>CAJHQQ010000104.1:0-375617 GCA_905132885.1 Moricandia moricandioides | reverse complement strand
TTTATAACCTATTAAAACAAAAAAACACACCCACGTCACAAATGATGGAACTTCTGGGCAAAAATTGTAATTTCTCAAGCCTTCATTAATCTTGCAGTCGACTTGGCTATCGATCGACGCACAGTGTGTGACGTCGATCGATGGTGCACGCATAAATTGGATCCGGCTCTGAGTTTCTGGCTGAGCATCCTAATGTCCCAAAATAATTCAAAAGATACAATTGCTTTGAATGAGTATCTAGACCTGTAAATACTCAAAAGAGTACCAAATGTATATAAACGACTCTAAAACACTCTATATATCATAAGTAAAATCCATGGTATATCAACTCTCCCAGACTTAACCTTTTGCTTGTACTCAAGCAAACAAAGCCTGTGAATGAGGTTTTGAAAAGCGGAGACTCACATAATGTCTAAGTATAACTTTCACCCTACTTTGTTGCAACCACATCCTATTAAGTCAATCACGTAGAAACTTTATATACCCTATCCTAGTCTAGCAACCAATTCCATTCTACCAACAACTTAGCAAATACTAGCTTGACTCACCCCTCTATTGATTTCATTTCTTTGCATAAAATAAAAGGGCAGGCTTTAACCTGGGAGTATCGTTCAAAAGACACATGGACTATTACCCCTGCAATTCTGGACAACCAGGCACAAAGTCTTCTCTGATCCATTTCTTCTCTCTTCTCTCTATTCTCTGAATATTTTTGGATCTTAAACTTAATGGAAAATGATGATGATACAGTCCATCTTGCCATCTCATTTTAATTTTTTTTAAAAACAAAGTTGTAGGCAAATAGTGGGGTCATCAGTAATGTACCTATCCCTCGGTTCCAACATTGTGTGATCGTTCCTACGAATTAGAATAATGGGGTCATCGGCAATGTACCTACCCCTCTGCATCTCAGGAAGTCATCTCAATCTTTTAAGCTTTTAGGTAGATGATGAAGAGATAGAGAGTTGGGAACCAGAGGTGCAATGACTTGTTCTTATTGACTTGTAGAAGGAATCCGATCTAGTGTAAGCAAGCAAATAATGTCAGTATTATTGTGGGAATTTAGCTTCGGTTCCTTCAAACTTTCTAAGCAAGTGTGATATAGTGGAAGGATGATCCACTTTGGTATCACTAGTGATATCTGCAAACAACCTTATAAGAATGGTGGAAAAGTGTGGTTAGTCAATAATGAATTTTGATCATAGTCCTCCTGTTGACTCAATAAAAAATTTTCTTTTGAAAACTTTATAGATATAGTAAACAAGACTCAAAAAACAAATAAATAGTATTAGCGAACCTCCCCTAGACTTAAATTACAATGTCCATCGTGTAATCCGTCCCGGTTTGGTTTAGGAAAAATTAAATCATAAGTAAACAGTGTTTGAGAAGGGCGAGTATACAAAACTCTGTAAGGAGTATAGATTGGCGGTGATAGTTCAGTGTCGACCGATGGTAAACCATCACCGTCGATCGATGGTGAACTAATGGTTTCGATCGATGGTGGACTCGAACTGTCTGCTATAGCTCTCTTCTAGTTCGCCATCGATCGACAGCAATGAAGCGTCGTCGATCGAAGTTAGGATAACAGACTGAAATCGTGTGTGTGCCTACTCTCCAATCTGATTAACTCTCTTTGGGTTAGCTCTGTTAGACACTCAAGCACATATCAAAACATCAAAAAAAGAAGTCTAAATCCAAAGGCAACAAAATAAAATAAAATTAGTCTTCTCGGTTGGTCCATCATTCTTGATACTTGGTTCTTGATCAACTTGTTCACCAGTTGGCTTAACCTCTGTTGGATTATCCTGAAATTGATTAAAGGCAAGCATCATGCTCTCATTAAACTTATGCTGAAGTATCTTAACTCTTTGTCTTGTCATAGGTCCCTTGAACACAATAGGCATGGACACTTCTTGGGTAACTTCTGGTTGGGACATCTTAGTGATCATGTCTTCGATGTCAGGTTCGGTTAGATCTGGTTCCGGTTCAGTTGGAATGTCCTCATCATTCCCTCCCTCTTCAAAAGGTTTGGACCTCAAAACTGGTTAATTTGCAAGGAAAGGAGACAAGTCAGTTACATTAAACATAGAAGATACATTCATATCACCTAGTAGGTCGAGACGGTAGGCATTGTTGTTGATTCTCTCAATCACTTGAAATGGTCCATCTCCTCTTTGTTCTAAATTTGGAGCTCTTCTGGTTTGGAAACATTTCTTGTCTAATGTGTAGCCAAACCCATTGTCCTGGTTTAAGTACAATGTCTTGGCGACCCTTATTCGCATGCTTTGTGTAATGCTCAGTCCTCTTCTCCAAGTTGCCAGTTACCTTCTGGTGGAGTTCCTTGACGTACTTCGCTTCAGATTCTCCTGTGAAGCTAACAACCTCAGTTGGCAGTAGTGGTTTGAGGTCCAAGGGGGTGTTTGGGTTGAAACCATAGGCGGCTTCAAAGGGTGACATCTTTGTGGACGAATGTTGAGCTCGGTTGTAGGAAAACTCTATGAAGGGAATGCACTCGACCTAAGTGTTCATGTTCCGTCTAATGGTGGCCCTGAGTAGGGTGGATAAAGTCCGGTTGACCACTTCGGTTTGGCCATCCGTTGGAGGATGACATGTAGTGGAGAATATGAGCTTAGTCCCCATCTTTTTCCATAAGGTTCTCCAGTAGTGGCTGAGGAATTTGCTTTCCCGGTCGGATAAAATGATCCGAGGTACTCTGTGTAAGCGCACAACCTCCTTAAAGAATAAATCAGCCATCTTAGATGCATAATTCACCTTGGCACAAGGTATGAAGTGTGCCATCTTGGAGAACCGATCTGCCAGTACAAAGATGGAGTCCTTGTGTTGTACCTTTGGCAAGCCTAGTACAAACTCCATAGATAGATCCACCCAAGGGGCAGTGGGGATCGGCATGGGCATATATAGGCCATGTGTTTGCACCTTGGATTTGGCCTTCTTGCAAGTCACACATCTTGCGCAATGGGATCCAATAGTCTTCCTTAGGTGAGTCCAGTAGAGGTGTTCTAGTACCACGGCCAGAGTCTTATCCACTCCAAAGTGTCCCATGAGTCCTCCTTCATGAGCTTCTCGTGTGATTAAGTCCCTCAATGAGCACTGGGGAATGCATAGCCTTCTGCCTTTGAATAGAAACCCTTCATGTAGATAAAACTTCCCTTGGGGTCCTTTGGTACACTCAGTATAGATCTCAGAAAGATTCGGGTCTTCCCCATATAGGTCATTAATGAATTCAAATCCCATCACCTTGGCTTCCATTATGGCAATCAAGGCATTTCTCCTTAAGAGTGCATCGGCTACAATGTTGTCCTTTCCATTCTTGTACTTAATGATGTAGGGGAAGGTTTCTATGAACTCCATCCACCAAGCATGTCGCTTCTTGAGGTTGGTCTGACCCATTATGTGTTTCAATGTCTCATGGTCGGTATGGACTACTAATTCCTTGGACAGCAAGTAGTGCTGCCATGTCTCCAATGCCCTCACTAGTGCATACAACTCCTTGGCATACGTTGGGTAGTTTAGTGTAGCACCACTCAACTTCTCACTGAAATATGCCACTGGTTTCCCTCCTTGAGTCAAAATGGCCCCAATCCCAATTACAGATGCATTACACTCCACTTCAAAGGTTTTGTTGAAATCAGGGAGAACTAGGAATGGTGCATGGGTAAGGAGGGTCGTTCAATGTTTGGAAGGCGTCTTGTTGTGCCTTCTCCCATTTGAACCCAATACTCTTCTTCACCACAGCAGTAAGGGGTGCAGCTATACTGCTGAAGTCTTTAACAAACCGCCTGTAGAAGCTTGCTATACCATGGAAACTCCGGACAAGGCTGATGTTGGTTGGTTCCGGCCAGTCTTAGATTGCCTTCACCTTCTCCTCATCCACTTGTAGTCCCTGTGAACTCACAACAAAGCCTAGGAAAACAAGTTTATCAGTGCAGAATGTGCACTTCTTGAGGTTTGCATAAAGTCCTTCCTGCCGAAGTGTCTTTAGTACTTGCTCAAGGTGTGTCACATGTTGAAATAAAGTGTTACTATAAATCAAAATGTCATCAAAGTAGACCACAACAAACTTACTGATGTAGGGTCTGAGGAACTTGTTTATTGAATTCATGGAAATCAATAAAAAAATTACGATTTATAAAAAGTCAAAGATTCAAAACTGGATAAATTGGAGTTGATTGAGTGTATTTACTGATATACCTTAATCCTTCTTTCCTACATTATGTTAGATATCATGGAAAATCGAACATGGTTCATGAGGAGCATGAAGGTGCTGGGAGAATTGGTGAGTCCAAATGGCATCACTAGCCACTCATAGAGACCTTGCTTGGTCTTGTAGGCAGTCTTCCACTTATCACATTCCTTCATTCTAACCTGGTGGTACCGACTCCTAAGGTCTATCTTGGAGAATATTGTGGCTCCACTAAACTCATCTAACATGTCATCAAGGCGTGGTATGGGGTGTCTATACTTAATGGTGATATTGTTTGTGGCTCGGCAGTCTACACACAATCTCCATGTCCCATCTTTTTTGGGTACTAACAATAGTGGTACGGCACAAGGACTAAGGCTTTCCCTAACTTATCCCTTATCTAATAGGTCCTGGACTTGCCTTTCTAGCTCCTTGGTCTCCTCCAGGTTTACCCTATAGGATGGTTTGATTGGCAAGGAAGCTCCGGGTATGAAATATATTTGGTGCCTTATGCCCCTAAGTGGTGGCAACCCGTGTGGGATATCCTCTGGAAACACATCCTTGAACCTGTAAAGAAGTTTAGTAACCTCCGGATAAAGTGTCAATTCATCAGAACCTGCACCCAAAACCTCCTTAAAGATCATTACTAGCATTGTGTGTTTGGTAGCAGCAGCCTTCCAGATATAGCTAGGCCTAATATGAAAGTTAGACTTGACATATTTCTTTTTTTCCTTAAGCATTTGTAAGTGTGATTCGTGGAGTTGTGCTGGTGTGAGGGATGCTAAGCTAATCTTATGCTCGTCATGCAAGAATTTGTACATATTAGATCGACCTTCATGCTTAGTTTCTCGATCCCATTGCCAAGGTCAACCTAAGAGAACATGTCCGCTTGCATGGGTACTACATCACAAACTACTTCATCATGGTAATTACCAATGCTAAATAGAATGGTCACTTGTTCTTTAATTTGAAGTTCAACCTTGTCATCTAGCCACCTTATTATATACGGATGAGGATGCTTAGTCTTTTCTAGGCCAAGTTTATCTACCATGTAGGCACTAGCAGAAGTAATGCAAGACCCACCATCATGATTAGGTTACATACCATGCCTTTGATGGTACATCAGCTGTGGAATATGTTCTCCCTTTGGATGGTCTCAGCCGGTTGCACTTGGACACTAAGTACCCGCCTGATCATCAAGCTTTCTCCCACATCCGGATACTCAATCTCACTAAATTCTTCTTTGACCATCGGATCATCTTCATCATGGGACTCATATCCTTCATCAGTGAGCAACATGACCCTCTGGTTTGGGTACTCCCTTGCCATATGCCCTCGGCCTTTCCAATTGAAGCAAGTGATGTCTCTGGAACATTGGTGGTTAGTACTCTGATACAAGCCTCGGCTATCAAAGGCTGTATGACCCGAGGCAACAGAGATGGAGTCGATCTACACAAGGGTTGATCCGAGTGGGAAGATCTAATCGTCTAATGGATCCGAGTAACAAGTAACTTGATGGGAACGAATAGAACCACACGAGGGATGGGAGTCTCTTGATACAACACAATCCTCTACACCGTGGAGGTTCTGGTCTCACAAGGTAAGAGGATGGAGGCGAGTAATTGCTAGAGATCTTAGGGTTTTCACAAGGAAAAGTTTTAGTTTTATATCATGCATGAAAGAGTACAAACGGTTTATAGGGTTCTTATATAGATGTCGATTACCGTGGTGCCTTCGAGGGTCTTTGAAGCTAATAATACAAAGTTTTGGACTAATAGAAAACCCTAATAGGCGTGCAAGACAACTAAGAAAGTTTGGGAATAAAATTCAATTAAAAGAGAACAAAAGGACCAAGTGTTCAAAAAAAAAGAGAACAAAAGGACCAAAGCTGCAAAACAATCAAACCGTTAGAAATGTGAATTTAAAATGGTTACCTTCTTACCTTTGGGTCGGTTTGATTGGTCCATAATGCATGCTAGACGTGCTGATCCTCATTGTTGATGATCTGCAAATTGTTGTGGGTTTGATCCGGAATGAATGGCCAAAGGACCTCACTTGGGGTCTTAGTCTTCTCGGTTGGTCCATCATTCTTGATACTTGGTTCTTTATCAACTTGTTCTCCAGTTGGCTTAACCTCAGTTGGATTATCCTGAAATTGATCAAAGGCAAGCATCATGCTCTCAATAAACTTATGCTGAAGTATCGTAGCTCTTTGTCTAGTCATAGGTCCCTTGAACACAATAGGCATGGACATTTCTTGGGAAGCTTCTGGTTGGGACATCTTACTGATCATGTCTTGGGTGTCAGGTTCGGTTAGATCTGGTTCTGGTTCAGTTGGAATGTACTCATCATTCCCTCTCTCTTCAAAAGGTTTTGACCTCAAAACTAATTCATCTGCAAGGAATGGAGACAAGTCAGTTACATTGAACGTAGAGGATACATTCATATCACGTTGTAGGTCGAGACGGTAGGCATTGTTGTTGATTCTCTCAATCACTTGAAATGGTCCATCTCCTCTTGGTTGTAACTTGGAGCTCCTCTGGTTTGGAAACCTTTCATGTCTAATGTGTAGCCAAACCCATTGTCCTGGTTCAAATACAATATCTCGGCGACCCTTATTGGCATGCGGTGTGTACTGCTCAGTTCTCTTCTCCAAGTTGCCAGTGACCTTCTGGTGGAGTTCCTTGACGTACTTCGCTTTAGCTTCCCCTGTCAAGCCAACAACCTCAGCTGGCGGTAATGGTTTGAGGTCCAAGGGGGTGTTTGGGTTGAAACCATAGGCGGCTTCAAAGGGTGACATCTTTGTGGCCGAATGGTAGGCTCGATTGTAGGCAAATTCTATGAAGGGAATGCACTCGACCCAAGTCTTCATGTATCGTCCAATGGTGGCCATGAGTAGGGTGGATAAAGTCTGTTTGACCGCTTCGGTTTGGCCATCCGCTTGAGGATGACATGTAGTGTAGAATAAGAGCTTAGTCCCTATCCTTTTCCATAAGGTTCTCCAAAAGTGGCTGAGGAATTTGCTGTCTCGGTCAGATACAATAGTCCGACGTACTCCGTGTAAGTGCACAACCTCCATGAAGAATAAATCAGCCGTCTTAGATGCATCATTCACTTTGGCACAATGTATGAAGTGTGCCATCTTGGAGAACCGATCTACCACTACAAAGATGGAGTCCTTGTGGTGTACCTTTGGCAAGCCTAGTACACAGTCCATAGATAGATCCACCCAAGGAGCAGTGGCGATCTGCATGGGCATATATATGTCATGTGGTTGCACCTTGGATTTGGCCTTCTTGCAAGTCACACATCTTGTGCAATGGGATCCAATAGTCATCTTTAGGTGAGGCCAGTAGAAGTGTTCTCGTACCACGACCAAAGTCTTATCCACTCCAAAGTGTCCCATGAGTCCTCCTCCATGAGCTTCTCGGGTGATTAAGTCCCTCAATGAGCATTGGGGAATGCATAACGTCCTGCCTTTGAATATAAACCCTTCATGTAGATAGAAATTCCCTTGGGGTCCTTTGGTACACTCAGTATAGATCTCACCAAGATCCGGGTCTTCTCCATATAGGCCTTTAATGAATTCAAATCCCATCACCTTGGCTTTCCTTGTGGCAATCGAGGCATGTCTCCTTGAGAGTGAATAGGCTACAATGTTTTCCTTTCCCTTCTTGTACTTGATGATGTAGGGGAAGGTTTCTATGAACTCCATCCACCGAGCATGTCGCTTCTTAAGGTTGGTCTGACCCATTATGTGTTTCAATGTCTCATGGTCGGTATGGACTACAAACTCCTTGGACAGCAAGTAGTGTTGCCATGTCTCCAATGCCCTCACTAGTGCATACAACTCCTTGTCATACGTTGGGTAGCTTAGGGTAGCACCACTCAACTTCTCACTGATATATGCCACTGGTTTCCCTCCTTGAGTCAATATGGCCCCAATCCCATTCCATATGCACCACACTCCACTTCAAACGGTTTGTTGAAATCAGAGAGAACTAGGACTGGTGCATTGGTAAGGCGGTCCTTCAATGTTTGGAAGGCGTCTTGTTGTGCCTTCTCCCATGTGAACCCAATACTCTTCTTCACCACAGCAGTGAGGGGTGCAGCTGTACTGCTGAAGTCTTTAACAAACCGCCTGTAGAAGCTTGCTAGACCATGGAAACTCCAGAATTGGCTGATGTTGGTTGGTTCCGGCCAGTCTTGGACTGCCTTCACCTTCTCCTCATCCACCTGTACAAAAAGCTTAGGAAAACAAGTTTATCAGATCAGAATGTGCACTTCTTGAGGTTTGCATCAAGTCCTTCTTGCCGAAGTGTCTTTAGTACTTGCTCAAGGTGTGTCACATGTTGAAATTAAGTGGTACTATAAATCAAAATGTCATCAAAGTAGACAACAACAAACATGGTTAATCAGGCGCATGAAGGTGCTGGGAGCATTGGTGAGTCCAAATGGTACCACTAGCCACTCATAAAAACCTTGCTTGATCTTGAAGCCAGTCTTCCACTCATCACCTTCCTTCATTCTAACCTGGTGGTACCCACTCTTAAGGTCTATCTTGGAGAATATTGCCGCCACTGAACTCATCTAACATGTCATCAAGGCGTGGTATGTGGTGTCTATACTTAATGGTGATGTTGTTTATGGCTCGGCAGTCTACACACATTCTCCATGTCCTATCCTTCTTGGGTACTAACTATACTGGTACGGAACAAGGACTAAGGCTTTCCCTAACATATCCCTTATCTAATAGGTCCTTGACTTTCCTTTCTAGCTCCTTGGTCTCCTCCGGGTTTACCCTGTTGGCTGGTTTGTTTGGCAAGGCAGCTCCGGGTATGAAATATATTTGGTGCTTTACGCCCCTAAGTGGTGGTAAGCCATGTGGGATATCCTCTGGAAACACATCCTTGAACCTGTCAAGAAGTTTAGTAACCTCCGGATGAAGTGTCAATTCATCAGAATCTGCACTCAAAAGCTCCTTAAAGATCATTAGTAGCATCGTGTGTTTGGTAGCAGCAGCCTTCCGGATATAGCTAGGCCTAATACGAAAGTTAGACTTGACAGATTTTTCTTTTTCCTTAACCATTTGTAAGTGTGATTCGTGGACTTGTGCTGGTGTGAGGGGTCCTAAGCTATTCCTATGCTTGTCATGCAAGAATGTGTACATATTAGATGGACCATCATGCTTAGTTTCTCTATCCCATTGCCAAGGTCTACCTAAGAGAACATGTCCGGCTTGCATGGGTACTACATTACAAACTACTTCATCTTGGTACTTACCAATGCTAAATGGAATGGTCCCTTCTTCTTTAATTTGGAGTTCAACCTTGTCATATAGCCACCGTAGTCTATACGGATGAGGAAGCTTAGTCTTTTCTAGGCCAAGTTTATCTACCATGTAGGCACTAGCAGCATTAGTGCAAGACCCACCATCAATCATTAGGTTACATACCTTGCTTCTGATGGTACATCAGCTGTGGAATATATTCTCCATTTGGATGGTCTCAGCCGGTTGCACTTAGACACTAAGTACCCGCCTGATCATCAAGCTTTCTCCCACATACGGATACTCAATCTCACCAAATTCTTCTTGGAACATCGGATCATCTTCATCATGAGACTCATATCCTTCATCAGTGAGAAACATGACCCTCTGGTTTGGGCACTCCCTTGCCATATGCCCTCGGCCTTTGCATTTGAAGCAACTGATGTCTCTGGAACGTTGGTGGTTAGTACTCCTACCAGGTTCTGTCCTGGTGTCTTTGTTGGGCTCAGTAGGTCGGGTCTTGTGCTGATTGCCTATATCAATCCCCTTGCCCTTGTCCACTGTCTTTGGATAGTTGTTGGAATTGTTACTTGAACCCCAAGCAGCTTGTGGTTTATTCCTAGTGGACTCCTTCTTGATGTGTTGTTTGGCCTGAATGGCTAGATGGAATAGATCTTTGAATTCTAAGTAGTTCTGCCTTTCCACCTTGCTACTGATCCGGTTATTTAGCCCATCCACAGACTGAGCGATAATGGATTCTTCATCCTCATTAAGTCCAAGTCGGTTCCTAAAACGTTCAAAATCTTCATAGTATTCTTCCACTGATTTATTTCCTTGTCTAAGGGTCCTGAAACACCTTTGTAAGTATCGGTGGAAGTGTTGTGGGACAAACCGTTGGCGCATTAGATCCTTCATGTCGATCCAAGACTCAAGTGGCCTCAGTTGGTTCCTCCTCCGGTCCGTGGTGACTCTGTCCCACCATACCTGGGCATTGTCAGTCATTTGAGCCACAGCGAGGGCTACTCTCTTGGGTCACGGATGGTTGTAGTACTCAAGATGTGATCCATCCTCTTCTCCCAATCAAGGTAAGCCTCCGGGTCCACCTTTCCAGCAAAGGCAGGTGCCTCTAACTTGATGTGGTTCTGGTAGGGGGTCTGAGTAAGCCTTGCTCGTGGAGGTGGGTTGTAATCCTCCTCTTCTTCTTCTCCATAGTCTTCTGGAGCCTTATTCCTCCTTGGTTTTGGTTGAGGATGGGGTCCGGGGTCATCTTCTTGTCGTTGGTCCCTGGTACTAGGGCCGCGGTTGTCGTGGATATGAACTCCAGTCCTCCGTGGAGGTGCTCCGGTGGGAAAGGAATGTTTTTAGCCGTCCCCAGTGAACTCGCCGGGTGGGCATAGGAACTGGTCGTTGCTCGATCCGGGTAATCCTAGCACTCGAATCCTGTCGGACCGTGCCGATGTCTTGCCTAACAATTCTCATCTCATCTTGTAGGTCGTGGATAGCGTGAATCAAGGCCGATTGTACATCATCTCCCATAGCAGCCATACAGACAACACCTAGCAAGAAACAAGGGTGTACTTAGAACCTTTATGTAAACAAAAAAAAAGAATGGTATTGATGGATGGATGGATGATACTCGATTAGAATGTTTCCTATTTCTCTCTCTCTCATTTTTTAAATAGCTTAACAATATAAATGATTTAGCAATAAACTTAAAAGGAAAGAAAATATGGTCGACCAGCAAGAAAAGGAAGCCTGCGATACTATTGACCCGAAAAGGAAACCAATTTAAAAACTTGACCAAAAAATGGAAAACTCGGATATGAAACTTAACTAACAAGTTTTAATGATTTCTTTTTAATGAAACTAAGGATCTAGGAACAATAAACTCGACAACAACATGAAGAACAGAATGAACACCTCTTTATGATTTTTTTTATTTGGACAGAGATGAAAAAACAAAATTCAACAAATGACAAACAGATTACTTTTATTGGTTTTATAGTTTTATGAGAAGATAAACTAGATGCAGCACGAAAAAAGTGATTCATATTTTTTTTATAAGATTATGCAAGACCGAAATTAATTGAAACAAGAATAAACGTTTTTTATAGGTTTTTTTTTATTTATGAATGCAAAACAGAAACGATACTAAGAACCAAATGCAAATAAAGAAAGAGACAAGGATATATACGACCTGATGTTGAAAGGAACTTCAACTCTGATACCAGAAATGATACAAGCCTAGGCTATCAAAGGCTATATGACCCGAGGCAAGAGAGATGGAGTCGATCTACACAAGGGTTGATCCGAATGGGAAGATCTAATCGTCAATGGATCCGAGTAACAAGTAACTTGATGGGAACAAAGTGCACCACACGAGGGATGGGAGTCTCGTGATACAACACAATCCTCTACAACGTGGAGGTTCTGGTGTCACAAGGTAAGAGGAGGGAGGCGAGTTCTTTCTAGAGCTCTTAGGGTTTTCACAAGGAAAAGTTTTAGTTTTATATCATGCGTGAAAGACTACAAACGGATTATAGGTGACTTATATAGACGTCCATTACCGTGGTGCCTTCGAGGTTCTTTGAAGAAAATAATAAAAAGTTTTGGACTAAATAAAACCCTAATAGGCGTTCAAGCCAACTAAGAAAGTTCTGGAATAAAATTCAAATAAAAGAAAACAAAAGGACCAAAGCTGCAAAACGATCAAACCGTTAGAAATGTGAATTTTAAATTCTTACCTTCTTACCTTTGGTTCATTTTGATTGGTCCATAGTGCATGCTAGACGTGCTGATCCTCAATGCTGATGATCAGCAATTAGTTGTGGGTTTTATCCGGAATGAATGGCCAAAGGTCCTGACTTGGGGTCTTAGTCTTTTCGGTTGGTCCATCATTCTTGATACTTGGTTCTTGATCAACTTGTTCACCAGTTGGCTTAACATCAGTTGGATTATCCTGAAATTTATTAAAGGCAAGCATCATGCTCTCATTACACTGATGCGGAAGTATCATAGCTCTTTGTCTAGTCATAGGTCCTTTGAACACAATAGGCATGGACACTTCTTGGGAAGCTTCTGGTTGGGACATCTTAGTGATCATATCTTGGATGTCAGGTTCGGTTAGATCTGGTTCCGGTTCAGTTGGAATGTCCTCATCATACTCCTATCAGATTTTGTCATGGTGTCTTTGTTGGGCTCAGTAGGTCGGATCTTGTGCTGATTGCCTATATCAATCCCCTTGCCCTTGTCCACTGTCTTTGTATAGTTGTTGGAGTTGTTACTTGAACCCCAAGCAGCATGTGGTTTATTCCTAGTAGACTTCTTCTTGATGTGTTGCTCGGCCAGAATGGCTAGGTGGAATAGATCTTTGAAGTCTAAGTAGTTCTGCCTTTCCACCTTGCTACTGATCCGGTTATTTAGCCCATCCACAAACTGAACCATAATGGATTCTTCATCCTCATTGAGTCCAAGTTGGTTCCTCAAACGTTCAAACTCTTCATAGTATTCTTCCACTGACTTATTCCCTTGTCTAAGGGTCCTGAAACGCCTTTGTAAGTCTCGGTGGAAGTGTTGTGGGACAAACCGTTGGCGCATTAGATCCTTCATGTCGATCCAAGACTCAAGTGGCCTCACTTGGTTCCTCCTCCGGTCCGTGGTGACTGTGTCCCACCGTATCAGGTCATTTTCATTCAATTGAACCACAGCGAGGGCTACTCTCTTGGGTCCCAGATGGTTGTAGTACTCAAAGATGTGATCCATCCTCTTCTCCCAATCAAAGTAGGCCTCCGGGTCCACCTTTCCATCAAAGGCAGGTGCCTCTAATTTGATGTGGTTCTGGTAGAGGGTCTGAGTAAGCCGTGCTCCTGGAGGTGGGTTGTAATCCTCCTCTTCTTCTTCTCTATAGTCTTCTGGAGCCTCATTCCTCCTTGGGTTTGGTTGAGGATGGGGTCCGGGATAATCTTCTTGGCGTTGGTCCCTGGTACTTGGGCTGGGGTTTTCATGCATATGAACTCCATTCCTCCATAGGGGTGCTCCATTTGGGAAAGGATTTTTTTGAGCTGTCCCCAAGTCAACTCACCGGGTGGGTCTATGAACTGGTCGTTGCTCGATCCGGGTAAGCCTATCACCCAAATCCTACAGGACCGTGCCGATGTCTTGCCTAACATTTCTCATCTCCTCTTGTAGGTCGTGGATAGCATGCATCAAGGCCGATTGTACATCATCTCCCATAGCAGCCATACGGACAACACCTAGCAAGAAACAAGGGTGTACTTAGAACTTTTATGTAATCAAAAAAAAAGAGAGGTAATGATGGATGGATGGATGGATGATACTCGATTAGAATGTTTCTTATTTCTCTCTTTTTTTTTAATAACTTAACAATCTAAATGATTTAGCAATAAACTTAAAAGGAAAGAAAATGTGCTCTACCAGCAAGAAAAGGAAACCCACGATATTATCGACCCGAAAAAGAAACCAATTTGAAAACTCGAAAAAAAAATGGAAAACTCGGATATGCAACTTAACTAACAAGTTTTAATGATTTTTTTTGAATGAAATTAAGGATCTAGGATTAATAAACTCGACAGAAACATGAAGAACATGATTAACACCTTTTTATGATTTTTTTTTTTGATTTGGACAGAGATGAAACAACTAAATGCTAAAAATGACAAACTGATTCTTTTTATGGGTTTAATAGTTTTATGAGAAGATAAACTAGATGCAGCACGAAACAAGTGATTCTTATGGGTTTTTTTTATAAGATTATGCAAGACAGAAATTAAATGAAACAAGAACAAACGATTTTGTATAGTTTTTTTGTTTTTTTTTGATTTATGAATGCAAAACAGAAACGATACTAAGAACCGAATGGAAATAAAGAAAGAGACAAGAATAGATACGACCTGATGCTGAAAGGAACTTCAGCTCTGATACCAGAAATGATACAAGCCTAGCCTATCAAAGGCTGTACGACCCGAGGCAAGAGAGATTGAGTCGATCTACACAAGGGTTGATCCGAATGGGAAGATCTAATCGTCCAATGGATCCGAGTAACAAGTAACTTGATGGAAACGAAGTGCAGCACACGAGGGATGGAAGTCTCGTGATACAACACAATCCTCTACACCGTGGAGGTTCTGGTCTCACAATGTAAGAGGAGGGAGGCGAGTTCTTGCTAGAACTCTTAGGGTTTTCACAAGGAAAAGTTTTAGTTTTATATCATGCGTGAAAGAGTACAAACGGTTTATAGGGGACTTATATAGATGTCCATTACCGTGGTGCCTTAGAGGGTCTTTGAAGAAAATAATACAAAGTTTTGGAGTAAAACAAAACCCTAATAGGCGTACAAGCCACCTAAGAAAGTTTGGGAATAAAATTCAAATAAAAGAAAACAAAAGGACCAAATCTGCAAAACAATCAAACCGTTAGAAATGTGAATTCTATATGCTTGCCTTCTTTCCATTGGGTCGGTTTGATTGGCCCATAATGCATGCTAGACGTGCTGATCCTCAATGCTGATGATCAGGAAGTTGTTGTGGGTTTGATCTGGAATGAATGACCAATGGTCCTCACTTGGGGTCTTAGTCTTCTCGGTTGGTCCATCATTCTTGATACATGGTTCTTGATCAACTTGTTCACCAGTTGGCTTAACCTCAGTTGGATTATCCTGAAATTGATCAAAGGCAACCATCATGCTCTCATTAAAATTATGCTGAAGTGTCTTAGCTCTTTGTCTTGTCATAGGTCCCTTTAATACAATAGGCATGGACACTTCTTGGGCAGCTTCTTGTTGGGACATCTTAGTGATCATGTCTTGGATGTCAGGTTCAGTTAGATCTTGTTCCAGTTCAGTTGGAATGTCCTCATCATCCTGGGACGGTTGTATCACTGGCACCTAGACATTGTCTCCATCCTAGCCCATATGGCACGAAGTGCGTCCACTACGACTCTTTGGAAGATAACATGGTTGTGAATGGGGATATCTAGGATCTGAGGGAAAGCTGGGAGATGTGGAGGTGGCTGTGCTGGCTCGTCTACCACTGCTGCTGCTACCGGATGGGCTTGTCTGAGGCCTCCTCTGTGGCGTACCCTGAGAGGTGATGTATGGAGGTGCTGCTCAGCTGGTCAGAACGTGAGGCGCTCTGGATCAATTATCCTATGCCCCTCGTCATCCACAAAAGACCAGTATCGTCCCTCCTTCAACCACTGAGTTCTCGTCAAGTGGCCCTCGTCCATATACCTGATCGCCCTCTCTACTGTGGATCCCTCAAATCTGATGCCAAGAAAGCTGAATAGAGGCGTCAACCGGCTCCCAATCGTCTCCTTCTTTGAGCCAGAACCCATGAAGGGTTTGTCTTTCAGGGTCGCCAAGTGCTCAGCGAAGATATCTTCCAAGTTCCCCCCGCTGATCGCTCACTGTGGTGGGAAGACCTCATCATCAAGCCCAACCAAGTCCCTGACGGAGTATTAAAGCAGTGTGCGCTCATGAACCCTAACCTTGTTGGGCTCCATCTTGCACAACAAAGTGTTGGCAACTTCGGGAAGTAGCGCAGGATAGGGTGACGGACGTCTGTCTGAGTAGCAGAGCCTGAGTCGAAGTGGCATGTCGCGATGAGTCCCATAAAGGTAGGCTGACCAGGGAAAGGAGCGACTGTACAGGCAAGAGTGCCAACATCGAACCTATAGATCTCACACAGCTGCGGAATGGTGATCCACGACCTGATGCCTCCTATGAGAAAAGTAAAGGTAGCCTCATTCGCCACCTTTACTCTAGGGCTCTTCTAGAGCACCTGAGTCGTGGCGATGCACTGTCGAACCAGGGCAGGGTAGAGAGGATATTGCTTAGTAGCCATGGTGTCCAGTCCCAGCTCCTGCACCATCTGCTTGAAGTTGTCATGAGACCCATCTTCTTCAAGGTGCGTTTGTCGACGAACTTGATGGGCTCAATAGAAACGCTTTTCCAAGCGTTGTAGTATAGGCTTTCAAAATCGTTCCACTCGTCTCCCACTGAACGATAGGTGCATTCCCTCGATGCTACAGCCTTTCGAGGGTTAGGATAGTCATCAAATGTCACGATTAAGCTTTTTTTCCTTTGGCCAAGGGTCTCGGCATGGAGGACCCCGTGGTGGATCATTGGAACTACCGGTCTCGTATCGGCTTTTGTTCACCCCTCGTCCATCTGCATTTAATCAACAAAGCGAATAATCAGAATCGATGTCGAGATTAAAACAACCATCGATTGATGGTATCTCATGGGCATCGATCGACGTCACCTCATGGGCATCGATCGACGGCGCCTCATGGGCAATGATTGATGGTTCATCGACAACTATAGGATACGCAATCCAAAAGAACAAATTCAAATCGTGCAAATCATGTGTAAACATAGTAGATGACTCCTAATATATTACTGCTGGGGTCAAAATCGGTTACGACATAATCAACGTCGGAAACCTTCCGGGAGAATGCGTTTGGTGGGGTCAAAAACGGTATTCTCAAAATCAGCATCTAAAAAACTTGTTTCTATACGAATGCAGTCTAGGAATTGACATAATAAATGTATCCGGGCCAAAACTCGAAAGAAAGGAACACGGATCGACCAACTCGGCAAAAATCGACCAGCTCGCCTGTTCGGCGAGTTGGACAATATGGATCGACAAACTAGCCCGTATGGCGAGTTGGACTGTCCAACTTGCCATACGGGCGAGTTAGACGGCACGGGCCGACCAACTCGCCATACGGGCGAGTTGGACGGCACGGATCGACCAACTCGCCCGTACGACGAGTAGGACGGAACGGACCAACCAACTCGCCCGTACGGCGAGTTGGATGGCATTACATTACCAAATCCCCCGTACGGCGAGTTGGAAAAGGCCAACTCGCCGTACGGGCGAGATGTAGGCACGACACAACCAACTCGCTGAACGGGCAAGTTAGATGGCACGAGCAAACCAACCCTCTCGTTCGGCAAGTCGGATCAACTAAATCCATTTTCAATTCTTTCTCGTTAAACTCCCTCTTTCGATACTTGATCAAAATTATCTTTTTCCGTATTGATTGGGATTGACATTGTAACTTCACCGAAAGAACTCGTTTTCTCGAGAAAGGATCAGGTCAGTCGCATAAGACGATAACAGTTAACTAAAAACCTAGAGTCACATGCCCCATACGAAAGATCCTTACTCTCGGACGACGTCGTCTTAGCAATTATATTTCGATAAAACCATAGAAATTCCTAAGTCAGAAAACGGCCCGACGATGTCTAAAGCTCGGCTAAATGCCCACTCGCGATTTTATACAAAATCAAGCCCAAACTTTGTGACGGTTTATCTTTTATTTTTCAGGAAAATATAAATGTCAAGATCAAAGGATAAATGTTAAGTTTCCGAAGATAATCATGAAGATCTAGGAAAAAAAGGAATATTTCCGCAAAACGATAATTTCGACCAAGGGCAAAAGGGGAAAGAGCAAACGCCTCTTGAAGAGTATATAAGGACTTCAAGGGTGATGATGCAAAGAATACACGAATATCTCCGTTACAGCAAACATAGCTTAACACTTAGAACATTTAGGCAACTTTTTGTTTTTGTTATTCGAGCTGCGACTCAACTAGGTTTTTGGCAGTCTTAGGTTATTAGAACTAGGGATCTCGCCGAAAGCTCTCATAGCCTAGGCTCCTACCCTGTTGTAAGTGCTCTCATTTCGATTCTAACTTTGTTTTCAATATTTACTTTGTATTCTGATAGATTGGCGTGTGGTTTAGCAGATATCCGAGAACTCTGGAAAACTAGGGTTTAACCTGCGTTCCTAATTCAATGGAAATCGACAAAGCAAATTTCGGTTCCCACAGTTTGGCGCTAGAAGGAGGGGGCGGGGACGGATCAATCTAACTCTTAGCCATCAACGCTCAATCGAAACATATCAGTTCTCAACAACCAACAGCCTTGTGACGAAAACGTCGTCGACGAGAACGTTGAAAACAGTCCACCAACAAACGTCGGTGCGGTCAACGCCGACGTAAACACCACAGCGTACGAGGAGGTGAAGAAGATGTTCTCGATTTTTGAGAAGAAGTCGGCAGAACAGGATAAGGTCATGAATTCCCTCGCTAAGTAAGTTGAAATCCTCACAGCAAGGAACATGACCATCTTTCTGAGGGGAAGAACCCGAATCCGCGGAAGAAGACTCGACTTCACAACGCCTTTGGACAGGTCCTATAACGCGCAAGGTAAACCGTCTGGACAAAAACCCGAGGAAGTGACCCTCGCACCTACACAGAAAAACCCGGGAGATCTTCCTCCTATCGAGTAAGATAAAGAAGAAGGAGAAGTCAAATCTGTTAACATGGAATCTAGCAGTGTGTCTGAACTTACAGACGAAGACGCAGACAGACATCCGCGCTTCACAAAAAGTCGAGAAGCTCGGGACGAATCCCAGTTAGATAACCCTGTGAACGAAGAAGAAGAAGAAGATATCTTCTGGAAAGAACATGAAGATCTTGCCGAGGAGAAAACTCGGAGCACTCGGAGCAAATGCCGACAAAGTCGGAAATCTGCTAGCAAGAGTTCCAAAATCCGCGATCTCCACGATGATCTCATGAAAACGGTAGCCGAAGACAGGGGGGTTAAGTCCCAAATCCAACACGCTACTAGCACCGCACCGGAGATCGATCTACTGCTCAAAGAAGCTCGTAAAACACCCATTACTACTCATATCACTATAACTAGGGTTTGGATCCTGAGAAGGTCAAAGTGATGCCATACGACGGAACTACTGATCCTAAGGAACACCTACAGGATTTTCAGGTCGCGGTGGATAGAGCCAGATTGAGAGAAAAAGAGAGAGACGCTGGTGAATGCTGCCTCTTCGTAGAGAACCTTCGCGGATCAGTGCTGGAATCGTTCTCTCGCCTCAGGCGAAACTCCATTGTAAGCTTCCGCCAGCTCGCCTTAGAATTCCTCAAACAATACTCGATGTCCATAGATCGAGAAACCTCCGACGTGGACCTTTGGAGCTTCTCCCAGGGAGAGGACGAAACTCTCCGCGACTTCATCAAACTATTCAAAACCGTCATGGCTAGATTCAGCGGGATAAGCAACAAAGTCGCGATAGACGCACTTCGAAAAATGCTTTGGTTCAAGTCTAAGTTCAGGAAGTGGATAACTTTGGAAAAGCCGTGCACAATACAAGACGTGCTTCACAAAGCGAAAGATCAAATTATCATTGAAGAAGAGACAATGGTTTTGTCCCATAAATGGAAGCCAACAAAGAATGGGTCAAAGGATCCGGGGTCGGATCAGAAATTAAAAAAAAAAACCCTCGCAACGATAGAAACACCCAACAGAGAGACGAATAAATGAAGGGAGCGCATAGCTACGCTATTAACTCCGGATCAGAGCAGGGACGGATGGCGGGTATTACGTGGACCCGATATCCGAGTTACAATGTAAATGCCTTCTGCAATTTTCAACAAACGTGCGGACACTCGACCATTAACTGCAAAGTTCTTGGCGCAAGATTGGCCGCGAAACTACTCTCCGGAGAACTCTCAGAAGTCTCCAGCGTGGAGGATCTCATCTGCGACTCAGATCGCTACCCAAAAGACTACAGAACTTCCCAAACAGAGAAATCTTCCCAAGGGGACTAATCGGGATAAAAGCGAGGAAGAAGGCAGGATGATAAGGGCAATGACAGAAACCCTCGCAGAGTAAACATGATCATCGGCGGATCACAATTCTGCAGCGACACCATCTCGGCCATCAAAACTTCTCAGCGCAAAGCCGACACAAGCGCGAATTCGTAAATCTGGCCCACAATCAATGACATTCTGAAAGAAGTAATCACTTTCGACGAAGAAGAAGCTGGAGGAATCAATCAGCCACAATTTGACCCACTCGTAATCGATCTCGTGATAAGAGATCTCACGGTCGCCAGGGTTCTCATAGACACCGGATGCACAATCAACGTCATCTTTCGCGACAACTTAAACTGATGAACATCGAGTTAGGCGAAGTATTACCATCACCTAAGCCGCTAACCGGTTTCTCTGGCATAACATCAATGACCATCGGATCTATCAAATTACCTGTGTCAGAAAAAGAAGTCACCATGATCGTCGACTTCGCGGTCGTCGACCACCGAGCCATCTACAACGTCATCATGGGCACGCCTTGGCTAAACGTCATGAAGGCAGTCCCATCAATTTACCACTTAGGCATTAAGTTCCCAACTCACAACGGGATTGCCGTAATTTGGAGCTGCAAGAAGCAGTTGAGACGCTGCTTCCTGGCCGAACACAATCTAAGACGAATCAAAAACACCGCGATGACAAATGCCAAGGGACCAAGGATAGCCCAGGCATCAGCCGAAAGTTCTTTGGGCAAGGACGACCCTGAACCGTCAATTCTAGCAACGGCCAGCGAACAACCAGTTCCAGTGCCCGACGCGCCCATCCTATCAAGGAAGATAAGTCCAATAGAAGACGTCGACTCAGAAACTGACGCAGTCGACACAAACACAACGGGCGAGTAAACATAGTCGACCAAAACAAACAGAACTACGAGATGGCTTGATCCTCGAAAGAGGTACGTAGGCAGATCGTCAAAAGACGAGTTCAGCTATCCCCCTCTCTAAAAAGGGGGAGGGGGAAGTGGGTACAAATACGAACACTCGTATATTCCAACATTTAGAACTTTTTTTTTTTGAATTGTACTCGGGATTTTCAAAACTTTCTCGACAGTAAAGACTTCTTTATAAATTCATAAATTGTCAATCATCCCGCAAAGAAACACTATGTTGTACATTCTTACATGAGCAAAACGATTATTCCACCATCCCAGAAAAGGAAACTCGCGAAAAATCATTCTGCCTCATAACAGATTAACTCTACACCATCTTATCTAGGTCGAATCATTGATTCCCGATCAAAGCACGAGATCCTGGTTCCATACGCTCAAAGTGTTACTTAGCAAAGTGAGTTTTCAAAAAAAAGGTGAGACGTCATCTGAATTTTCAAGAATACACCCCCAATCCATTCGAAACTACAAAACAGTCGGCAATTGGCCCCGCCGAGCACCTTAGCCGTCTTCAACAAACGCACCCAGGGCCGTCCTAAGGACAGATCCACTCACATTCGACTAGGATAAACAGCGCGCTATAAAAGAAATCCGAAAATTTTGGTCAGCACTTTCGGGAGACTGAAAAATTGTCCCTGAAGAGATGCTCGACTCCGACCAGACAAGTCGTATAAGCCGAGAACCTATCGTGGATATTAAATCGGAACGGATTCAGGTTAAAATCGAAGCAGGCAAAACAAAATCCGATTAGACATCGTAAAGCCTTAAACCGAAAGTAAACCTAGGTCTTGCCCTAAACGAGATCCTAAAAGCATGTCCCTTCTTCCGTATCTAAACGTTCCCGAAACTTTGAAAACTCCTCGAACATCTTGCACGAACAACGAATTGGGCGATCAACAAAAAAAGGAGGAAGTCGAGATGACAACTCGAGTTTTCTTTCTACACTAAACAAATTCCAAATATCTAAAAACACCCATTCATCATAAACACGCACTGTTCGAATAAAAGTTAGTAAAAGACATGGATTCAAGGCCATACTCGGCCAGTCCCTCTACATACGACCAAATTTGGCCGACAAACAAACAAGACAAAAATGTGCAATAATATAGAAGAGGACATTCTTGAATCAGTCGCAACCTTGCGATTACTCATCAAGATCGAAACACCTGGTCATCGATCTACCAAGCGAATAGTCGTTGACATTCAGAGGAGTCGTCAGCTGATTTACCTCGCCCGACTGATCGACATTCCCCACCTCGGCCTCCAATGTGTTGGGAGAAACAGGAATCGGGTCCCATTGTTCCCAAATCGTCTCTTCTGTCTGAGGAATCGCAAAGTCCTTAACCCAACTTGTTCATACGCCTGGTCTGCCTCGCATATTCGGCACCGAACGAATAACCAGGGGCGTGAGGTATAGTCCGCCCATAGCACTGCAACATTCGCAGTAGTCTCCGAAGTCCTTATAACCCTCGTAAGTTCCTCGAATTGATACAAGAACTTTTCACGACGAGTCCTCATGACTTCGGCCATTTCTATATTCCCTCGAATATAAGTGTGACGAACCTCAGTCGCGACCGAATCCTTCTCGTGGCGACGAGAATTTTCCAACTCATCCCTCAGACGAGCAATCTCATTGTTGGCTGTATCAGCCTTAACCTGAGCCACACGTGCTTCCTGTCAGCTCGCGTTAAGTGCTCGGTTCATCATAAGGAGGCCCTTCCAAGTATCCCAAAGTCAGAAAAGCTCATCCTCAAAAGAAAATGACAAGAACTTACCCCGTTGACCATCCTTGAGGCCTCGGTAAACTCCGGGGTCTCACTGGATCCACTTGCGCCCGGAGGATAGTCAAAACCAAGCGGCTCGTCAAAATCGCCTCGACCGCCACTATCCCCACCTACTTAACTATTTAGGTAGTCTCTTAGTATATTGTCGGAGGAGCACCGCTCGTTAGCCGCTTCATTCTCAACAACGAAGTGTTTGTCCTTTCGAGTCTTCGGTCTTTCTTCTCTCGTGCGAACCACACATGGAACAAATCCATCTATGGACGCCTCCAATCCTTCCTCAACCGGCAGATCCGGCTAGTACCGAGAACGGTGGAGAGAAACAGCATGACGAACCCTCTTTGGGTTAAACGTTGCCCAAAAACGCGGGTGACCGTGAAGCAAGTTTCGAATTGTATCCAGACCTTCTGAACTCTGAGGGAAAAGATTTGTCTCTGAAAATAAAACATAAACAAAATTTATTAGAGATCGAACTCCACCAAAACAAAAAAAAGGAGGGTAAAGAAAAGAGAAAATGGGCTACACTTGATCAAGGATACCTTTCAAACCCCATCTAGTCCTAAAGAAGGAGAGGTCGTTTTCCTCTATGGAAGCATCGACAAAAAAAGTGCTTCCGCCATTCATGGTAGTTCAACACGAAATTGCTTATGATCGTCATCCTCGTCCGGGGCCTCAACTAAATTATTGACGATTTCCCGACAGGTATAAGAAAAGCGTCGAGGTGTTTGGCATCGAGGGTTATATCCAAATCGTAACTCAGCACGACAATCCTGACAATATGCTGCAAGCCACACAGGTTTATTTTACCAATCCATACCTTGGAACAATCAAGAAGTCGCGCTATGACTTCGGGATAGGAAACTACAAATGGCATTGCGTCAGGAACACCTCATAACCCGTGATGTAACCATCGGTTGGAAACTCAGCAACCTCTCCTGCCTCCTGAAGACAAAACTCGACCGATTCAGGAACTCGGCAATGGCTCTAGGACAAACCTCTACGGGTTTGGCACAAACCGGAGGCAAGGCCCATGTACCTAGTCTGCTGGGTTTCACGTCTCCCCTGACCACCTAGTACGCTTCAGCTTCTTCAGGATCGACTGAGTAGTCCGAGAATTCCACCTTTGGCACAACATCATTGTGTTGCGAGACGGAACCATCGGTGACGGGACGGTCATCACGAGACTTTGAGGAAACCTCTCTCCCTGAAGACAAAACTTCCGTTTTACCAAACAAATGAAAGAGAGTAGAAAATCTTTTGATTCTTAAAAAAAAATTGTCAAAATATACAAATGAAGAGTTTGCAAAACCATTCCACATACTTATATAAGAAATGATTCACTATTTAACCTCCAGGCTTCAGACATTGGATTCCGCCTAATTCATCCAATATGCTTAAAAACGCTCACAAGAACTTCACAGTTCTGACAAGCTTGGGGGCTAATTGTTGGGGTCAAAATCGGTTACGACGGATTCAACATCGGAAACTTACCAGGCGAATGCGTTTGTTGGGGTCAAAAACGGTGTTCTTGAAATCAGCATCTAAAAATCGTGTTTCTATACGAATGCTCGAAATCGACTTAACGAAAGTCTCCGGGCCAAAACTCAAAAGAAAGGAACACGGATCAACCAACTCTCCCGTACGGCGAGCTGGACAAGGTGAACTCGCCATACGGGCGAGTTGGACGGAACAGACCAACCAACTCGCCCGTACAGCGATTTGGAACGTCCAACTCGCCATACGGGCGAGTTGGATGGCATGACACGAACAACTCGCCTGTAAGGCTAGTTGGACAAGGCCAACTCGCCGTACGGGCGAGTTGGTAGGCACGACACGACCAACTGGCCCGTACGGCGAGTTGGACAAGGCCAACTCGCCGAACGGGCCAGTTAGATGGCACGAGCAATCCAACCCGCTCGTTCGGCAAGTCTAATCAAATCAATACAGTGTCACCTAGTCCTCGTTAAACTCCCTCTTTCGATACTTGATCAAACTTATCTTTGTTAGTCTCGATCGACATTGACATTGGAACTTTACCGAAATAACTCGTTTTCTCAAGAAAGGATTGGGTTGATCGTATGAGACGATAACGGTTAACTAAACACCTAGAGTCAAGCGCCCCATACAGAAGATCTTAACTCTCTGACGACGTCGTCTTAACAATTCTCTTTCAATAAAATCATAGAAACACCTAAGTCAGAAAACGGCCCGACGAGGTCTAAAGCTCGGCTAAAGGCCCACTCGCGATTTTATCCGAAATCAAGCCCAAACTTTGTGACGGTTTATCTTTTATTTTTCAGGAAAAGATAAATGTCAAGATCGAAGGATAAATGTTAAGTTTCCGAAGATAATCATGAAGATCGAGGAAAAAATGAATATTTCCGCGAAACGATAAATTCGACCAAGGGCGGAAGGGGAAAGAGCAAACCGCCTCTAGAGGAGTATATAAGGACTTCGAGGGTGATGATGCTGAGAACACACGAAAATCTCCACTCAGAGCAAACATAGCGTAGCACTTAGAGCATCTAGACAACTTTCCGTTTTTGTTATTTGAGCTGCGACTCAACTAGGGTTTTGCAGTCTTAAGTTATTAGAACTAGGGATCACGCCGACAGCTCTCATATCCTAGGCTGATATCCTGTTGTAAACGCTCATACGCAAATTCAGAAAAAGAAATCTATTTGCTCTCTTTTCGATTCTTACTATGTTTTCAACATTTACTCCGTATTCTGATTGATTGGCGTGTGGTTTAGCAGATATCCAAGACCTCTTGGAAACTAGGGTTTACCCTGCGTTCCTAATTCAACGGAAATCGACAGTGCGAATTTCGGTTCCCACAATTACTCCATTATTCTAAGCGCATCATCCAATTTTAGAGACCAGTCCTTTCTGGTTGATCCTACCGTCTTTTCTAAGATATCTTTGATTTAGTGGTTGGATACTTCTACTTGTCCGCTGGTCTGAGGATGATAGGGTGTGGCTACTAGATGGTGAACTCCACGTTTCTCGAGTAATTTTTTAACACTCTATTTATAAAGTGGGTACCTTCGTCACTTATAACTACTCGAGGAACTCCAAAGCCACGAAATATGATGCTTTTATAAAGTTAAACGAATAAGGAAGCGTCATTTTCCGGAGTTGCTATTACTTCAACCCAGTTGGATATGTAGTGTACGACAACTAATATGTATTAATTTTCATGCGAAGAAGGGAAAGGGCCCATGAAATCGATGCCCCAGCAATCAAACACTTCAACTTCAAGTATGAAATTTTGTTCCATTTTGTTTCTCTTGCTTATTTTTCATATTCTTTGGTAGGGGTCGCATTTCGCTACATAGGCTTGAGCATCATGAAACATAGTTGGCCACCAAAAGCCCGCTTGAAGAATTTTTGACACTCTCTTAAAACAAGTGAAATGTCCATCATAATCGGATCCATGACAATGATACAAAATTTCTAGATTTTTGCTTTCAGCAACAGATCGTCTGTATATGCCGTCAGAACAGTGTTTATAAAGATAAGGTTCGTCCTAGTGATATCTCCGGATTTCTCTTAAAAAAATATTTTTATGATATCCTTTGAAGAGTTCGAGTTCTACTTCGGCCGCATGATAGTTTACTATATCTCCATACCAAGGTCTGTCAGTGGTGTTCAGTGCACACATGCCCCGACTTAAACTTCTACCTTCGGGAGAATCATCATTTGGAATTGATGGATTACAGCTGACCTTGATATCTATTGAAATGATTATTTCATCATCCTTCTCAAATTTATCGTCGGACGATGGTGTATGAACGAAATCGATCGACGCTTTACGGTTATAATCGTTTGATGGGCTTAGCATGTTTTCTATCGATTCCACTTAAGTGCCTAACTGACTCTACCCACGAAAGTGAATTCTGCTAAGTAGACATTTTCTGTGGGTAATAAATCATCTATAGGGATGTCAACATTTACTCTTATTCTTGATAAGTGATCGGCGAATCTGTTTTCCACTCCTTTCTTGTCTTTTACTTCTATATCAAATTCTTGGAGAAGTAGAATCCATCGTAAAAGTCTCGGCTTAGCGGCCTTTTTGTTCATTAAGTATTTCAATGCTGCGTGGTCGGTGTGAACAACTACTTTTGAACCGACTAGATAGGATCGGAATTTCTAAAACGAATACCACAGCCAATAACTCTTTTTTTGTTGTCGCATGATTGTGTTGCGCATCGTCTAGAGTTATACTGGCATATTATATAGCATGTAGCTTTTTGTTTTTCTTTTTCCTTAGTATTGCGCCTACAGCGAAATCGCTGGCGTCACACATAATATCAAATGGTAGATCCCAGTTAGGTGCTTGGAAAATAGGAGGGGATACGAGCGCTGATTTGATTTCGATAAAGGCTTTGAGACATTCAGGTGCAAAATCAAATTTCACCTCTTTGCACAGGAGTGCAGTAATTGGTCTAGAATTTTTGCTAAAAGCATTTATGAGTCGCTTATAGAATCCAGCTTATCCTAGAAAATTTCTAACGTCCTTGACATTAGTGGGTTGTGTCAGTCAAGTCATTACTTCAATCTTTGCCTTGTCTGCTTTAATTCCGGCTGAAGAGACCTTGTGTTCCAACAAATCCTGATGTTAACCATAAAATGGCATATTTCCGAGTTGAGAACCAGATTTCTCTTTTCGCATCTAGCTAATACCTTACACAGGTTATCGAGACATGTTTTGAAACTTGGACCATATACTGAGAAGTAGTCCATGAAAACTTCCAGGAAGTCCTCGATCATGACGGTGAATATCTATATCATGCATCTCTGGAAAGTCGCAGGGGCGTTACAGAGTCTGAATGGCATTCTTCGATATGTGAACGTTCCATAGGGACAAGTCAATGTGGTATTTTATTGATCGTCCAGGTGTATGGGAATCTGGAAGAATCCTGCGTACATGTCGAGAAAACAGTAGTATTCGTGGCTTGCTAGCGTTTCTAACATCTGATCGATGAAGGGTAAAGGGAAATGATCTTTTCGTGTGGCAGCATTCAGCTTCCTGTAATCGATACACATCATGTGTCTGGTAACAGTTCTTTTAGGGATCAATTCATCTTTGTCGTTCTTTAATACTGTAATTCCTCCTTTCTTCAGAACAACATGAACCGGACTGACCCAATTTCTGTCTGAGATTTGATGAATAACGCTTGCTTCTAGAAGTTTCATGATTTTCTTTTTAACTACTTCCTTCAGGTTGGGATTCGATCTCCTCTGATGCTCGATGGATCATTTGGATTCATCATCAAGTTGTATCCTATTCATGCAAAAATCAGGAGATATTCCTGGGATGTCACCTAATGAATATCCGAGAGCCTTGCGGTGCTTCCGTAGTTTATTCAGCAACAATTATTGCTCTCCGCTGCTCAAGTTGGCATTTATGATGAAAGGATAGGAGTTTTCGTAAAGAAAAGCATATTTAAGACCAGTGGGAAGTGGTTTAAGCTCGATTTTTGGTGCTTTCGCTTTTCTCCAGTCCTCGATTACAACATGTTCTCGAACGACGGTTGTATCGGGGTGTCGATCGATGGGGGTCGATAGACCGAGGTGTTCAATATCGACATTCAAAATTTCTTCTGTGGCATCCATTAACCTTGTATACTCTTCAGTGTGATCATCTAATGCAAAGATGTCACTTTCAGGAGATGTTATTTCTCTCTCTAGAGAAACGTTTGAGAACATATCTATGAGTGATTCTCCTCCTAGATCGGAAAGATAATTGATATGGTAGGTTTGATCGTCGATCAAAGAACATCGATATCTCCCCGATATTTAGGCATATACGTCATTCTCGGACATCAATGATCGCGGCAGTGGCCAGTAAAGGTTTTCCCAAGATGATCGGGTTTCTGGGTTCTCGCTCATATTTAAGTACTATGAAATCTGCAGGTATATCGCAGTTATGAATGCGTACGGGTATGTCCTCAAGTACACCTTCCGGAATTCTAATGGATCTATCAGCTAAAACGAGAGTGACCCTGGTAGGTTGAAACTGTGTTAGCCCGAGGGTGACTGTAACTGAATAAGGCATCATGTTTACACTAGCGCCTAAATCGCAGAGGGATCTTTGAAATAGCTCCTTGCCAATAATGCAGTCCATAACAAAACTACCGGGATAAGGGAGTTTAACTGGAGTTTTTCCTTGAATAATTTTCGCTCACTTCTTCGGATACTATCATCACACAGTGTTCTGATTCATTGAATTCTCGTGATGCCTCATCCTTCACATGTTGCTTAATAGCAAACGAGATGTGAATGGCATCGCTTAGCGACATCTCAATGCTTACTTTGTCAAACACTTTCTTGCATATTGCTTTTGGAGGAGGGGGGGGGGGGGTCGGTTAGTAGACCTTTGCCTAAACCGGTTCGGTTGGTTTTGGATCAGAGTGTCTATCGCTTCTTAATTCAAAGTGTCGATCGATTCTAGGTTCGGAATGTCGTTCCACTCTCGGTAAGGAGTGTCCATCGATGTCTCCTACGTCTGTGTTCTTTCCCTTAATTTCAGTAAATAATTCCTCAAGATCGTTAGTTTGGTCCAATCCTTCAGTTTCGGGAGGGATTTCAAGATCTTTCTCGTCAATTTCAAGCGGGATAGGGTGCAATTTTTCTTTTTCATCTGTTGCGATTTTCTCAAATTTATCTATAGTGATGCTTTATTTACAGCCAGGGGTGAGTTATCTACCTCTTCATCAAGCTACGACATTTCAATGGCTCCTGGATTAGCGTTTGTTTTACCAGGTAAAAATCCGTCCTCTCTCCTCATGGAAGCGTTACTACTCGTCACTTGGTTGTCGATCCTCTTAATGTGTTCGCTTAGAGTCTCGATTTTTTCTGTCATCTCCGAGTATATCAGATTTAACTTCTCATTGAGGTCGGCAGCTATTCTACGGTTTCATGTGAAGACTTGATTCATTTTTGACTTTGAACTTCTTTCATGTCGGTTCACAGTGGTGTCGTAGTTCCTTGTGAAATTGACAGCGGTTTCCTAAATTGTTGGTCGTTCAGGCTCATCACATCAGAGAACTCAACTTGTTTTTCGAAGTCGGAAGAAACAGCATCGTCTTTACCATAATGTTGAGATAAGCTATGTCCGTCCAGAAGGGCTGCAACTGATGCCAAAGTCTTTCTAACTCGGACTGAGTGCTTCTCCTCTGCGAACATTGGTGGTTCCTTCCTTTCAGTGTTTCTCTTTTCAAAGGCTCTACCTAAAGATATGTTTTCTATCAGACTATTAGAACTTGCAGGGCTTCGGGTGCCGAAGTTCCCCTTGCTGGCTGTGTCAAGGATGGTTTGATAATCTAGGTTTAGTCCTCTATAGACAGTGTTGATGAGTTGGGGTTCTGAGAATCCATGGTGTGGGCACGAAAGCTGGTAGCTCTTGAACCTCGTCCAGGAGTTTTTAAAGGATTTACAACTAACTTGAATGATTGTGGATATTTCTCTCCTCACTTCCCTGTATTTCTCCTCTTCAAAGAAGTGATTGATGAAAGCGCTTCTAATATCTTCCCAACAAGTAAGCGATCCTGGTGGTATCTGGTTCAGCCACCTCCTGGCGTCACCTTCAAGGGAAAAAGGAAAAAGTTTGCAGCGATAGAAATCATCGTTCACCATGTCTTCTAGTATCTCGATGTGATTGTTTGGGTGTTCAGTAGGAAAACCAATGAAAGTCGATATCAAGCTCAGAGCTTCTTGTATGGTTATCAGATAATCGAATTGCAGACCTATTGGAATAGGTCCTGCTGGGGATTAGGTATTCAAGCATTGGAAATTCATACTTTATCTCACTCTTTGAAGATGTAGTGATTTGATCAAAGATTGCACCCCCCTGATAATTAATGAGTTGGCTCGCTTCGTGGCCTTTATTGTTCATTGGTTCTATCAAGACTACTTTCTTTTTATCAGAATCATTAAAGGCGTACTTACCTGCTTCCGGCTTAACGGCATCGATCGATATCAATGGAAGGTTGTCGCACGACAGTAGTGGACTAACGTCGATTGAATCCATATGAGCAATCTCGATCGATTCTTGTTGTGCTGAATCCATATTCTCTCCTTTAAGTATCTGCGTCATGAGGATCAGGGAAAGAATAGTTTAGCAAAAAACAAAGTAAAAATCTAGACAATATTCTAAACAAAATCTAATGGCAATAAGAAAGAGTCCCCAGCAACGGCGCCAAATTTGATGTGGGGTTTTACTTCACTTTCAAATTAACCCTATCTCCCACTTTTACTCTCTCAAATAAGAGGTTCAGTGTAGTACTTAGGTATCGAATCCACTGAGACTCTAGTATTGCTCAATAGATTTATTGTTTTTGAATTAAAGATAAATTAATTATAGTAATAATAAAAGCGAAAACAAAGTTAATTTTGTTTGTGAAGATCAAGTTTAAGAGAATACACTTAGGGGAAATTCTCAGGTAGGATCAGGTAATGCAACTAACATATGGCTAGGGTTTTAATTAAGCACCATTCTCGAACTCAAACCTTAGGGTTTAGGAGATCGCTCTTGCGCATCTCAACTTAGGGTTGATTGATGTCTAATAGGTGGTTGTGATCGATGCTCATTCTAAACAGTATGGGTTTCGTGGTTTGATGGGTTCTCTAAACTTCCAATTCAACTCTCGTTTTTTACCGGTTATTTAGATTGTTTAAGATAAGTTCCAGGTAATAACCAGGCTTTGCTTGCGCTATAGAACCCTAATTTCTAAGATTGAGGTGATCAAGTTTAACTTAGCATTAAGAGCAACTTAAACAAAGAACCAAGAAGATTACCCTAACAATTCTATAAAATCACCAATACATTACTACTATTGAATAACCAAAATCTAACAATGAATTACTCAGACATAGCAATAAAGAACATGATTAAAGTCTGAATAAAATGCATAGAATAAACTTAGTAAAAATATAAGGAGTTCAAGATAGTCTTTGTAATGATGATCAGATCTCCCTCTCCAATAGATGTGACAAGGTGTTCCAACTCTCAACTATAATTTTGTGTAATGATATAGCTTATTTATTACTAGTTTCATGCCATGTTATAGGCTCTATTTAGGGTCTAGTATTTGTGTCTAGACTATGTTTTAAGGTCTTTACAGGTCAAGACACGTTTTGGAGATATATGGAGATACTTGGAGCTTTTGGAGCATTTAGAGGTAGCTGATCATTGTGAGAGTCAAAGTACAAGAATGTCATCGATCGATGACACAACATTTGCGTCGACCGATGTTACATGACAAGGATTGATCGATGTTGCACATCTGACATCGATCGATGACCAATTCGCAGACAGCCAATTTCAAGTAAAGTTAGAGACATGACACAAGATTACAAGATTACCCCTGGACGAGGTTTGACCTATAATTTAGGGTTTTATATTTATACTTTGTGTTTGGCACCAAAGAAAGTGTGTTGCGGTGCTGGCGAAGGGTGTAGTAGTGCTGGCTAAGTGTTCTAAGGTGTCGAGCAAGTATATGTGTGTGCACCAGCACTCCATCATAATTTTAGGATTTATTTAGGGAGAAGATTCATAACTCCTTAGGGAGATTTTTATTGGAACCCCATTATTTTATCTATGCATTACATTCATATTGTTATTCTTACGTTGATTATGTCTGAGTAGTTACCTATTAGATTTAGGGTTGAATGATAGAAATCATTGATTAGCCCAAAAGTAGGATTGCTATGTTAAGTTAATATCCATCAATTGAGTTGTGCTTAATGCGTGCATTTTAGAGTAGCTAACTAGATCTTGAAAGTAGGACATGGACGACTACGAGAGTAGGTTATGTGACAGAATAGAGTCCATTGAACTAGGTTGTTAGGCGCGTGCGAGAGCTGGTCTAATTAGTTTGGTGAACATATCAAATCTCGTTCACACTTCCTTCTGATTTCACCGTCGATCGACATAACGCCTTAGTTTTTGATCGATAGTCTTTCCTTTTGCTCGCATATGAGAGTTGGAGTTAAAAAGGACAAAATAGTTAATATTTGAGTTATAGAATATTTACATATCTGTCCATCTTATCCCCTATAATTCATAAAGCAAAAAACCCTAGATCTAACATATTTACATTTAGATCTAGTTAGATTATTAGCATACTTCCGTATTTACATTATTAGCATACTTCCATGTTTACATTAATAGCATATTTCCATATTGCATCTACACTTTCTGATAAGGAATATTTCCTTAAAACAATTAATTGCTACCAATATATATATAATCACCTTGCTTATTCTTTAGAAATAAGAAATCTATTGTGTGCCATTGTTTTCTGTGGATTTGATCCCTAAGTACTACACCTGATCTCTCTTGGCAAGAATATTGCTTTTTTGTGTTAGGATTAAGGGTTAATTTGACAGTTAATTGTTTAGGATATTTATACCCTGCTAGAACAGTAAACACACCAAATGTCAAATTTTGCGCCGTTGCCGGGGAGCATTGATCGCCATTAGATTTGATTTCTAGGATTTAGTCTAGGTTTGTTACTTTCAAGTTACTGATTTTTCTTTTTCTTTGTTTTCAGGTGCATGCAAAAGAGTAACAAGAGCAACAATGGACAAGAATTATTGTTCTCAGACCCACAGTAACTCGAGCGTACGATCCGCAAAGAAAGACGACAAGCATCGATCGACGGCATACAATCAGGGTCGACCGACCCTTTTTTTACGGACAGTATGAACCGACATCGGAACTGTAGCATCGACCAACATTGATCACTTAGCATCGATCGACGACAGTAAACGGGTTCAGATGATTGCACCTATAATAGTGGTCCAGAACGAGAATGGAGACTTGCATGACTTCAACGGTCATCTGCGTAAAGCAGCAGGTCAAAAGATAGACGATCAGGGGGCTGTAATCCCTGATACAAAAGCAGAAGAAGCCGACGCTGCAATAGCTCACCCTGAAAGTAATGCCCAATCTGCCAGAAGCATGGAGATTTCAAGGCCAATTAGAAGACCATGGATCGAATTTATGTTTGACAAGGTACTGGAGGGAAAACAGAAGATGATTGTGGATTTTAATGACAAGTTTGATTTCCTGTACCTCCACCTAAACACAAAAATCGAAGATCTCGACACCTGTGTGGAAAAGCTGGAAAATTAGGTGATTTAGGAGAGTGAAACCCTTAGGAGATACGAGGTTATGGTCAAGAAAAAGGAAGAATCTGGGCAGGAACATCACGTCAATAATGTGATTGATGATGATTTTTGGGTAGAAGTCAAGAAAGAGAAGCCACAAGAGGAAGGATTCCATATAGGAAATCCGAGTTCGTTAGGAAGATCGCACACGCATCGATCGATGCCGACCAGAGAGAATCGATCAACGGTTCCTGTTAATTTGAAAAATTCGAGAAAATCTTCGAGCATCGCTCGACGTAGAGATCATACGATCGATCGATGGTATTCAGGACGTATTAGTCCCGATAGACTTCCATATGATGGATATCTAGATCAATTGGAACTCTTCTCTGTTACTTGGAAGATCTTTCAAGGCCACCGTATGAGCTTTCTGTGAAATGCAGACAAACAAGTTGTGTCTTTCCTTGATTGATCATAATGTGTATTATGAAATTTATAAGAATAAAACTTCCCTCACGAAATTTTGAAATGATGCAGAGCTTTTGGACACATGCTTCTGCGATTACGAGTTTGGTGAGGAATCAGAAGAAGGAGCATCGATCAACACCCCACCCAACACATCGATCTATGGCCTTACAGTTAAACAATCGATCGATACCCTCCCTATTGAATCGATCAACACTCAAACATACGGACGAGTCAATACCTACAATGGAGACTTCAATTACAACACAACCTACCTCGAGTGCGACGAAGACTACAAAGATGAAGAAACAATTGAGTACTGAGGACTTGCAATGGAAGAGGCTAGAGTTTTTCATGTTTCCCATCAACCTGGGAAATCGACATCGATCAACGATGACCAAACACCATCGATCGATACTGGGAACGAAGCAGAAACCAAACGTGATTCATCTGCAGAATGTGAAAGAGAATATGGTTATCTACAACCAGATGAGTTCGGTATTATGAGCGATCTAGATGGTAATGCAATAGCTATGGATGGGAGAATTCTACATTTCACAAAAGAAGATCTGTGATATAGCCTATTTATTACCATTTTTAGGCCATGTTATAGGCTCTATTTAAGGTCTATTATTTGTGTCTAGGCTATGTTTTAAGGTCTTTACAAGCCCAGACACGTTTTGGAGATATATGGAGATACTTGGAGATTTTGGAGCATTTAGAGGAGAATAATCCGTAACTGACCTTTGAGAGAGTCGAAGTACAAGAATGTCATCGATCGACGACACAACCTTGGCGTCGACCGATCTTACATGACCAAGATCGATAGATGCTGACCACTTGCCATCGATCGATGACCAATTCGCAGTAAGACGATTTCGAGCCCAAGTTAGAGACAAGACAAAAGATTACAAGTTTACCCCTGGACGAGTTTTGACCTAGATTTTAGGGTTTTTAGTTTTATAATTTATGTATGAGAAAGAAAAAAGGGCACATACGTACGGAGACGTACAGTGCTAGGTTCATGAGTATTCTATTTAGGGAGATTTGTATTGAAACCCTAGTGTTTTTATCTATGTATTTTATTCAAAATATAATTCTTACTTTGATTATATCTGTGTAGTTATCAACTAGGTTTAGAGTTTATTAATGGTATTGATGGATTAGCCAAACAATAGAATTGTTAGGATTATTATTAGATCTATCAATAGAATTGTGTTTATTGCTTGTGTTCTAGAGTAGCTAACTAGAACCCTGATAAAAGGATAGTTAGGCGCAAGCGAGGGCAGGTCTACTACCGGAATTAATCCTGTTGAGCTAGCTTGCTAGAAACAAACGAGAGTTGATTTAGTTAATCTAGTGAACTATTCGAATTAGGTCATAAAGCTTGACTTAAGAAACCATCGATCGACGCAGGATCATTGCCATCGATCGACGGCATTCCGTGTCAACAAGCGAGAGCTGAGACATTGGACTTAGTCAATAGATTAGACTCGCAGCGAGAGCTGGTCTCTTTTACATTAGATATCGAGTTCTATGATTAATACCATTAACTTCTATCCTCTATAATCCACTTGCTTGAAACCCTAGGTCTAGCATATTTACATTTACATCTAGTTAATTTATTAGCATATTTCCACGTTCACATTATTAGCATATTTCCATATTCACATTATTAGCATATTTCCATATTGCATCTACACTCTCTAATAAGGACCATATCCTTAGACTGATTACTTGTTACCAATATATATAATCACCTAGCTTAACTTTAGGAATAAGAAATCTATTGTGTGTCATTGTTCTCGTGGATTTGATCCCTAAGTTTTACACCTGATCTCTCCCAGCACGCCTTGAGTTCAGACTGGACAAGTGCCTCTTGCGCAATGCACATGTCTGTATACACCGCAAAGGAGGACTTAGAGCAGCGCACACGCAAGCAGAAGACGAGCCAGCAGCACCACCACTTTCTCTTCCAGCATCCCCACAAATCCCAGAGATCCCCATCCACGATCACCCAGACTTCCAAAGCAAACGATATCCAGGTGGGTGCACTTCACGCCATATGGGGTAGGATAGAGGCGATGTCCAGGTGCCAGTTCTTCAGCCGTCCGTACATCAGAGCGAGGTGGCCGCCAGCAGCTCCAGCACCACCACTTTATCCAGATACGGACACTACCAACGAGGAGTAGCCTTACATTTTGCTCTCCTCCTTTTTATTTCATTTTCAGACATACATGAACATATTTTATTTTGTTTGCTTTGCTGGGTTTAGAACTTAGGTTTATTATTATTATCACTGTTTGCTATTCTAACATGAGTTTTTGAGTGTCTAACAGTGCAAACACAAAGAGAGATAATCAGATTATGGAGATTTTAGAAATTTTTACAGTTACTTGCCACGGGTTCATATCGATGGATGGTGACTATGACAGAGAGGTATGAGTTCTTAAATCCTAACAACTAACTTATTTCCATTCCAATTTATTTAAACCCGCCAATCTCAGAATATTTTAACATTGAGACAATGTTATTCAAGTCTAGGGGAGGTAGTTACTTATACCGTATTATAATTTTGATGGTTTATTTCTTACTATTAATTTTTAAAGCTGTTTTATTGACTGAAAATTAGAAGTTAGGTATATACTATAACCTTTTTCTGGAACAATTTATTTCACCATTTTCTAGCACCATTCTGAAACGTAAAAGTACTTTACTTTCTGATACTGCTCTCACCTTTTCCGGCATCTACAAAACAGAATATATATATATATATATAAAGAAAAGATTGAGATGATTTCCTAAGATGCAGAGGGGTAGGTACCTTACCGATTACCCCGCTATTCTAATTCAATGTAATGATCACATATTTTTGGAAGCGAGGGTAGGTACATTATCGACGACCCCACTATTCGCCTAGAAATTTGTCAAACAAAAAAGAAAAGACAAGGAGGTGACATAATGTTTGTATCGTCAACATTAATCATTTGATTTGAGATCTAAAATGATTCAGAGAAGAACGAAGACAGAGGAAATGATTAGAAAGCTTACATGTTGTTCAGACACTTGCTTGGGAAAGAATCCACATGTCCTCTTATTGATACCCCCAGGATAAAGCTTGCACCCAATATTATGTATTTAAATGAGGATAGTAGAGGGTATGTCATATAGCTTCTCGTCGGTTGTGGTAGGGAAGATTGATTAGCTAAGTAAATTACATGGAAATGCTCTAGATGTGTTTGCAATAGAAACTTAGGTGAAACAATGTTCTAAGGAGCTGGAAAGTCTTTGTGTTTTCAAAACTTTCATTGATTCATTCTATGTTTTGCTTGAGGGCAAGCAAACGATATGTCTGGGGGAGTTGATATGTCATAGTTTTTACCTGATTTCACCCATGATATAAATATGGTTTTAGTCTTTTATATGCAATTGGTATTATATTAGAGTTTTTACAGATTCAGGTACTCATTGGAAGCAATTGGACCTATTAGATCATTTTGGAGTATTGAATAATGCTCAGCCGAAAACTCGAAGTCAGAACCATAATGCGAAAAAACCATCGATCGACGTCTCACCCTGAGTATCGATCGACGGTCAACACTTCCTCGAGTTAATAGAAGATTTGAAGAAATCAAAATTTTACCCAGAAGTTCCATTTTTTGCACGACAAGTCCTATGCCGCATTTTAGACTATTTATTAGCTTTCTTAGCTTTTTTGTAAAAGACGCTTGTTTTACAACGCTTTTGATACTTACAACTTTGATGGCTACCCTTGGAGAGAGAGATCTATTCCATTTACAGACTAAGATCTTGAACTCCCTTGTTTCTTATTGCTATTTCTATGAAATTCTTTAAGTTATTCATCATGTTTATAACAATCATGTCAGAGTAGTCAATTGTTAGATTTTTGGTTCTTATAGGGTAGTTAATGCCTTATTGATGTTATGAAATTGTTAGGGTTACTCTAATTAGTTCTTTGTTTAAGTAGATCTTAATCCTAAGTTGAATTTGATCACCTCAACCTTAGATTGTATGATGTTGTAGTGCAACCGAGAGCTTGGCTATACCCTGAAACACGTCTTAAACAGTATAAAACCCTAATAACAAACGAGAGTTGAATTAGGAGTTAGGGAACATATTAAACATAAGAATTGTATCTGTTTTGAAATAGCATTGATCAAAACCACATAATGGCCATCGATCGACACTCAGTTAAGAATCACAAGAGTGACTTACATAAACCTTAATATTTGAGTTCAGAACAGCGCTTCACTAAAACCCTTAACATTCTAATAGTTCGCATTACTTAGTCTACCTGACAGTCCCCCTAAGTCTAATCCTTCCAAATAATATTTACAAACTAAACCAATTTTTAAATCATTATTCATCAATTAATACTTTCATCTAGCTTTAATTCGAAACAATAAATCTACTGAGTAATCGTAGAGTCTCTGTGGATTCGACCCCTAAGTACTACATTGAACATCTTATTTGAGAGATTAAAAAGTATCTCATAGGGTTATTTGGGAGTGCATATTTAAAAGGTACATCATAGAACGTTTTAGGACTGCGCACTCCCAACGCCACTCTGACTGTTACATCGAAAGGTCGCAAAAAGCCATGCGCTAATCCTGACGCGGCTAAGAAGAGGAGATGCACCAAGGACGTCGAGGTTTGTTCTTTTTCAGCAGGAACCTCCGGTTCAGGCCTGATACCAAAACATTGTGCCAAGGTTTGTGACAAGAGTGTTTCTTTGTGAATACGTTTGTTGTTCTCTTATTGCCGCCTTTTTTCGCAGTTTGTGTCTTTGATTGATGGGATGATCAATGATTGCGGATCAGAGGTCAAAATTCTTACGAAATAGTTGGCAGATTCGCATGATAAGTCATCGCAGGTCGAGGCGAGGTTGAAAGTTATCGAGGATTCACATTCTCGTGAAGTGTTTTAGTTTGAGACTCGGATTGGCGAGCTCGAGTAGGGTCTTGGGAAGACTGTGAGGTCTTTCTTTAAGGAAAAAACAGGCCAGGGAGACTAAGGCTTTGGAGGTGCATCAACTTCCGTGCCAGCCTCAGAGCGGAGAAGGGTCGATGAGTTGAGGGATCAAAGAGGCTAAATCTGCTCTACGCACCGAATTTCAGGCTTGTTTGGAAAGGATCTCAAATTCAATTGATTCCTTGATGATTGTTCGTGACTGGGACCTGGCTCTGGCATCCATCAAAGGAGGGATGGGCGATATTTGGTTGTTTCAAGGCGAAGAGCCCCCATCTTTGCGGGCCGAGGAGGGACGTAAAGAGAAGCTGGCAGACGTGGAGGGAGACTTTCATCTGATCCTCGCTGGCTGCTTCGGGCTTTGAATCCCCGCCGCTTGGCGGCTTTTAAATGAATTTTTTTTTTGCATTTTAAGAGCGTATGAGTATTCATTGGCGCGTAGAGGGAAGATTATGAGTTCTCATCTCATATCTAACTCTCGGTGAACTGCTATTGTAATGACCCTCAAAAGCGGATATAATTTTGGTTGAGAAAATTCCGAAAAATCAGATTCGAGTTTATTCGATCATAACTAAAAATAAAGATCGAACAGATGAATTAATGGCTCGACGGGATTGTCTTCTGGTTAAATGGACTTCCCTTGATAGTTCTGGTCGAGTATTAATTATGTTGGTAGAATTTTATTTAAGCTCGACATTTAAATCTCACCTGCTTCAACTAAACTCGTTCATCTTAAATAAAATTTGACCAACATAATTAATACTCAACCATAACTATCAAGGGAAGTCCTTTCGACCACAAGACAATTTTGTTGCGACATTAATTCATTGGTTCGATCTTTATTTTCAGTTATGATCGACTAAACTCGAATCTGATTTTTTGGAATTTTCTTGACCAGCATTATACCTGCTCGTGAGGGTCATTACAAAAAAATGTCCCCGTGATTATTCAAGACAAGAATATTTTTGTCGATCTGATCGTATTCCACCTAAAGAATCACTAGGTGATCTTAGGAAAGGTTTGGTTGGGAAAGTATCGGGCCTCTCTCGATTGCCACAAGGGTTGTGTGCGATTTGAGAACGGGGTTCACCTGATCGATTTCTAAGGTATTCGACCGACTCCCAGGAAAGTAGTGGTGTCAGCAGTTTGTGCGGAATGGATGTTTAATTGGGTTTGTGAAGCTATTCTGGCCACAATTACCACTACAGAGTGCGGTAATTCTGATAATCTGATTGAACTTTCGGTGGTATCTGAGTTCAACGACGAGTTCCGGATGCTACAGGGTGTCCCCTGATAGGTTGGCCCCTTCACGATAGAACTAGAACCAGGGAAAGCTCCACTGTCCAAAAGTATGTATCGGACAGCTTCACTGTCCGAAAGTCTGTATCAGATGGCTCCTGCCAATCTGGCCGAGATGAAGTCGACCATGTCCGAGAAGGGACCAGGTTCGCAGTACAACAAAGTCAGAGACTTACCTAGAGTTGGGATTTCAGTTTGATGAAGTCTATGAGGTGAGAATCAGATTATGACAAAGCCCGATGATGGAAAAAAGTCAAGTCTGAGGCGGTTTAGTCTAGTAGGGACTTGAATGGCATGATGGCCAAGCCGAAAATGGCTATGGTCGGTTAAGGAATGATCAATTACATTTGTGGCTGGGATCATTTACCTTAGTGTTTATGGATGACAAAATAATCATAACAATCTGTTAGAACTCGTGATAGGACGAGCAGCCAAAAGATTTTGGAACGAATTCGCTAGGACTTCACTGGTACATATAATGGCTTGGAGATTGGTTAGATATACTAAGACTCGATTATGCAGTATGTTCCTAGGGACTGGATATGTGCTACGACTTAGTCATGATTTGCTTGGATCATGTGAGTTGCGATTACGTTCAGAATGAAAGAATCGGAGTACTTGATCACGGTCAGGATGAGAACCTAAGGAAAGTTTCTCTTAATATAGGACTGAGTAGATAACCAGGAAGGATGGTACCATCCTAGTCCATGGAAGGATGAGAATTCTTAATGATAGAGGATTGAAGGAGGAGATTATGAGAGAAGCTCATAAGTCTAAATTCTTGGTTCATCCTTGTGCAACCAAAATGTACCAAAACCTCAAGAAGTACTATCATTGGATCCGTATAAAGGCTGATGTGGAAGAATGTGTGGCTAAGTGTCCCATTTGACAACTCATCAAGGCCGAACATCAGGTTCCGAGTGGATTGTTACAGAACTTGCCTATTCCGGAACGGAAGTGGGACCATATCACAATGTACTTTATGACTGGTTTTCCAACGACTAGGAATAAGAAAGATGTGATTTGGTTCTTGGCGGATCGCCTGACCAAATCGGCACACTTTCCGGCAATCAAGAAATGAGATGGTGTTGATCGGATTGTACGCAAGTACATCGATGAGATTTTCTGACTAAATGGTGTGCTGGCTATCAGTCTATCATATAGGGACTCAAGGTTTACATCCCACTTCTGGAAAGCTTTTCTAAAACCTTAGGAACGAGGGTGAGCATGAGCATCGCCTATTACCCACAAACAGAGGGACAGTCCGAACGAACGATCCAGACATTGGAAGATAGGTTGCGAGCATGTGTCTTCGAATAGGGCAAATCCTGGGAAAGAGATTTAGATGAGATTAATGTCAGGGGTACATTTCATGATTGATGAAACATTTGGTCCGGATGGAGTACGAATCCATGGCAAGTGGGGGAGACTTGTCACATCGCCGAGCCTAGAAAGGATCATTGGGACGAGCCATGGAACGAGGAAACATACCAGCCAGGTCATATGACCTAATGGCGAGTGATCCATGGTCGTGATGAAATTTAAGTACCTTGGAAGGCTAGGATTTAACCTAACATAGATGAAAACAAGTATATGGGAGCTGGACGAGTGATATGCCAGTTGACCGATATTAACAGGTAGCTCTATTAGCTGGATGTAGTGTGCTCAAGCTCAGTCTAGCTCACTCCAAGTTATGTCAGCTCAACTAGATTGAATACTATCTCACTCAGATGGTCCGTCTGGGAGCGAGCTCAACTAAGCTGGACGGAGTGTTTCGGGTCTCGGATAGTTGGTCCGGGTCCGGGCCGTAGTTGGTCCGGGTCGGGGCTGTAGTCAGGCCGGGTGGTCGACCCAAGTTGGTTATGGGCCATGGGGTCCATGAGATAGGTCCTTAAGCTTGTTAATGGGTCTAGGCCCGTTTTTGTTCTTAATAGGGTCAGTTATAGGCGTGGGTAACTGCCATAGGCGAAAGGATGTGATCTGTTCCATTGATTAGATCAATAGCCAGAAATGTGTCCGAAGAGGTGCAACCCTTAGAAAGATGACTGCCCATTCTTCTCCTTAAGGAGGGAAATTCCGTGGGTTTCCACAGACACCAGGTATTTCTTCTACACCCTGAAACACAAAGAAAATACAGAGAGAAAAAGAGAGAAGCTCGGATTCAATAATCCAAGACCGAGATGCGGGTCAAGGCTATTAGGAGACTGTTTTATAGGCAATCAAGAGGGAAGTTGTAAACGACCCTTCTGATGGGTTTTGATCATTGTTATCAACCCTCAAGGCCTTCTCCAGAGCCTGAGAGCAAACGAAAATAACAAGAAAACAAGAGAGAGGGACGGAGTTCACTTTCTATGGCCGAGACAGCCTTAAAGACGGTTGTCTGTGATGAGGCAGTTCCTTGGTGGATCAAGGGAAGAGATCCACGACCCATGGATGGATCTTATCATTACTGGAAGTAATTGATAGGACTTGATATAGGTGTGTTGAATAGTAGAATGGATGTCCAAGGTAATGGGTGTGAATTGGCGAACCATCGCCTTTAACCGTCGATCGGTATGATCGGGTTTAGGGGTTGGATTTGGTCCAAGTTCATCCGATTTCTCCCTCTTACTGTTCAATACTTCTGCTTCTTCTTCTCTTCATATTTTCGAGTGGTTATGGGTGGAATGGGATGGTTTTCTATCTATCCTAGATTCTAGCCATGTGTACTATTTGGATCCACAGATGGTTCGACCGTACCGAAGGTCGGGCGGTTGGGTTAAACTGTTGGAACAACCCAAAAGGCACGAGTGGCCAAAGGACACGACTTATAAGGGTTACAAGTGGCCAAGGGGTACTATTTTCCAAAAGACACGAGTTTCCAAAGGGTGCGAGTACCATAGGGGAAGGAGTTACCAAAGGGTAAAAGTGATCCAAGAGGTTCAATTATATCATGATCCAAGAGGTACAAATGTGTCGTGATCCAAGGGGTGCGAACGTGACATGATCCAATGAATGTGAATGGTTCATGACTGAAAGGGTACGAATGGTTCGGGACCGAAAGCGTACGAATGATTCGGGACGGATGAGGTAAGAATGGATTGTGATCGGAGAGGTGTGATTGTTCAATAAAGACCGTGTATGATCTGATCATGGTTGAGAATGGACGATCTGATATATAGATCATGGATCAAGGTGTCGGATCTAACATGTTTAATGAATGCATCTGTTGGTATGAACATGTCAGATCGGTTGAGCAAGATAAAGACCCATCAGTTCTGAGTCATGTGAGGGTGGTTGGTTGATTGGCTTAGGGTCTGATGGGCATTGTCAGTCTAGAGGGCAGACAATAGGTTGTTGGATGGTGCATCAGCTACGAACGGCCAGATGCATATCCTTAACCAATGAAGACTTCTCAAAGATCACTGCGTCAGTGGGGATGGTTGGTTGAATGGCTAAGTACCTAAGGGAGTTGCGTAATGCAGGGACCAAGTCAAGGACCTTAAGTAGGATCATTGATTGATCGTGTTCCAGTAGACAAGCATGTGTAGTTCTGATCAATGGAGGTCCGATGAGATACTAAGCTATGTGGATGTGGCAAAGATATGACTTAGCAAATACTTGGGTAAATTAGTATCTTGCTAGGATGCTGGTGGAATGGTTTAGAGGAATGGAACCTCGGATCAGTATGAGTTCAACTGTTCCAAGGATTGTTCTATAAGCTGGATAATATTAAGTGAACTGACCAAGGCATAGACAATTGGACCGGACAAGTTCTAGACTAGATATAAATCAATGGTTAATAGAGAATATTCCGCTGCGTATAAGTTGAAAGGATCTAACTTAGGAATCGACTAAGGTAGTCGTAAGCTAAGGTCTAAGATAGCACTCGCCTTTAGGAAAATTATAGATAAGGAATAAAAATTGAGAGGTTCGGCCAGTGTGTGGACCGAGCGACGTGAGGCTTTGACAACGTTCTAGTCAGCCGGGTTTTGGTCTTACATGCTCCTTGAAAAAGAATAGGAAAAATCAGCAAAAGACATGAAATGGGGTATAGATTTTATGGGACCTTTTCCTTCTTCTAATGGTAATAAATACATTTTAATTGCTGTGGACTATGTATCGAAATGGGTTGAAGCTATAGCAACTCCGAAAAACAATGCTGATGTAGTCATTAAGCTTTTCAAAAACATCATCTTTCCTAGATTTTGAATCCCACCAATAATTCTAAGTGATGGAGGTACCCACTTTATCAACAAAGTATTTGAAAAACTTCTCAAGAAACACGTAGGATCGACTCGAAAGGATTGGTCTACAAGGTTGGATAATGCTCTTTTGGCTTACCACTGCTTTTGAAACACCACTTTGAACTACCCCGTTTCATTTACTCTATGGGGAAGCTTGTCATCTCCCGGTAGAACTAGAACACAAAGCAGCTTGGGCGAAAAAGTTGATAAATTTTGATGCAAAACCAGCTGCAGAAAAGAGGCTAATACAACTTAACGAGTTGGCGAGATCAGATGCTTATGAAAACTCAAAATTATACAAGGAAAGAACAGAATGTTATTATGATAAAAAAAAATATCAAGGCATTTTGAACCTAATGACAAGGTACTTCTGTACAGCTCCCGTTTAAAGTTATTTCTTGGGAAATTACGTCCTCGTTGGTCAGGACCCGTCACTATTAAAAAAGTCACACCATTTGGAGTTATCGTACTCATCAACTTGAAAAAATGAAAAATTCACAGTAAATGATAAAGGGTGAAGCACTACTAGGAAAAAGCGGAAATCCCACAATCTCAGACCCTGCGTTTGGGTATACCAACGCTCGATTGATCTAACTTTCTGTCAAGCTAATGAACTTAATCTAGCGCTGAGTGGGAGGCAACCGGCTTCTAAATATCTAAATTTTGATTAAAAAAAGAAAAAACAAATAATAAATAATTGTAATATATTCATACGGTTTTCAAAGTGAAAAAGTGGACACTATCTACACCATCGATCGACCCCATTATAGGACCGTCGATCAATACCGGAATGTCCAGCCCCAATAAGCTCGACACAATCCCTTTTTCATAACCGCCAAAAACAATTGTGGTTTTAACTTCCGATTTTTCTCTCTATTTTTTGCCGATTATGCTCGCTCTTGAGCCTAACCCATTCGATTTTTCACCCTCTATCTGTTTAGTTCACTTAATCAAACAAGCATCAAGGTATGTTCTCTAAATATCTTAGTTTAGGGATTTTGTAGGGTTTGAATGAAAAATCAATATCTTTTAGGGTCTGGCTCGAAATTTAAAATGGTTTAGGGTGATGAATCACTAGATTAGGGGTTATCAACTACTCGCTATTGTGGTTTGCATGATTTTTGTTCGATTTAATTGTTGATGATTCTGGTGATGTCGGGACTGACCATCGATCGACACCTGTGAGGGAGCGTCGAACGACGGTCGTCCCGATTCTTGGACATTTGCTGATTATTGTCTTTGTTGATAATTGCTGATGAACGAGAGGAGAACCAAGGCACGTTTTAACATTGGGAGCTCGAGTGCACCAGCAGGACCTCCATGCCACCACCCTTGCCCAAAGAGAGGGAGGAACTGATCAGGACCATAGAAGATTATCATGATCCTCGGATTGCTATAGCATCGAGAGAGTGCACTCAGAGGCTTGTAACGGATGACCGGGATGACTTCTACACTCTGCACTACAACGCCTGGAACGGCGTTACAATTGAGCCTACAAGGTTCGTCGATATTGACATTCTAAGGAATTTGGGGGTCCAAGCTGATTTGAGCGACATGCTGAGAGAGCTGGGGATGGGCCACATGGCCACTGAGCCATATGTTCTCTATCCTGATTCGGTTGGACAGTTCATGGCCACGGTTCTGGTGACCTACAAGAGAGAGAAGGTGAAGAGGGAAAACGCGGCTACACTGACCTTCTTCATCAGTGGCATCAGATATAGTATCCCGATAACTGAGCTCTGTGATATCTACAGGTTCCAGGACATTGATCACCTTGGCTTCTCTGTCCCTGCCTTTAATGGCCAGACTGCATTTTGGGGACTGATAGCCACATGACCTTTTGACTCAAGTTCTGCTACCAAGACAGACATTTGCCACCCTACCTTGTGCTACTTCCTCAAGTTTCTTGCCAACACTTTGATGTGCAAAATGGAGCCAAACAAGCTAAGAGTGAAGCAGCTTACACTTCTGTTCCAATCTGTAACACCCCCGGACCGTCCTAGGCCGGACTAACCCAAGACGACCCAAGAATGCAACAAGTATAGCTCGCCGAATCAGATCGACCAAGAATCAAGAACAAATCAAGACTCTCGACCAACCCATTCCGGTTTTCTATGTCCTCGACGCCATGGCCTAAGGCTTTGCAACCCGTACCACGGTCTTCGAGTAGTGTCGACCCGCAAAAGGTCTTATATCATTCAGCACACAACCACAAATATCAACATTCTTTTATTAATTATAGGTGGAAAGCGTCTTACAATACATTACAAAATATCAGAGTTCGAGCGCTCGGCCTAGTGCCAAAAGAAAAGAAAAGTAAATATATACATTTGAAAGCTAGTCCTTGCTTATGCTTATGCCACTTCAAGTATACACCGGTCGCCTACCGTTCCGCTTCCCTCTAAGCTTCCCACCTACTGGTTACCTGCATAGTAGAAGAGGGCATGAGTAATCGAAATTAATCAGTGAGTTCCCAAAATAATCCACAACCCCCACCCCAGCCCATGCTTAAACAACAACACACAATCACAAATAAATATGCATACAAACAAACAATGCGGAAGAGTAAACGTGCAACTGCTAATGCAATGCACCTAGTCTCATCACCGACACCTAACAACACACAAATGCAATATAGACTCAATCCTAGACTCAACAACACACAAAAAAAAACAAAGCGCTCAAAGGATGGAGCCACATGACATACATCCCGGGATCACACCACGGAGCCCTAACGCTCCAACCTGAACACTCCTGACCACAAAAACTGGAGTCACATGGTCGAAAAACATCACTCCGCGAATTGGGTTTCTCCCAATCTAATCCAGGCCGCATCGCCATGCAACGCTCGTCCATGGGTGCGACCCACTTCACGTGATGAGTAGGTAACTCCACCACTGGAGAATTAGGCTTCTCCCAATCTAACCCTAAGGTCCACATCATCAGAGAATTGGGCTTCTCCCAATCTAAACACGAGATGGCCATACATTTTAGTCTAGGCGAGCACAAGACAAACCAGCATGAGGGAGCTCTGCCTCTAACCTCCATGCAATGCGCACCTAGACTAGATGCACAACACACACAAACACATACTTGCGCTAGTCTAGACCATAACACATAATACAACCAGCATGAGGGAGCTACACCTATAACCTCCATGCAATGCTTGGTCTAGACCTAGCACAAGACAACTCACAAACAAGACACACACTAAACAACTAGTAATGCATGCACCAAAATCTACACACCTGACAAGAGCGAGTCTCACTCAAATCTCTTGCGGTTCAGCACACTACAATGTCTAGATGATTATGCAATCCTACATGCATAAGTAAAACAATATCTAGACAACACAGCAAACAAAACTATAGCATGCATCATAAATAAACACTCAAGTATGGGAACTACCAACTCCCATACACACACTCACACAAACCGCAAATGTAATTCTAGCTCAAGCACCATCACGGTTCAAGCTCTCCAACCTGCACACACACACGGTTAGCAACACTCAAACAAGTATTCGGAACTTACCTGGTTTGATACTTAGAAACACTACCTAGAACCTCCCACTAACTCTCGAAAAACGATTAGCAAAAGAAACCAAAAAACAGTCCTTAACTCTTGGTTTCTCTCTCTAAACTCAACTCTCTCTCTCTCTCTAGGGTTGATGTAACCATGGCCGAGCCAGCTGATCATCAAACAAAGGACAAACCAGGATGGAAGAAAAGCGAGCATACTGAGCTAACACCAGCTGATGTGAGTGTGATTGAGCTAAATGAGCTGGATGAGCTAAGTGACACAACCTTAGAGCTGAATGAGATGAATGATCTGAACTGGGAGCTGAACCAGCTGAGTGACACTACACAAGGACGAGATGAGCTGAATGACAGTGATACTGAAGCTGCCATGGACCTAGCTGGACAAGTGATTTTTGGCCCAAAAAAAGAAGATGGATCAGATTTGTTTCTCTCAGCCCAAAAGAAGTTCAAACCCAAAGTTAAGGATCCATTATCTCTTTCTGATGAATCAGCCACGAAATTCAAGTCCAAGAAACCATTTGGATGTGTTTTGGATCAAGTTTCCCAAGAAGAAGTATTGCAGCCCATGGAGAGTTCATAACAAATTCATTATGGGTTTGTCTCAAGCCAAATTCGACCAGCCCTTTGTTCAGTCCATTTCAAGCCCATTCTCACCAAGAATACCAAGAGGGAGTCAGCAAGAAAGTCAAGGTCGTGGTCAGGCAAAGAGACATTCAACAAAACACTTATTCTGGTCCAAAATCAAGTCTACATTCCTAGTTTCTAAATTTCTTAATTTCTACACTTTGTGTTTTCATTTCTACAACTTGTAACTCCTATATAAAGGAATGGACGACCAGAATAAGATTCATTCACCTTTTTATCAAAATTCTCTCTAAATCTGTGAATCCCTTGTTCATCCATGAACACTGATTGCTAGGAGTTCATTCTCTGCAAGCAAAACTTGTCTTTGATCACAAATAGAGTTCATTCTCTTGATCTTGGACACATCTACACAAGATCTGATCAGTTCATAGATCATTTCTGAAGATCATCCAATCAATCCATCCATCATCATCAAAATCAACCCAGATCTCTCTCAAAACCATCAGATCTTCCTTCAAAAGAATCAGGGACAAAAAGATTTCCCCTCCAGGGGTTCATCAAGTGGTATCAGAGCAGATTTGAAGGCTCTTGATCTGGGGTTTGATTCTAAAACTTTTTCACTTCTCTTTGTTTTGGGAATCTGTTTTCTATTCTCTGCAATTTTTCCAGAAATCTCTTATCTTTCTATCTGTTGAATCTGCAAGAGGGCCAACCAGATTTTTTAAAAAAAAACAATCAAAACAAAAGTTGAAGAGAAATCCAACTTGGCTGAGGAGAAATCCAGCCCTGGTGGTAAAGCCTCTTGCAAACAAAAATCTTGCAATCTTTCTATCTCTTTCTTCTGTTTTGGGGTCAGGGTTTGTTCTCTGTTGTTTGATCTTTTTTTGTTGCTGAGCTACTGGATTCACAAAGAAAACTCACAGAAAAATCAGAGAGAAACACCAAGAGAAGGGAGGCTTGGGCTATTTGTTATTGTGTTAATTTTTCTTGTTGAGTTTCTTAGCAGGAAGCCATGTCTGGAGGAAGCAATGGCAGAAGGAGACGTCCTGAAAAGGAACTAGATTATAACCAGTTCAACTCTGCAACAAAAGCAGCCTTGGAGAGAAAGGAAAAATCTATGAGAAAAAGAGATTCTTATGCTATTGATGAGTCTGGTTATGAGCATGAAAGGATACATTCTAGGAGGTCACTGGAAAGGCTTAACAGGAGGAGCACACATCATGATCAATTCAGTTCTTCCACAAAGAGTTTGCTTGAAAAAAGACAGAATTTGATGAGAACAGAAAAATCGGTTTTTAACCATTCTGATTCTGTGCAGGAAAAGGCATGACCAGTGAGGCAAGGGGAATCAACTAGGAGGAGCAGAGAACGTCCTAGACATTCCAGAGAAGACACAGGAGCTTGCTATGGTCGTGATCCCATAAAGAAGTCACAGAAACAACCAGCAGCACTTGATTATTTGGACAGCCAACAGTTTCAAGATGATTTCAAAAAGATTGCGCAACAAGTACTGCAAGATTTTGTAACAGACCAGCAAAAGAGACCAACCTCACGACCTTCCTCAGGAGTTGCTGATCCAAAGGGTTGTAGCAAGGAGGAGCAGATTGTCCAAGAACTGAAAACAGAGCCATCGAAGGTAATAAAAGAACCTGAGGCAGAAAATGAGTTTTCTGTTTTCTTTCCTCAATCTGAACTTGCTATCAGTAGTTCTTGTGATAAACTAACCTCTTCTGAACCGGTGCATCCGAGTAGTCTTGCTTCAGTGTCTCAGGTCTCAGAAGAACACTCACCAAAAACAGAACAAAAGATTTTAAAACAAGGTGAAGTGATGGAACAGCAGAGCAGCTTGGAGCTGAGAACTATTCCCAAGTCTTTGTTCCCTAGCCTGCAAGAGCACTGTAAGGGATTTGATCTGGTTAATTCTCTGTCTGAAATGTTTGTTATGGTTAGTTCCAATGATGTAAAACGTTTTGGTCAAGAAAAAGTAAAAGAATTTTGTGTTTCAAACTCTGTTTTTGATAACATGATTCATTCTTTTAAGAAACTTGAACCAGATAAATTTTCTGATCAAAAACGCTTTTCATGTGGTAGTGACATCAATCCTGGTCTTGTTTTGGGTTTTGATCAGTTTATGGAACATAACAGAAGCTTTGATCATCATGACAAGTCATTGGAGCTTGTTCTGCAACAGCCTGTTTTCTATTCTAGAAAATCGCTTGATTCATTTGTCTTCAAAGAAAATAGCTTTGTACTTAGTTGTTCTAAGCATGAACTTTTCACTGATGATTTGTTTGCATCCACTTGTGCCTTGGACGAATATATGGTTAGGAATTTACAGGAACTAAAACCATTTAGTGCTGAAAACGAGTTTGTGTTTGATTCTGTTTTGAAACCTACTCATGTATGTTCTGAAACTGATAAATCTTGGCATATTTTGAGATCACTCTTTGAGAATGGTGTTGTTTTGAGCCTTGATAATATATTGGTGTATAACACATTCTTTGACAAACCTGCTAAACCTTTGAAACATGTGATAAGTGATTCTCAGTTTGAGTTTGATCTTTTTTGTTCTGAATATGAGAAGCTTTTGCATGTACTGAAGTTGTTCTTTAAGAGCTATGCTATTTTGTGTCTTGATACTATTATGGTTTACAATACATTCTTTGATATCCATATTGAATGTCTAAGGCATGTGCTACGTGTTCTAAAGAAGAAATGTTTGATTTTTGATCTAAACAAGAACATGTCTTGCACATATGATTCTGGATATATAGGTTGTGTTTTGAGTGTCCAGGATCATCAGGATAAGTCTCAAACGAGTGCAAGGAACAAGAGAAGATACCTTGCTTATCAGCCAGAATTTTGGAGATGGAAGTACTTGAGAAAAACAGCGTCAACACTCCAAGGAAGTTTCTTTCTAAAACTTTTCTTTGTTGTTGCTTACATGTTTCTTTGCTTGAACTTGTGTCTTGTGTCTAACTTGTTTCCTTTTGATGTAGGAGATCCAGATTTGAGGACAAATCATTTTAAAGGAGGAGGGGATGATGTAACCATGGCTGAGCCAGCTGATCATCAAACAAAGGACAAACCAGGATGGAAGAAAAGCGAGCACACTGAGCTAACACCAGCTGATGTGAGTGTGATTGAGCTAAATGAGTTGGATGAGCTAAGTGACACAACCTTAGAGCTGAATGAGATGAATGATCTGAACTTGGAGCTGAACCAGCTGAGTGACACTACACAAGGACTAGATGAGCTGAATGAGAGTGACACTGAAGCTGCCATGGACCTAGCTGGACAAGTGATTTTTGGCCCAAAAAAAGAAGATGGATCAGATTTGTTTCTCTCAGCCCAAAAGAAGTTCAAACCCAAAGTTAAGGATCCATTATCTCTTTCTGATGAATCAGCCACGAAATTCAAGTCCAAGAAACCATTTGGATGTGTTTTGGATCAAGTTTCCCAAGAAGAAGTATTGCAGCCCATGAAGAGTTCATAACAAATTCATTATGGGTTTGTTTCAAGCCAAATTCGACCAGCCCTTTCTTCAGTCCATTTCAAGCCCATTCTCACCAAGAATACCAAGAGGGAGCCAGCAAGAAAGTCAAGGTCGTGGTCAGGCAAAGAGACATTCAACAAAACACTTATTCTGGTCCAAAATCAAGTCTACATTCCTAGTTTCTAAATTTCTAAATTTCTAAATTTCTACACTTTGTCTTTTCATTTCTACAACTTGTAACTCCTATATAAAGGGATGGACGACCAGAATAAGATTCATTCACCTTTTTATCAAAATTCTCTTTAAATCTGTGAATCCCTTGTTCATCCATGAACACTGATTGCTAGGAGTTCATTCTCTGCAAGCAAAACTTGTCTTTGATCACAAACATAGTTCATTCTCTTGATCTTAGACACATCTACACAAGATATGATCAGTTCATATATTTCTGAAGATCATCCAATCAATCCATCCATCATCATCAAAATCAACCCAGATCTCTCTCAAAACCATCAGATCTTCCTTCAAAAGAATCAGGGACAAAAGGATCTCCTCTCCAGGGGTTCATCAAGGGTGATCACTCACGTTTTGGGATGAAGAAAATGAAGGGGAGGGGTCTGGTATTTATTGAGAAGGAGGGATGAGGCTGGTTCTACAAGTGTACTTTTGTGCATGAAGGTAAGTGGACATGTGTCCCACTCACCAAACTTTCGTTGTAAGCTTCCTAAATTCTAGAACATTCAAGACTTAGCCACCAAGTTTACACTCCCTTGGAAGGCAAGTCTAATCTTCTAGAAGCCTTGTAACTTGGGCGCCAAGTCTTCTTCCCGGACAATAAGAAAATGCCATGTGTACTCGCCACATCACCAATTGCAACCAATGGGTGTGCGCCACATCATCACCATGTCATCTATGGTCACCACTTTCTTGACACGTCATCAACTCCCAAAAGTATTCATTTGAATGTATTTGAGAGGAAAAATCATTCCAAGATGCTCCCATTCCACTTCTTTTCTCGATAATCACTAATCGGCTCGACCGTTCTTCATTTGACCGCAACAGACTAGGTCATCGTCCATCTCTTGATTTCTCCTGGACCAACTTGGTTTTATCACGACCATATGTCCTATTATTACTCCCTTGAGTTATCTAAACAAAGATACTCCTACTTCACACATCTTCAAAATATCGCCTTCGTCCTCGTCGACCTTCGTTTTAGATGTATCGGCCAACTACACAATATGTTCGATCCAGACAAAACTTCTTCGACCAAACCTCTATTTTTGATCCTCTGAAGTTAATGCAACTCATGTTTTCTCCATCTGAGCACTTTGATCTCTTCGACCATATCTACTCTAAGATAGGGTCATTACATTCTCCCCCTCTCATTAGAATTCATCCCAAATTCTATGGAGATGCTGGCGTCCCCGCTTCATCTTCAAAGAACGCTGGATAGCTCTGATGAAACCTCTCTTCCTCTTCCCTTGTTATCACCATGCGGTTTTGTCTTCCCCAAAATACTTGAATTTCAGGAATTTTACGATTCTTCAACCTTCTAAGACCTCTCTCTCCAATTCTGATCGGTCCCTCCGGGTAGGTAAGGTCTTGTCTCAACTCTGGAATCTTCTCTGGCTCGATCAAGTTCGGGTCGTGAATATGCTTCCTCAGCATAGATACATGGAATACTGGTGCAGGTTCATGTCTTCTGGTAGTTCCAACCTGTAGGCTACCTCTCCAACTCTTCCAATAATCCGGTATGGACCCATGAAACGCACAGCTAACTTCCCGACTTTACCGAAACGATCCTTTCCATTTTGTGCTGATACCTTGAGATATACCAAATCTCCTACCTCAAACACAACCTCTCTCATCCTTTAGTCGGCATACTTCTTTTGTCGATCTTGTGCTTTCTTCATGTTTGCTCGGATGACTTGTAGCTTCTCCAATGTTTCCTCAATGATTCCCGGTCCAAACGATCTTCTTTCTCCAATTTCCTTCCAACACAGAGGTGTTCGGCATGGTCTCCCATACAACGCCTCATACGGTGAAATAGCAATACTGGCATGGTAGTTATTATTATAAGAATAATCTACCAAAGGTAGGTAGTGCTCCCACGTACCTGCCCAGTCCAATATGCATAGTCGTAGCATGTCTTCCATTTTTCGGATGGTTCTCTCTGTTTTCCCGTCCGTCTCTGGATGAAAGGCAGTGCTAATGTGTAGCTCCGTCCCCAAGGCTCCTTTTAATGCTCTCCAAAATGCTGCCGTTAATCTTGAGTCTCTGTCAGATACAATGTTGGCTGGTACTCCATGGAGTCCTACAATCTGGTCGATGTAAAGCTCCGCCAATGCCTCCGTCTTGTCCGTGTCTCGGATTTCTAGTAGGTGTACAACTTTGGTTAACCGATCCATGATTTCCCAAATCGCATTGTTTGATCTCCCTCTTTCTACTGGTAATCCGGTAATCAGATCCATTAATACCGAATCCCACTTCCATTCTGGTATAGGTAGGCTTTGGAGTAGTCCACCCGGTACCTGATGCACGGCTTTGATTTGTTAACATACTTGACACTGCGCTACCCACTTTGCAACCGCTTTCTTCGTTACTGGCCAATGCTAGAACCTTCTCACATCTCTGTACATCTTTGTGCTTCCGGAATGAATGCTCAAGAGATAATGATGCGCTGTCTTGAGAATCTCCTCCCGAAATCCTCCTTCCATTGGTACTGTGATCCTCCCATTAAGTAACAATTTTCCATCCTCAGCTACATGATAACCATTTGCATTAGACTCATCTTCCTCCTTTATCTGCTCCACGATCTTCTTCAATTCTTCATCTTCAGTTTGTGCTTGCCGGATACGCTGAACAAGGCTGGCTTGATTTACTGCTTGCATTCCTAATGGTTCACTTGACTCTCCTTCCAATGCTGCCAAAGTTACCTTCTTGAATCCGTCGGACAAGCTTTCCAAATCTCTCTCTCAGTTAACCATTGCTTTCCGTTGGCTCAATGCGTCTGCAACCACGTTTGCCTTCCCTGGATGGTACTGAATCCGAACGTCGTATTCTGCGATAAATTCCATCCATCTTCTTTGACGTAGATTGAGATCTGCTTGGGTAAACAGGTACTTAAGGCTTTTATGATCTGTAAATACCTGAACCTTTTCTCCGTAAAGATATGATCGCCATATCCTTAATGCAAAAACAACGGCTGTCATTTCTAAATCGTGTGTGTTGTAGTTCTCCTCATGCTTCTTCAACTGCCTTAAGGCGTATGCAATTGCTTTGTTCTCTTGCATTAGCACACACCCCAATACTACCCGAGACGCATCCGTATGCACATCATATGTCTTACCTGGTTGTGGTAAGGTGAGGACTAGTGCCGTAGTCAATGCTTCCTTGAGCTTGTTGAAAGCTTCCTCCGTGTGCTCATCCCACACAAATGGTACGTCTTTCCTGGTTAGTCTTGTCAATGGTTTGGCAATATCCCTTGACAAACCTTCGGTAGTAGCCTGCCAACCCAAGAAACCTTCTGATCTCCGTGGCTGTGGTTGGTCGAGGCCATCCTTCTACTACCGCAATTGTCTCTGGATCTGCTGAAACTCCTTGCTCGAACACTCTATTACCTAAGAAACCAATCTCCCACTTCCAAAATCGACATTTTCTGAACTTAGCAAACAACATCCGGTCTCTTAGTCTTTCGAGTACCTTCTGCAGATGCTCATTCTGATCCTCCTCGCTTCACGAATAGATCAGTATGTCGTCGATAAACACAATCACAAACTGGCCGAGATCGTCGTGGAACACTTTGTTCATTCGCCTCATAAACACTGCTGGCACGTTGGTCAACCCAAACGGCATTACAACAAACTCGAACTGGCCGTACAGAGTGTTAAACGCTGTCTCCATCACATCTGTTTGCTATCGGAATTTGGTGATATCCCGAGGCAAAATCTATCTTCGAGAACCAACTTGCTCCTCTCAGTTGATCCAACAATTCATCGATCCTCGGTACGGGGTACTTATCCTTGATCGTGAAATTGTTGATCCCTCTGTCGTTGATGCACAAGCTCATGCTGCCATCCTTCTTCTTTACAAACAGAACCAGAGCTCCCCATGGTGAAGAACTTGGTCTTATTAAACCTTTGTCTAGTAAATCCTCTGGGCTATTCCAACTCAGCTGGCGCCATGCGGTAAGGAGCTTTGGCAATAGGTGCAGCACTAGGTTCCAAGTTGATGGTGAACGGATTACTCCTGGGTTGTACAATTTCGCCAATGCCTGAAACACATCTTCAAACTCTTGGACTACCGGAATGTCTTCTATCCTCAACTCCTTTCCTGATTCTTCTCTGACATACGTAAGTGATACCAAGTAGATCTTTCCATCTAGTAATGCTTTCTCCGCTCTCATTGCCGTTACAAACATTACCGAGATGCTAGGCTTGATCCCATGATATGCCAATACCACTTGCTGGTTGTCTTTAAACATAACTCTTACTCTTGCACAGTCCAACCATGCCCGGTGCCTTGACAGCCAATCCATCCCTAAAATAATCTCAAAACCTTCCAAGGGCACAACTACTAGGTCGGCTAAAAGGGTTTCATGCTGGATCACAATAGGAACACTCAACAACACCCACTGAGCTTTCAAGGTTTGGCCTCCATGGGTTAACACCGAGATATCAATATCACAAGTCACAAGGGTTCGTACAAACCTAGAAGCTACTACAGGGTTCAAAAAACTATGGCTGGCTCCCGAATAAAACAAAACAAAAGCAGGGGTTCCACCAACCACCAATGATCCTGTCACATAACCTCTCAACGGTCCTGGAGAACTGGATGGAGTTCCCTCCACTTCCAGAGCATATACTCTCCCTCCAAGTTTAGGGCGCCCGGCTGGGTTTTCATTGGTCGGTCGGGTCGGTTGGGTACGCGCAAACGTTCCTCCTTCTTGTCCTGGACGACGCACAAAACAATCATTGGCAAAGTTACCCTTCTCTCCACATCTGCTGGGGCTGGTGCAGACGCTTCTTCTGGTCCTGGGTTGTTTCTCCTTGATGTAGATCGTGCCGCGTCCGCATGAGTTGAGTGAGGTCGCCGCGGTTCAACGAATGGTTCTTATTTGTCACTTTGAGAGTGGGATGGTGATACTGATAATCTCCAAGCCCCCAGATCTACGTTCTCCTCACTGTGTGCACGTTCCATTCCTTCCATAGGACTTGGTCCACTGTTGCCTGTCAGATTTGCCGAATCCAAAACATTCGAAAAGTTGTGGTAGCTTGCGTACCTCGACCCATCATGACCCGACGTTCCGAACAACCCGCCTGCTCCTGATCCTTGGTTAGACATCTGCAAAAATACAAGGGTTTATCCTAAATTTCCCCAAAGGACTAATCCTAGTTTCTATTCCTAATACTCCTAAGCGGAACGTACCGGTTTACTAATGTGGCATAAGTTACTCATTTTGACTCGATAAAACATTAAAACGTTGAGTCTTAGAGCATGATCAGGAACCATGCTCTGATACACCATTTGTAAGACCCCCGGATCGTCCTAGGCCGGACTAACCCGAGACGACCCGAGAATGCCACAAGTATAGCTCGCTGAATCAGATCAACCAAGAATCAAAACTAATCAAGACTCTCGACCAACCCATTCCGGTTTGCTATGTCCTCGAGGCCATGACCTAAGGCTTTGCAACCCGTACGACGGTCTTCGAGTTGTGTCAACCCGGACAAGGTCTTATATCATTCAGCACACAACCACGAATATAAAAAATCTTTTATTAATTATAGGTGGAAAGCGTCTTACAATACATTAGAAAATATTTGAGTTCGAGCGCTCGGCCTAGTGCCAAAACAAAAGCAAAGTAAATATATATGTTCGAAAGCTAGTCCTTGCTTATGCTTATGCCACTTCAAATCTACACCGGTCGCCTACCGGTCGCTTCCCTCTAAGCTTCCCACCTACTCGTTACATGCATAGTAGAAGAGGGCATGAGTAATCGAAATTACTCAGTGAGTTCCCAAATAAAAAACAACAACCCCCCCCCCCCTCCCCCTTCAGCCCATGCCTAAACAAAAAAAAACAATCACAAATAAATATGCATACAAACAAACAATGCGGAGGAGTAAACGTGCAACTACTAATGCAATGCAACTAGTCTCACCACTGAGACCTAACATAACACAAATGCAATCTAGACTCAATCCTAGACTCAACAACACAAAAACAAACAAGCAAAGCGCTCAAAGGATAGAGCCACATGCCACACATCCAAGGATCCCTTCACACCACAGATCCCTAATCCTCCACCCTGAACACTCCCGACCACAAACACTGGAGTTAGATGGTCCACAAACATCACTCCGGGAATTGGGCTTCTCCGAAACTAACCCGGGCTGCATCGTCATGCAGCGCTCGTCCATGGGTGCGAACCACTTCACGTGACGAGCCGTGGAGAGTAGGAAACCCCACCACTGGATAATTGGGATTCTCCCAATCTAACCCCAGGGTCCATATCATCGGAGAATTGGGCTTCTCCCAATCTAACCCCAAGATGTCCATACATTCTAGACTAGGCGCAACACAAAACCATCCAGCATGAGGGAGCTCCACCTCTAACCTCCATGCAATGCGCCCCTAGACTAGATGCACAACACACACAAACACATACTTGTGCTAGTCTAGACCAAAACACAAAATACAACCAACATGAGGGAGCTCCACCTCTAAACTCCATGCAATGCTTGGTCTTAGACCTAGCACAAGACAACTCGCAACACGACACACACTAAACAACTATTAATGCGCGCAACAATATCTACACACCCGACAAGAGGGACTCTCACTCAAATCTCTTGCGGTTCAAAACACTACAACGTCAAGATTATTATGCAATCCTACATGCATAAGTAAAACAATATCTAGAAAACACAACAAATAAACACAACAATCACACCATGTATGCAATCGGCACACACTCTCCCGGGGCCCTACACAAAACCTATTAATCTCTTGCCCCAGTTCTTTACTTAAGATCCACCGATCAAACCTCCATACCTGTATATAAAACACACAAAGAATTCTTCGGAAACCACTTGGTTTGTGGCCTACAAAGACTACCTAGAACCTCCCGCTAACTCTCCAAAAACGATTAACAAAAGAAACCAAAAAACACTCCTTAGCTCTCGGTTTCTCTCTCTAAATTCACCTCTCTCTCTCTAGGGTGATCACTCACGTTTTGGGATGAAAAAAAATGAAGGGGAGGGGTCTGGTATTTATAGAGAAGGAGGGCTGAGGCTGGTTGGACAAGTGGACTTTTGTGCATGAAGGTAAGTGGACATGTGTCCCATTCACCAAACTTTCCTTGCAAGCTTTCCAAATTCTAGAACTTTTAAAGCTTGGCCACCAAGTTTACACTCCCTTGCAAGGCAAGTCTCAGCTTCTAGAAGCACTGTAACTTGAGCTCCAAGTCTTCTTCCCGTCAAATGAGAAAACGCCATGTGTACTCGCCACATCACCAATCGCAACCAATGGGTGTGCGCCACATCATCCCCATGTCATCTCTGGTCACCACTTTATTGTCACGTCATCAACTCCCAAAATTCTTCATTTGAATGTGTTTAGGAAGGAAAACCATTCCAAAATGGTCCAATTCCACTTCATTGCTTGAAAATTGCTAATCAGCTCGACCGTTCTTGATTCGACCGCAACAGATTAGGTCATCATCCATCTCTTGATTTCTCCTGGACCAACTTGGTTTTATCACGACCATATGTCCTATTATTACTCCCTTGAGGTATCTAAAAAACGATACTCCTAGATAACACATCTTCAAAATATCGCCTTCGTCCTCGCCCACCTTCGTTTTAGATGTATCGGCCAACTACACAATCTTTCCGATCCAGACAAAACTGCTTCGACCAAAACTCTATTTTTGATCCTCTGAAGTTAATGCAACTCATGTTTTCTCCATATAAGCACTTTGATCGCTTCTACCATATCTACTCTAAGATAGGGTCATTACAATCATGACCCGACGTTCCAAACGACCCGCCTGCTTCTGATCCTTGGTTAGACATCTGCACAGATAAAGGGTTCCACAAAGGACCAATCCTAGTTTCTACTCAAATACCCCTAAGCGGAATGTAACGGTTTCCTAATGTGGCATAAGCGACTCCTTTTGACTCGATAAAACATTAAAACGTTGAGGCTTATGAGCATGATCAGGAACCATGCTCTGATACCACCATTTGTAACACCCTCGGACCATCCTAGGCCGGACTAACCTGAGACGACCAGAGAATGCCACAAGTATAGCTCGCCGAATCAGATCGACCAAGAATCAAGAACAAATCAAGACTCTCGACCAACCCATTCCGGTTTTCTATGTCCTCGACGCCATGGCCTAAGGCTTTGCAACCCGTACCACGGTCTTCGAGTAGTGTCGACCCGCAAAAGGTCTTATATCATTCAGCACACAACCACAAATATCAACATTCTTTTATTAATTATAGGTGGAAAGCGTCTTACAATACATTACAAAATATCAGAGTTCGAGCGCTCGGCCTACTGCCAAAAGAAAAGAAAAGTAAATATATACATTTGAAAGCTAGTCCTTGCTTATGCTTATGCCACTTCAAATATACACCGGTCGCCTACCGTTCCGCTTCCCTCTAAGCTTCCCACCTACTGGTTACCTGCATAGTAGAAGAGGGCATGGGTAATCGAAATTAATCAGTGAGTTCCCAAAATAATCCACAACCCCCACCCCAGCCCATGCTTAAACAACAACACACAATCACAAATAAATATGCATACAAACAAACAATGCGGAAGAGTAAACGTGCAACTGCTAATGCAATGCACCTAGTCTCATCACCGACACCTAACAACACACAAATGCAATATAGACTCAATCCTAGACTCAACAACACACAAAAAAAAACAAAGCGCTCAAAGGATGGAGCCACATGACATACATCCCGGGATCACACCACGGAGCCCTAACGCTCCAACCTGAACACTCCTGACCACAAAAACTGGAGTCACATGGTCGAAAAACATCACTCCGCGAATTGGGTTTCTCCCAATCTAATCCAGGCCGCATCGCCATGCAACGCTCGTCCATGGGTGCGACCAACTTCACGTGACGAGTAGGTAACTCCACCACTGGAGAATTAGGCTTCTCCCAATCTAACCCTAAGGTCCACATCATCAGAGAATTGGGCTTCTCCCAATCTAAACACGAGATGGCCATACATTCTAGTCTAGGCGAGCACAAGACAAACCAGCATGAGGGAGCTCCGCCTCTAACCTCCATGCAATGCGCACCTAGACTAGATGCACAACACACACAAACACATACTTCCGCTAGTCTAGACCATAACTCAAAATACAACCAGCATGAGGGAGCTCAACCTCTAACCTTGCTTGGTCTAGACCTAGCAAAATACAACTCACAAACAAGACAAACACTAAACAACTAGTAATTCACGCAAAAAAAATCTACACACTCGGCAAGAGAGAGTCTCACTCAAATCTCTCGCGGTTTAACACACTTCAACGTCTATATGATTATGCAATCCTACATGCATAAGTAAGACAATATCTAGACAACACAACAAACAAAACTATAACATGCATCATAAATAAACACTCAAGTATGGGAACTACCAACTCCCATACACACACACACACAAACCGCAAATGTAGTTCTAGCTCAAGAACCATCACAGTTCTAGCTCTCCAACCTGCACACACACACGGTTAGCAACACTCAAAAAAGTCTTCGTAACCCACCTGGTATGATGCCTTCAAAGACTACCTAGAACCTCCCGATAACTCTCCAAAAACGATTAACAAAAGAAATTAAAAAACACTCCTTAACTCTCGGTTGCTCTCTCTAAACTCACCTCTCTCTCTCTAGGGTGATCACTCACGTTTTGGGATGAAGAAAATGAAGGGTACAGTTCTGGTATTTATACATAAGGAGGGCTGAGGCTGGTTTGACAAGTGGGCTTTTGGGCATGAAGGTAAGTGGACATGTGTCCCACTCACCAAACTTTCCTTGCAAGCTTCCCAAATCTAGAACATTCAAAACTTGGCCACCAAGTTTACACTCCCTTGCAAGGCAAGTCTCAGCTTCTAGAAGTCTTGTAACTTGGCCGCCAAGTCTTCTTCCCGGCCAATGAGAAAACACCATGTGTACTCGCCACATCAAAAAGTGCAACCAATGGTTGTGTGCCATGTCATCACCATGTCATCTCTGGTCACCACTTCCTTGCCACTTCATCAACTCCCAAATGTCTTCATTTGAATGTGTTTGAGAAGAAAAACCATTCTAAGATGCTCCCATTCCACTTCATTTCTCGATAATCGCTAATCGGCTCGACTGCTCTTGATTCGATCGCAACAGACTAGGTCATCGTCCCTCTCTTGATTTCTCCTAGACAACTTGGTTTTATCAAGACCATATGTCTTATTATTATTCCCTTGAGTTATATAAACAAAGAAACTTCTAGCTCACACATCTTCAAAATATCGCCTTCGTCCTCGTCGACCTTCGTTTTAGATGTATTGGCCAACTACACAATCTGTCCGATCCAGACAAAACTGCTTTGACCAAACCTCTATTTTCGATCCTCTGGAGTTAATGCAACTCATTTTTATCCATCTGAGCACTTTGATCTCCTCAACCATATCTACTCTAAGATAGGGTCATTACACAGTCAGTCAGAGACTTGGTTGAGACTGACACAGAGCGTGTAATGACCATCAAAAGCGGATATAATTTTGGTCGAGAATGTTCCAAAAAATCAGATTTGAGTTTAATCGATCATAATTAAAAATAAAGAGTGAACCAATGAATTAATGGCTCGAAGAGATTGTCTTGTAATTGGAAGAACTTCCCTTGATAGTTCTGGTCGAGTATTAGTTATGTTGGTCGAATTTTATTTAAGCTTGACGAGTTTAGTGGACACATGACGAGATTTAAAGGTAGAGAAAATTTTAATCGAAAACTGTCCAAAAATTATCGACCAGCTTCTTAAAATTCCTTATTAATCGTCCATTGTCCTTCACCACCTTAATCTGCCTGCTTTCTCAATCAAAGTCACATGACAAGCACAAGCTGCCTATTTGCTTGCTTGATGGACAGATCATGTGAGAAGCACATGATTTAATATACCTTTCTTAAAAGGAAGGAAATGGAAGCAGCTGGTGGCTGGGAGTAGACATCAAAAACACAAGCTGCCTGATTGCTTGCTTGCTGGACAGATCATGTGAGAAGCACATGATTTAATAAAACTTTCTTAAAAGGAAGGAAATGGAAGCAGCTGGTGGCTGGGTGTGGTGAACTAGGACGTCAGCTGTCCTTTGCTCACTTATAATTTGTGTTAAGCTGAGACACTCATCTTGGACTACTCCTCAGATATATAACCCCTTCAGTGAGATGCTTGCACGTTTTTGTTGCTGAAAGAAAGAGAGAAATTTCAGTAAATGAAATCAGAGATAAAGAAGGAGAAACCGAGAGAAAGATCAAGAAGACACCTGAACGAAATTCATCCACCAGTTGGTTCAGTTTGTTTCCGTGAGAAGGATCAGAAGGTAAGAGAGTTTGATTAACCCTAGACCTTGATATGAACCGAACCCTCATCTCTCTTTGTGATTAGTTCAGCCGCGGGTATATCTTGGAGAGGATAACCGTTTAAGACCATCTAAACGCAGTGATCTAGGGTAAGCTTCATCTACCTTCCTTAGCCATGTTCTGATCAAATCCGTGTGTTGTTTAGATAAGGTTAAGTTAATATCCACCAATTGAGTTGTGCTTAATGCTTGCATTCTAGAGTAGCTAACTAGGATCTCGAAAGTAGGACTTGGACGACTACGTGATTAGGTTATGTGGCAGAATAGATTACATTGAAATAGCGTGTTAGGCCCATGCGAGAGCAGGTCTAATTAGTTTGGTGAACTTATCAAATCTCGTTCACACTTCCTTCTGATTTCACTGTCGATCGATGGTCTTTCCTTTTGCTCGCATACGAGAGGTGGAGTTTAAATGGTCATAATATTTAATATTTGAATTCTAGAATATTTGCATTTCAATGCTTCAGATTCCCTATAATCTTTTAAGCTTGAAACCCTAGGTTTAGCATACTTACATTGGTATCTAGTTAGTTTAATGGCATATTTCCATATTTACATTATTATCATATTTCCATATTGCATTTGTATCTCCTAATAAATAATATTTCCTTAAATTGATTGTTTTCTACTAATACATATATATATATATATATATATATATATATATATATATATATATATATATATATATATATATATATATATATATATATATATATATATATATATATATATATATTCACCCAGCTTAGTCTTTAAAAATAAGAAATTTATTGTGTACCATTTCTCTCTGTGAATTTGATCCCTAAGTACTACACTTGACCTCTCTTGGCAATAGTATTATTTGTGTGTTAAGATTAGGGTTCATTTGATAGTTAATTGTTTAGGATATTCATATCATTCTAGAACAATAAACACACCATGTCAAATTTGGCGCAGTTGCCGTGGAGCGTTGATCGCCATTAGATTTAATTTCTAGGATTTAGTCTAGGTTTGTTTTTTACTTTTAAGTTACTAAACTTATCTTTTTCTTTGTTTTTCAGATACATGCAAAAGAGTACCAGGAGCAATAAAGGACAAGAATTACTATTTTCAGACCCAAAAAACTCGAACATACGACCCGCAAAGATAAACGACAAGCATCGATCAATAACACCTACTGAGCGTCAACCGAAAATTCTTTACGGACCGCATCGACCGACATTGATCAAACCACATCGACAGACAGCAACTTACCCGCATTGATCGACAGTAGCAGACGAGTTCAGATGGTTGCGACTTTAGTATTGGTTCAGGATGAGAATGGAGACTTGCATGACCTCAACGGGCATCTTCGTAATACAGAAGGGCAGAAGATAGACGATCAGGGGACTGTAATCCCTGATAGGGAAGCAGAAGCAGAATCAGGCGCTGCAGTAGCTCAACCGAAAGCTAATGCCCAAGCTGCTCAGAGGACATTGGCTGACCACAACCATCCAAACCATTTCTACGCCAACAGATATGCCATTCGCCCTCCAAATTTTAAGAGGAATGATTGTGAGACAAGCCCGCTTTCTTCAGACTTGAAGCACAGAAGCCTTGCCATGGGTTGCGACAAGATCACCCTATGGATCATCTGGAGCGATTTGAGGATATAGTGACTGCTATTAAAGCCAATGGAATCCCTGAGGACTATCTCTTTTGCAAGTTCTTCTAGTACTCACTTGCTGGAGAAGCTTGATATTGGCTTAAGCAGCTACCACCAGGATCTCTGACTTCCTGGGCTGACATAAATAACGATTTCTTGCCTAACTTCTTTGATGACGCAAGAGCAGAAGATCTGAGGAGCAAGATTTCTACTTTCTCACTAGAACCTTTAGAGTCTTTTAGAAACTCCTGGATCATATTCAAATCATACGAGAGAGATTGTCAACATCACGGGTTCAACGAAGTGCAGCGTCTTAGCACTTTCTTCAGAGGTAATGGATTACAGTATCATATGGCTTTGGACACAGCTAGTGAGGGAAATTTCAGCACTATGAGTCGTGAAGAAGCTTCAAATTGATTGAGAATCTGGCATCCAACAGCAGTACGAAGAACACATATTTTGAGAGGAGGAAATCAACTCCAGCTATGAGCAAGGAGCAGATAGAAGAGGTCAAGGCAAAACTGGATAGTGCTGAGAAATTTCGTAAGAAGCAAGTTACTTTTGCAGAGGTAGAATCAATAGACTCTGGAGAGGATGAAATTGAAGAAAGGGATGTGAACGACATAGATGGGAATGGTTTCTAGAGTCAAGGGAATCCAGGTTTCAACAGGAACTCATATGGGAGTAGTCAAAGGAGTAACTTTAATCAGGGATCACAGCGAAAAACCCTTCAACAACAATAGGACCATAATCCTCCAGAAGCTCAGGAAAGCAAGATCAAAGCAATGGTGGACAGAGTTTTAGAGGAACAGAAGAATATGACAGTGGACTTTAATGGAAAGATAGATGGCATGTCCCTCAACCTCAATACAAAGTTCGAAAATCTCAGCACCCATTTGAAGAAGTTAGAGAATCAAGTGATGCAAACAAGTGAGACCATTAGGAGGCATGAGAGCCTGATCAAGGAGAGAATGGAGGCTGGACAGAAGCACCACCTCAATGCATTGATTGATGATGATTTTGGCAGGAAATTAAGAGAGAGAATCTCCAAGAAGGAGATTTTCGTTTGGAGAGTTCTATGTCATTCGGTAGTTCCCATTGTTGTCGATCGACACCAACCAATGACCATCGATCGACAATGATTCATGCAGTATCAGTGGCTTTGTGTGAATCGACTAACGGCGATCGACACAGAGTTCAAAACACCGACAAACAGAGTGATAAATGTATCGACCGCCAGTGCGATCTGAGCAGAGATCAACAGATGAGGAAACCAGTTCAACTGCCGAACAACAATGCGAGTTTGATTGTGCGTCCAACTGTGACGGTTTCAGAACAGAATACAGACACGTCTGAAGCTATGGATCTTGATAGAGAAGATGAGGGGCACTCCAAGAGGAAGCAAAAGATCCCCAATCATCAACGCAAAGAAGCCAATGCAAAAGAGATGGATAGCTTTGCTAAAAGATTTCAAAATTCCTCTAGATATTTCTTTTGATGAAGCTTATTATACTCACAGGTTGTGGATGTTTTCAGAGAAACAAGGGAGACAGATGATGATATAGAAATCATGTTCAATCATCTCAGAGAGAAGATGAAGCAGAGGACTTGTCTTAGGAAAAAAAGTGATCCTGGAAAGTTCGTGGTTCCATGCTTCATCAAGGGAAACGAATATCCCAAGGCCATCTCTGATAATGGATAATCAGTGAGCATTATGCCAAGGACTATGGCAGAGGAGCTGAACTGGAAAGTGGAACCATCCAATGATTCTTTCCCATTTGTAGACTACTCAAGAGTGAACTCAGGAAGGATGGTAAAAGATGTTCCAGTGCAGATTAACAACACCCTAGCCCCAGTAAACTTCCATGTGATGGACATCAGGATAAATTGCAAATCTTCACTGCTACTTGGGAGAGCATTCGTGGCCACTGTGGGAGCTATCTGCGATATGAAGTTAAACAGGTTGTACTATCTCTAATTGATCACAATATTTTCTATGAGCCTGTTAAGAATAAGAACAAAGCCACTCTGATTGAATTATGTAATGATGCAGAGCTTGTGGCCACATGCTTCTGCAATTATAAGTTCAATGAGGAGTCGGAAGATCGAGCATCAATCAATACCCAGCCCAGACAATTGAACGACGGGCTTGCAGTTGAACAATCGGTTGACACCCACCCCTTGTTATCGAACGACACTCACCCTTCAGAACCGATCAACACCTACAATGCATATCTCGATTACAACCCAGACTACCTCGAGTACGAAAAATATTACCGAGAGAAGAGATAATCGAATGCCGAGGTATTGCCATGGAAGAGGCTGGTGTTTTTCATGTTTCCCATCAACTCGGTAAATCGACATCGATCGATGGTAACCAATCACCATCGATCGATACTGGTATTAAACTCAAATTCTGAGCTAGATTTAGCTGCAGAACATGAGAATGAATATGGTTATCTACAACCATATGAGTTTGGTATTATGAGAGATCCAGATGGTCAAGCAAGAGCTATGGATAGCAGAGTTCTACGTCACAAGGGAAGATATGGCAGATATACTTGCGATGGCTAATGAACCTGGGAACCTTTTCAGACAACAATTTAATTATCTAGCATCAATCGATGTTCACCATACACCATCGATCGAGACATATTAGGCATACCAAGGATACAGTGAAGCTTACAAAGAATACAATGCAGATTACAAAGAGGAAGAGCTGACTGAGTCTCGCGGCCTAGCACTAGAGGAAGCTGGCTGGGTGTTGAACGCGAAAGTGGATAATCGAGCATCGATTGATGGCATCTCTTTGCAATAAAACGATACCAGACGAAAACCAGAACAAGAACTTAGAGCAGAAGATATAAATGTTGGTTATCTTAGACCAGATGAGTTTGAAATTTTCAGAGACACAGAAGGATGTGCACGGGCTCTTTATGGAAGAATTCTACATATACCTAAGGAGGATGTAGCAGATGTCCTTGTCATGGTCAATGGATCTGGAAATTTATTTGGACAACAGCAGCAGCCATCGATCGATGCACCGGTACGAGCATCGATCGACAGTGAGGAGCAGAAGAACGACCCAATCCATAATGATCTATACACTTCCAAACATCCTAGATCGATCAACAGTGAGGAGCAGAAGAACGAGCTGATCCGTAATGATCTATGCACTTCCAAACATCCTAGATCGATCGACAACAACCCGAACGCATCGATCGACACCACCTTTCCAGGTGTAAACAAGTTTTTGTACTTCTAATCCCTATGCTTGAGGAAGTCCATGGTCGTTTGATGGATAAAGCTACTTTTGATCTACGGTTGTATAGAGTATGGAATGAGAGCTTATGATGCTGATGGCAGAAAATTTTTCCATTGGGAAATGAAAGATGAATATGGCATCCACAGAGATGAGAATGGTAATGCACGAGCTATAGCCGGAAGAGTCGTGATGTGAAATTAGCGGACATCAAAGCAGTTTTAGAGAGAGATACTATGTTTGAGCAGAGCTACATATGTTTACCAGGACATGTAGAATAGATCGCTATCGCTATGCCTATGCAGAAACAATAGACATACAGCAGAGCAGAGATTGATGATATTGTGCATGAGATCTACAAACCTCAAGAGATTTCACTGGATGATTTCTATTAGAGGCTTGATTATGTCTACTATCCTATAGACAAGTGTCTCAACGGTTTGACTACACGCATGGATGAGATGAAGCAAGATTTGGATACTGTTCGAAGACAACATACGATTGGAGCAGACAGAGTAAAAACAATTAGAAGACAGGCTCGATGAGATTGCTTTTTCTCAGAGCCTGATGAAGGAAGATATTTCTCAGCCATTGGAGGATATATCAGAGACTACAGCTGCCAGACTTAGAATGCTACAGCGCAGTATTGAGAATCTAACCCCCTTTAGCTTACCATGGCATAGTACGGAGCGCCGGAGCATCGTTAGTATCAGCTTTGAGAGTTGAAAATATTCTGGAGAAGAGTGAAGAAGTCTACTTAGTTACCTTAACAATAGGACCAGTACAAGATGAGAAAGATCAGAATCTAGAAGACATACCAGTGGTCAGAAAATACGAAGATGTGTTTAAGGCATTAGAATGACCAGCTGCAATAGCAAAGGCACCATACCGAATTCACCAGCCGAGCTGGCTGAGTTGAAGCAGAAGTTAGCAGATCTTCTAGAGAACTTTTTTATTCGTCCTACTTCATCACCGTGGGGAGCAGCCGTGTTGTTCGTGAAGAAGAAAGACAAAAGCATGCGGCTATGTATTGATTATCGAAGAATCAACAATGTTACCATCAAGGACACGTACCCACTTCCAAGAAATGATGAGCTACTATACCAGTTTCAAGGAGAGAGTTAGTTTCCAAAGATCGATCTAGCTTCCGCATATCACAAAATTCTGATTTCCGAGACCGATAGCATGAAGACTACCTTTAGGATATGATACAGACATTTCAAATTCCTAGTAATGAGCTTTGGTCTTACAAATTCCCCGTCTACTTTCATGCGTCTAATGAACGAAGTATTTCAGGACTACTTTGACAATTTTTTTTATCATATTCATCGATGACATCCACATATATTCCTGAAGTGCCCAACAACATGAGAAGCATCTACGCTTGGTCCTTGAGTGCTTATGAGATCAAAAGTTTTTGCGAAGCTTAGTAAGTGTCGTCTCTGGAAAAGAGAATTTGACTTCTTAGGTCATCGAGTATCAGAACAAGGATTTGCAGTTGATCCAGAAAAGATAGATACTATTAAAGATTGGCCTCGTCCGACTTTTGTTACCGAGATTTGGAGTTTTCTTGGACTGGCCGACTATTACCAAAATTTTGTTCAAGCGTTCGAAAGCATATCAAAGCCACTAACTCGTCTGACCGGTAAAGGTTTCACCTATAAATGGAGTTCAGAAAATTGAAGAAGCGTTGGATAAACTAAAGCAAGCTTTGCCGTCTGCACCTATCTTAGCTTTGGCTAAACCTAACCATCCGTACACCGTCTCTATAGATGAATATCATGTTGGATTAGGTTTTGTGATGATGCAGGATGATAAGGTAATCGCCTATGCATCAAGACAACTAAGAAAGCATGAAGTAAACTATCCAACGCATGACCAAGAAATGGTTGCAGTAGTATTTGCTCTTCGGATTTGGCGATCATATCTATATGGAGAGAAGATCCAAGTGTTCATCGACCATAAAAGCCTTAAGTATCTTTTCACTCAACCTAATTTGGACCTAAGTCAAAGGCAAATGATGGAGTTTGTATCTAACTGCGACATGTAGATCCTATACCATCCTCGAAAAGCAAATGTTGTTGATGTTGCTTTAAGCAGAAGGAAAGTTGATGTAGATATTGAAAAAGAAATCCAGAACCTTGAAGCAGAGTTCAAGATGATTATTTTGGATTCCATGGAAGGATAGGAAGGAGAAATTTTCTCGTATCCGAGTAGCACAGATGAGAGACGAGAATCTAAATAAGATCCGAGAAGAGCTGAATAAAGGTAATTTTGGAGGATATCAAGTTGCCAATGACGGAACCTTGTTACTCAATAGTCGAGTAACCGTTCCGAAAGGAGAAGGACTTTGAGAAGATATTCTAAGGACTGCACACCATTCTCTCTTATGCATTCATCCTAGAAGCACCAAGATGTATCGAGATATCAGAAGGTATTATCACTTGCCAGGGACAAAGAGAGATTTTTCTGTATGGTTTTCTCAATGTCAGACTTTCCAACGAATCAAGGCTGAACATCAAGTTCCAAGTGGCTTACTTCAGAGTCTACCTATCCCTGAATTGAAATGGGATGCAGTGGCGATGGACTTTATTTCTGTTTTACCTAAAGCACCAGGCCGTGGGAATGATGCAGTATGAGTAATATTTGATCGTCTCACTAAGTCCGCTCATTTCCTACCGATGAAACTTACTGACAAAGTAGAGACGTTAGCAGAGCTTTACTTGGAAGAAATAGTAAAGCTTCATGGAGTACCAGAAAATATAGTATCAGACCAAGACCCACGCTATACAGCTGAGTTTTGGCGAGCTTTCCAATGGCCAAACCGAACAAACCATTAGAACTCTTGAAGACTTGTTAAGATTGTGCATCCTTGTTTGGAATGGTCTGTGGGATAAGTCTTTATCCCTGATAGAATTCTCCTACAACAATAGCTCTATATGGTCGACCTTGTAAAAAATCAATGTGTTGGACCGAAGTTAGTGAACGAAGAATCCTTGGTCCAGAGATAGTAGATGAGGCTGCCAAGAAAGTATGGATAACTCCAGCAAATATGAAGAAAGACGAAGACCATCAGAAGAAGTATGCTGACCACGGTAGAAGAGAAGTCATCTTTGAAGTGAATGATCTAGTCTACTTGAAAGTAGCTGCTCAGAAAGGAAATGATCGGTTTAGGAAAGTTTGAAAATTGGAAACCCGCTACATTGATCCGTACAGAATTGTTGCTAGAGTTGGAGAAGTAGCCAACCGACTTGAACTTCAACCCAAATACCTATGCACCCGGTATTTAATGTATCAATGTTGCGTAAGCATATTCCGGATCTGAATACGGTCGGGCCACAATGACCAAAGAATTTGTAACCCAACCTCACTTATCCTGAAGGTCTTTTGCAGATAGGTGAGTGTCGTATCAAGAGATTGAAGAACAGAGAGATTTCTCAAGTTCAAGTAGTTTGGGGAAAGCGACAGAGAGTTGTAGCCACATGGGAGGATGAAGATAAGTTCAGAGCTGATTACCCATAACTCTTCTCAGATACCCCAGATGTCCAGTAAAGTGTCCACTTGTGTGATTTGAGAATTCGGGGACGAATTCTTTTGAGGGGAGGGGGGGGGAGAGAGTTTAATGACCCTCACGAGCGGATATAATTTTGGTAAAGAAAATTCCAAAAACTCCGATTCAAATTCAGTCGATCATAATTACAAATAAAGAAATAACCAATGAATTAATGGCTGGACTAGATTATCTTGTGGCTTGAAAGGACTTCCCTTTATAGTTCTGCTCTAGTATTAATTTTGTTGGTCAATTTTTTTTTAAGTTGGACGAGTTTAGTTGAAGCAGAACGAGATCTAAAGGTCAAGAAAATTTTAATCGGAAACTGTCCGAAAATTATCGACCAGCTTCTTAAAATTCCTTACAAAACGTCCATGGTTCTTCACCACCTTAGTCGGCCTGCTTTCTCAATAAAAGTCACATGACATGCAGAAGCTGCCTGCTTGCTTGCTTTCTGGACAGATCATGTGAGAAGCCCATGATATAATAAAACTTTCTTAAAAGGAAAGAAATGGAAGCAGGTTGTGGCTGGGTGTGGTGAAGCATGATACCGGGTGTCCTTTGCTCACTTCTGCTTTGTGTTAAGCTAAGACACTCAACTACTCCTCAGCTATACAACCCTGATAGGGCATGTTATTTAACACTATTGTTCCATAATATCATCCCTATTTAGAGTATATTATATTTTTTTCGAGTATGTCTTAGAGTATTTTCAGGTTAAGGTACGTTCTGGAGAACTTTGGTAATTCTGAAGCTTTTAGAGATGTAGAACTGCGAAGACGCGTCAGATGTTTAGTTATGGATAGATACTTTCACAAGTTGAGATTGAGCTGATATTTTAACACAATATATATATTGGAGTTATCTTTCCAGTTCCACCGGTTTGCGGTCAATCAGGATCCTAGAGCCAAAGTTATGATCGATTTACTAGAGAGTGGTCTGTCTGCCTCTCGAGAGGAAGCTGTCGAGAAGGTGAATGAATGTCGATCGACGGCGCAGCCCTAGTGTCGATCGACGGTGATCCCAGAAGAGAGGCCCACATCGTTTCAAGACCGACTTAAGCCTAGAAGCCACCACAAATTACCATAATACCCCTGGACGAGTTTAGACCTAATTTATATTGTTTTCTAAGCCATTGTTGACGGCTAAGGTTTATTCTATCTATTGTTCTAGGGTTAGGAGATAAGGGAGGAACTCCTTCAGAGTCGTACTGGAATTCCTTTGATTCTTTATTTCATTTCTATTCTATAACAATTTCATCTATAATTTTTGTGACAAAGATCATGTCTGAGTAGATCCATCTACTAGGTTTCTGTTTTTTAGGGTTTTGATGGAATAGCCAAACAATAGAATTGATCGGGTGATTATTATATCTATCATTAGAATTGTTCTTATTGCTTGCTTCTAGAGTAATTAACGAGAAACCTGATCATAGAATAATTAGGCGTATACGAGAGTATGGTCTATTACATGATATAATTCTATTGAGCTAGGTTGTTAGAAACAAACAAGAGTTCATCAAAGGAACCTAGTTAACATATCGATTAGGTCTTAATGCTTGACTCCAGAGACCATCGATCGACGCAAGATCATTGCCATCGATCAACGGTCATTCCGTGTCAACAAGCGAGAGTTGAGACATCGGACTTAGTCAATATATTAGACTCGCAGCGAGAGGTGGTCATCTATTATATTAGATATCGATTTCTAGGATTGATACCATTAGCTTATATACTCAATAATCCACTTGCCTGAAACAATAAGTCTAGCTATTTTGCATTATTGTTTACAACAACCAATTAATCAACTTGCTACTTTATTCACTGCCTAATAAATTTTTTGCCTAGCTTAACTGAAAACTCTATTGTCTATTGTGTGCCCACGCTCCCTGTAGATTCGATCCCTAAGTACTACAACTGAACTTCTTATTTGAGAGAGTAAAGGTCACTCCTTAGGGTAATTTGAGTGATATCAAATTTGGCACCGTTGCCGGGGAACGAGGATTCGCCATTAGACTCAATTTGTTTGATTTAGTCTAGGTATTTTTATATATTAGTTTACTTACATAAAAAAAATTCTTGTGTTTCAGGTACATACATATTAGTACCAGGAAGCAACGAGGGGAGGATTTATGGGTTCTTCAAAAAAGGAAACTGCTGATTCGTGCACGATCCATAAGTCTACGAGGGCAGTCGACACCCTCTAAGCAGTGATCGCTAGCAAAGAGAAGCAAGCATTGATTGACACCAATACTTCATCATCGGCTGATACTAACATCATGACTTCGATCGACACCCACACTTCACCGTCGATCGATGCTACTTGCAAGAAAACCGAGAATGTTGAACTACTCATACTTGAAGCTGATGATAATGGGATCATACGAGACGAAGAAGGTCGCCTTCGCAGCAGTACAAGAAAATTGATTAATGCACAGGGTGCTGTGATCCCTGATGTCATTTCTGTTTCTGAGATAAATGATTTCCAGATGAGCCGTGACTGGTATGATTGGGCAGCTCATAACTCTTTTCAGGGTTTGCCTCATGAAGATCCGAAGGAACACATAGAATAACTTGTGGATTTAGTCTCAAGGAGCAAGCAGAATGAAGTGTCTGAATACCCCCCATGGCCTGCAAGATCTTCCCCTATTCAATCTCTGGGAATGCATTTAGCTGGTTTAGTCGACTGGAACCACGATCTCCGACCTTCTAGGATGATATTGAAAGAGCATTCCTTTATGAATTTCTCGATGAAGCTGCAAAAGCTCAAGAAAAAGAGATCAACGATAAGCGGGACAAGATCCTTGAAATTTGGCAAATAAAGAAAGAAGACGAGGTTCCAGGACAGCTTCTTGAGTACATTATAGCAATGGGTGTTAAGCATCATGGATCTGAGCCGAGCATAGAAGAAGAAGCCGATTTTAGTGATCCGACTTCGGCGTCGATCAACACTAAGATATCAACGTCGATTGACCCTAAGACGTTAGCATCAATCGACACTAACCCCGGTTGTCGATCGAAACCACTCGACATCCATGAAAGATCGAGTTATCTTCAGAACATTGCTGACTCGACAATAGACAGCACCTATGTATCAAGTTATTATCATTCTCCGAATGTAGAAAGAAAAATCACCATCTGAGATCTCTTGGAGCCAAAGGATAAAGAACAATTTGGGGATTTGGATTCGAGTAGGAAAGACACTATGGAGCTAGAAGAATGCTTTGAAGATATGCATCAGAACTCGGAGCAGAATCTTGATGACGATCAGCACACTTCGAGAGTAGATCTGGAAACTGCACCAAAAAACTAACATCGATCTGCACCCACCCGACTGCATCGATTGACACTTCACAGCTGATATCGATTGACACTTATTATTGGACGAACCAGGTTACACAGTTGAGCTGGAACCAGTTGAGGAGAGACTGCACAAGTCTGAGACCTCACACCTTGCTGTCCCTGAACATCTACGACCACCTATCTGCACAGAAGAAGCTGCTGGTTTTCATAAAAGAGCAAAGATGGTACATGACCTTGTGAAGTTTGTGGTTCCCAGTGCTGTTTTTGAGGTTGAATTCCCTATTCCACCAGATGGAAGTCTGCATATAGATCTCTACGTTGAGGTATTTGATGATCTTCAGCACACATTTGTTTTTCACAGCGTATTAAAGTATGAAGGTGAAGTTGACCAAGGACCATCGGTCACAGCATCGATCGAAACCATCATTGGTGAAACGATCGACGCCACCATTGGAACATCGATCGACATCAATACTATAGCGTCGATCGACACTCATCACGGATCAGAGAATAATGAGTTTGAAGTATTCCGTAATATTTTTGATGGAGGCACCACGATATCAGACAAGTATGGGGGAAAGAAGAGGAGGAATTGGAAGAAGAGAAAAAGGATCAAAGAAGGTCCTCGGTTATCATTGATTCCTCACTTCTCAGATGGTGTCAGGAAATACAGAGTCCGCAGCATATGCTTCTTACGGCCATTTGCAAAGCTTCGAGCACTCCTTATTGCTGTGATGATAGACAAAGTAGAATAATCTAAGGAGGCTTTCACAAAAAGGGTGATGAAGCTGAAGATTGGATATTGGGAATTGTTTTGGAGCAAGTCCCCAATCTCATTAGAACTTCAAAACGCTAAGCTAAAGACAATAAACAAGCGTTGAGTGGGAGGCAACTCACTGTTTAGTAAATTTTTAATTAGTTTTTGATTATATTAGTCTAATTTAATATTTTATTTTATTATTGAAGGTTTCCCAAAAAAACCCTGAGGAAGATAGTCTGCACAGAGCATCGACCGACACTTGATCACTGTCGATCGACAGAGTAACCCTAGTATCGATTGATCACCACTTAATTGTGTCGATCGACGGTCACCATCAGCAAAGCAGGTATATCATTTTTCCTTGTTACAATTGGTCCTTATGATTTATTTACTCACCAATCTCAGACTGTATAACACTAGTGATAGTGTTTCTTATGTCTGGGTGAGGTTTACTAAAATTGTGTTATATTTTTAGTTTTATTTTCTATACTTATTATAAAAAAGGAGTAGAAACTTACAGGTGTACCATCGATCGATTTATAAGAATCAACATTGATTGACCATGGAACATGACCATCGGTCGACATCAACATCGTGACATTGATCGATACTATTTTACAGAGTCTGGTATCGAGTTTCTCTTTTAAGCTATTTACTTATGATTTGGTTTTTCCTAACCAATTCAGGACAAATCACACTGGGGACAGTGTAATTTAAGTCGGGGGGAGGTTTGCTAACACTATTTGATTTGTTTTGAGTCTTATTTACTATATATATATATATATATATATATATTTTACGAAAAGTTTTATTGTGTCAAGAAGGGGACTATGATCAAGATTTATTATTGACTAACCACACTTTAGCACCATTCTTATAAGTTTGTTTGCAGAGATTACTAGAGATACCAAAGTGGATAATCATGCCGCTATATCACATTTGCTTAGAAAGTTTGAAGGAACCGAAGCTGATTTCCAACACTAATCCTGAAATTATTTGCTTGTTTTGGGGGTTGGTTTACACTGGATCGGATTCCTTCTGCATGTCTGTAGGTACAAGTCATTGAACCTCTGGTTCCTCTCTCTCTCTCTCTCTCTCTCTCTCTCTCTCTCTCTCTCTCTCTCTCTCTCTCTCTCTCTCTCTCTCTCTCTCTCTCTCTCTCTCTCTCTCTCTCTCTCTCTCTCTCTCTCTCTCTTCCGCATCTACCTAAAAGCTTAAAAGATTGAGATGATTTCCAGATATGTAGAAGGGTAGATACATTACCGATGACCCCACTATTCTAATTCGGAGGAATGATCACACATTGTTGGAAGCGAGGGGTAGGTACATTACCGATGACCCAACTATTCGCCTACAACTTTTCCCAAAAAGCAAAAGAGAAAGAAAAAACAAAAGAAAAGAAAAGAAAAGAAAAGAAAAAGAAAGGAAAATCTAAAAGAAGATGGTGTAATGTTTGTGTTAAACAACATGATTATTGGATTTGAGATCAAAAAAGATTCACAGAACAGAGAAAGAGTGAAGAAAGGGAACAGAGAAGACTTTGTGTCTGGTTGTCCAGAATTGCAGGGGTAAAAGTCCATGTGTCCTTTGATCGGTAATCCCAGGGTAAAGCCTGCACTTTTATTTATGCAAAGAAATGAAATTAGTAGAGGGGTAAGTCAAACTAATATTTGCTAAGTTGTTGGTAGAATGGATTTTGTTGCTATACTAGGGTAAGTTTCTCTATAATTGACTTGATAGGATGTGGTTGCATCAAAGTAGGGTGACAGTTATACTTAGACATTATGTGCATCGTCGCTTTTCAAACCTCTTTCACAGGCTGTCTTGTTTGCTTGAGGAAAAGCAAAAGGTTAAGTCTGTGGGAGTTGATAGGGCCTGATATTTACCACTTTTGTGGCATGATATCACCCCTATTTAGACTCTTTTATATGTTTTTGGAGTATGTATTAGAGTATTTTCAGGTTCAGGTACGTTCTGGAGAACTTTGGTGATTCTGGAGCTTTTGGAGATGCAGAACTGGGTAGACGTGTCAGATGTTTAGATATGGTTGGAAACATTACTATGCAATTGATATTATCTTTTCATACAAGATTGATATTTGAGTTAGCTTTCCAATGCCAACATTTTGAGGTCAATCAGGATCCTAGAGCCAAAGGTATGATCGATTTACTGGAGAGTGGTCTGTCTACCTCGCGAGAGGAAGCTGTCGAGAAGGTGAGTGAATTTCGATCGGCGATGAATCCCAACTGTCGATCGACGGTGATCCCAAAAGACAGGCCCGAATTTTTTCAAGACCGACTTAAGCCAAGAAGCAACCACAAATTACCAGAATACCCATGGACGAGTTTAGACCTAATTTATATTGTTTTCTAAACCATTGTTGACGGCTAGGATTTATTCTATATATTGTTATAGGGTTAGGAGAGAAGGGAGGAACTCCTTTAGAGTCCTCCTGACACTCTTCTGGTTCTTTATCTGATTTCAATTATATATTTATTTCATTGATGATTTTTGTGACAAAGATCATGTTCGAGTAGATCCATCTACTAGGTTTACGTTTTCTAGGGTTTTGATGGATTAGTCAAACAATAGAATTGCTAGGGTGATTATTATATCTATCATTCGAATTGTTCTTATTCCTTGCTTCTAGAGTAATTAACTAGAAACCTGATCATAGGATAATTAGGCGCACACGAGAGCATGGTCTATTACCTGATATAATTATATTGAGCTAGGTTGTTAGAAACAAACGAGAGTTGATCGTAGGAACCTAGTGAACATATCGATTAGGTCTTAGTGCTTGATTGGAAGACCATCAATCGACGCAAGATCATTTCCATTGATTGACGGTCATTCCGTGTCAACAAGCGAGAGATGAGATGGACTTAGTCAATAGATTAGACTCGCAGAGAGAGCTGGTCATCTTTTACATTAGATATCGAGTTCTAGGATTGATACCCTTAGCTTCTATCCTTTATAATCCACTTTCCTGAAACCCTAAGTCTAGCTATTTCGCATTATTGTTTACAACAACCAATCAATCAACTTGCTACTTTATCATTGCCTAATAAATTGTTTCCCTAGCTTAACTAAAAATTATGTACTCTAATGTGTGCTGACGCTCCCTTTGGATCTGATCCCTAAGTACCAAAAATGAACCTTTTATTTGAGAGAGTAAAAGTCATACATTAGGGTAATTTGAGTGATATCAAACCCCGTCAGTGAGCTGCTTGCACGTTTTTGTTGCTGAAAGAAAGAGAGAAATTTCAATGAAAGAAAGCAGAAAAAAGGAGAAACCGAGAGAAAGATCAAGAAGAAAGCTGAACGAATTTCATCCACCAGTTGACTCAGCTTGTTTTCGTGAGAAGTATCAGAAGGTACGAGAGTTTTATTAAACCCTAGACCTTCTTCAGCTTCTGGTATGAACCGAACCCTCATCTCTCTCTGTGATCAGTTCAGACGCGGGTATATCTTGGACAAGAGAACCGTTTAAGACCATCTAACCGTGGTGATCTAGGGTAAGCTTCATCTACCTGCCTTATCCATGTTCTGATAAAATCCGTGTGTTATTTAGGTAAGGTCATGGTCGGATCACTTGTTGTACTGATCAGTTTAGTTTATTTTCGGATGGAATCAATCTTTGGAAACAGCTAGCTAAGTGGTTATGGTCTGATTGAAGTTAAACCGAAATGAACTGACCTTGTCCTGAATCAACCTTGTCTGAACCTAACTGATATGATATAGGAGGAGTGGAAACGAGCTTGAACCATTCAAGTGGTATCTGGCATCTTTCACTAGATGCTGTTCCAGCATGTCAAGGCTGATCCTTTCTTTCTTCCCATGGATGGATAAGGGTAAATACCCAAGGATAGGCGCATGGTAACTCTTCTCTTTACCGGATGATCTTCTTACCATTTTACTGTCTCAACCATTCTTCTCCCATTCCTTTATCCTTTTACCAAAAATATGTACCTCAACTTAGCACTCCCCCTCAAGCTTGACCATGTGGAACAATTCAAGCTTGGAATGCTATGATATCTCCCTTATTAATAACCTCATCAAGGAAAACCCATTGAGATGAAACCTTGATGAGGGAAAAAGTGTAAAGACCCTATAGCGAGGGGATTAGCTAAGCCTAGTGAGATCAATGAGTCCCAACCTGATGTGGATGGACTCCATTGTCTTCTATCTTGCAGCCTTGGTAAACACATCAGCTAGCTGATCCTCACTTCTAGTGTAGAACGACAATGTGAATCTTGTACAATCATTTGTCTTACCTTATGGCAATCAACCTCAATATGTTTAGTCCTCTCATGGAACACCGAGTTGGAAGCAATGTGTATGGCAGCTTGGTTGTCACAATGCATCACCATAGGTGTGGCTTGATCAATCTCCATGTGCTTCAGTATCCCCTTGATCCAAACCATCTCGTTGGTCAAATTCAACATTGCTCTATACTCGGCTTATGCACTAGAACATGAGACCACCTTCTGCTTCTTGCTCTTCCATGTAACCAGGTTTTCACCAATGAATGTACAATAGCCAGTAGTAGATTTCCTATCAGCCCTATCACCAGCCCAGTCCACATCACAGTAACCAACAACTTCAGTGTTCCCATTGCACCCCATCCAGATCCCTTGATCTGGTGATCCATTTAGATACATCAAGATCCTTTCCACCATGCGCTAATGATGATCCTTTGGGAGCTGCATATGTTGGCTCACCTGATTCACAGGAAAAACTATATCAGGTCGTGTAATAGTCAAGTATATAAACTTACAAACAAGCTTCCTATAGAGTTTAGGGTCATGGAATGGCTTGTTGTCCTCAATCTCCCCCTCACGTGGGACCTTGTATCCATCTTCCAAGGGCATCTTGGCTGTCTTTCCTCCATCTTTCCCGGCATCTTTCAAAAGATCAAGTGTTTAATTTCTTTGGGACATGAACAATCCTTCCTTGGATCTACATATCTCAATTCCAAGAAAGTATTTCATCTCTCCCAAGTCTTTGATTTCAAATACTGACTTTAGAAACTCCTTGTTTGAGTTGATAACATTTTGGTCACTTTCAGTGATAATAATATCGTCAACATACACAAGGAGGACAACAATACCTGAGGGAGTTGTGAGAGTGAAGAGAGTGTGATCGAGTTCAGATTTCCTAATCCCTTTACCATTCAAAGTGGTGCTTAAATTATTGTACCAAGCTCTTGGTGACTGTTTAAGGCCATAGATAGCCTTCTTTAGTCTCAACACATTTCCCTTCTTGACCAAGTTCTCCAAACTAGGTGGACGATACATGTAAACTTCATCTTCAATCCTCCTTGCAAGAATGCATTCTTCACATCCATCTTCCAAAGACCCCATTCCAATTCACTGCCTAGGACAACACTATCCTGATTGTGTGAAGTTTAGCCACTGGTGCAAAAGTGTCAATGTAGTATTCTCGATACGTTTGGGTGAATCCTCTTGAAACCAGTCTTGTTTTCCTCCTATCACCCCCTCATGGTCGAGGTGGGGTGATTGTGGTGTACCCGTTCGTCTTGGAGGTTCATTCTTTGGTTCTTCAGTAGCACCAATACCAAGTCCTTCTCGGATCATTCTCAGATTAGTTGCTCTATTTGATTCTTGGGATAACTCCTCCAGTTTTGTCTACTTCTTTTCTTCATAGTAACCTTTTGTTTCCACAAACTTCACCTCTCTTGAAACTAACCCCCGTCTACTCACTGGATCATAGCATTTATATCCTTTCTGCGTAGCTGAATACTCAATAAACATATCCTTGACACTCTTGGCTTCAAGCTTGTTTAGTAGTTCACCAGGGACTAGCACAAAGCAAAGTCATCCAAAGACCCGGAAATAATCTAATGGAGGGTTTTATTTGTTTAAGACCTCAACTGGAGACTGGTCTTGAATAACCTTGGAGGGGATACGGTTGATCAAGTAGCATCCAGATGCCACTGCATCACTCCAGAAACGTTTTTCAACATTGGAGTGAAACATCATTGAGTGTGCCACCTCCATAAGGTGCCTATTTTTCCTCTCGGCCATATCATTTTGTTCAGGGGTGTAAGGGCAACTTGTTTGATGTAAGATTCCATGTTGAGCAAAGTGTTGTTTGAAACCATGGATTGTATACTCCTCACCATTAACTGATCTAAAATTTTAAGCTTAGCATTGTAATGGTTAGTCACATAAGTTTGAAAACTCTTAAATGCATCAAGCACCCTATCCTTAGATGACATCAAAATTATCCAAGTGTATTTAGCTTTTTCATCAATGAATGTCACAAAGTACTTATAATTATCCCTAGACAAGCAAGGTGCAGTCCACACATCTGAATGAACTAAATCAAAGCATTTATCATAAGTAGTATTAGATGTTGGAAAATAGACTTGCAATGCTTGCCTAAAATGCAAGCTTAACACTCATTATTTTTAAACACCACACCTAGAAACATCAAGTTCAAAGCTCTAACATTAGGATGACCTAGTGTAGCATGCCACATGGCATCATTATTCAACATAGAAGCAGAAGTAAATGAGTAGACATAATTCGGAACATGAGTAAGATCTTCTAGCATATATAAGTCTCCCTTGGTTACTCCTTTCCAAATTAGTCTCTTGCTATCAATATCCTGAAACTTCACATCATTAGGACTAAAGATCACATTGCATTGTAAGTCAGAAGTACACTTTTTCACGGATAGCATGTTTGAAGTGAAGTTAGGCATGTACAAGGCCCTAGATTCTTTACCAAACAATTTTAGATACCTACTCCCTTAATTGGGATCATCTCACCATTAGCTATCATTACATGACCATGAGCAGATTCAATATCTTTAATAAGTCTAGGATCACTAATCATATGATGGGATGCACCAGAGTCAATTATCAAAGCTTTGGACATATTGCAAGCATTACATGAATGACAACATCTAGCTGGTTCATGTGCAATCCTAGACTGATCCAAATGATTATTTTTGTCATACTTAGCCCTAGAGTGATCAATACTACCAGTTCTAACCAAAGATGCATCAAAAGAATACCCAAGGGTGTTACCATTGTCCTTGAAGATCTTGATTAGAGCATCAATGTCCGATCTCCTAATCAAGTCATTTTCATTGAACCTCTGGTTACTTGGTTGAGTTGTTTGTGTTGACATGGCCACCATCTCTCGTCCATCTCCTTCATTGATCTGCTTTGAGGTACCCACAACACTTGTCCCATGTTGCTCACTGGTTCCATAGGAGAGGTGAGCTCTTGCATCCTTGTCCTTCATAAACTTAGCTGGCTTCAAGTGTGGATGTAATATCCAGCACTGACTCTTCTTGTGTCCATACCTCTTACAATGATCACATGTTCCATTGAAATTCCTTTCTTTAAACCGGTTGTGCATGACTCTGTTTTCTTGAGGAGCTTCAATTTGATTGGCTAGAGAGAGCTCTCCTTTACCGCCAAAGAGTTCAAGAGACCCTTGCTCTTTCTGAATTTGGGCTCATCCATCCTCTAGATCCGGAATTTTTCCAGCCCTAAGTATGTGCTTGATCAGATCATTGTAAGTGGGATTTAGGGTCAGCAAGAGTCCAAAGACCTTATCTTGCTCCCTTCTCTCATTCAGCTCATCTTGTTCAGTAGTGTTTGGCCTCAACATCTCCAGCTCCGACCATAAAGCTCTAAACTTTCCCAAGTGCCTTGTAAACTCCATGTCCTCTTGAACCAGATTGTTGATTGCCTCTTCACCTCAAACACCCTACTCAGGTTTGATATGTTCCCATACACCTTCTTGAGTGTATCCCAAAAGTCTTTTGCCTCCTCACAGTAGCTATGTGCCTCCAAGATTGAGGGATCCAACGAGCTTTGGAGAATAGACATAACCAGCATGTCTTCTTGCAACCACTGGTCATCCTAGCTTGTGAGATCCTCCTCATCATTTTCATCCTCAATAATGAGTGTTGGAGCTTCACCAGACGTGATATGTCCCCACAAACCCTTACTTCCTACAGCAGTCTTCACCAACCGAGACCATAGGAGGTAGTTTACTCCCTTGAGTGTAACCGGAACCACAGCCTTGTTGTTTTCCATCTTGATTGTCTTAGGCAAAGTATGAGATCTAAAACTCTTGAGTATTGGTGTGAATCAAACCCATATTATGAGGAACCTGGCTCTGATAACATAAAATGTTTTGGATAATCTTATCTTTGATGATAGTCTAGAGATTAGGAAGAAGGTTTAACCAAAGAACAAGTCTAAAATGTAATCATGTTTAGGAGTCTAAGAGAGGATTATGAATTGCCCGATTTATTCATTAAGATGAGATTACAAATATATAGAGTAGAGGTTACAAGGGTTTTCAGAAACAAAGGATGGATCATGTGGTCTAGGGTGAGGGTAGGAGCGCCTCATTTGAATCAAGAGGAAGGAGAGCCATTCAAGTGGTATCTAGCATCTTTGACTAGCTGCTGGTTACTTTCCAGCTGTTCCACCCTGTCAAGGCTGATCCTTTCTTTCTTCCCATGGATGGATAAGGGTAAATACCCAAGGATAGGTGCATGGTACCTCTTCTGTTTACCAGATGATCTTCGTAACACTTTACTGTCCCAACCATTCTTCTCCCATTCCTTAATTATTTTACCCCAAATATGTACGTCAACTTAATAGACCCAGGCTCTAAGAGGTCAGGTCGCTATATGGCGACCCGGACTTGGAGAGGTCAGGTCACCATATGGTGACCCAGACTTAGACAGGTTAGGTCACCATATGGATATCCAGACTTGTTGAGCTCGGGTCGCCATATGGCGACCCGGACTGGTCGAGGTCAGGTCACCATATGGCGACCCGGACTTGTACATGTCAGGTCGTCATATGGAGATCTGGACTTGGTGAGGTCAGGTCACTATATGGCGACCCAGACTGATCGAAATTAGGTCGCCATATGGCGACTGGGACTTGGTGAGGTCGGGTCGCCATATGGCGACCCGGACTGTGTGGAGTCAGGTCTCCATATGGAGACCTGGACTTGACGAGCCAAGGTCGCCATATGGCGACCTGGACTGTGTGGAGTCAAGTCGCCATATGGCAACCTGGACTATGTGGGTCTAGGTCGCCATTTGGCGACCCGTGCTTCCTTAGTGCAGGTCCCCATATGTCAACCCGTATGCTATGCTCAGGACTTCTTCGTATGATGACTCGCTAATGGCGGCTCGATCGTTGTTTTGGACAGTCTTGTGAACTAGGACCTTTGGAAGAAACATTTTCTGAGACCTTGAGCCGTTGATTTCGTCGTGACCGATTTTGACCCCAACAGTATTTTTTTGTCCTTGCAACGTATCTTTTAATGTATATTTACTTAAAACATTGTTGGGCGTTAGGCCATAGGGTAAAATAATATCACATTGTAAGATGTTAAAGGTAAATAAATAATGTATAACTAATTTTTATAAATCACGAGTACTCATATCATATTAGTTCTTGTCCGGGACGAACTAACTATCGGTTACTCGGTCGGGTTGAAAATCCTTGGTCGATATTTGGTAGGAGCGTTGGTGTTCTCAGATTGCTAGTCCAAGGTGATCGGTTTTTTCCGTGAACCTCGGGTCGTCTTTTGGGGAACATCGACCGAGTCATTTCCAGTCATATACGATCGGGGGTGTCACAACTATATTAGTGGTCCGTTTCAAGGGTTTTTCGCAAAACTTAATTCCACAGGATTTCTGAGGACGTTCATATATAAGAAAAGAGACATATTTTGGGATCTCGTATCGATTTGAAACTATGCCTAGAGATGTTAAGGAGCAGTGTGCTGGGTTTAGAGCAAGACCTAGGTTTACTCTCGGTGTAAGGTTTGCGATGACTAATCGACTTTCAGGTTACCTGTCACAATTTTAACCTGATTTAGTACCGAGTTAGAGTCCACGATAGGTTCTCGGCTTATAGGACTTGTCTGGTAGTAATCGAGCAAGTCTCCAAAGACAATTTTATAAGTCGTCTGGAAGTGCTGATCAAAATTTCTGATTTCTTTAATACCGCTATTATATTTGTGTCGGATGTATGAGAGTTATCTCTATGAAATGGCTACTCTGTTTAGGACTTTAAGAGTTTTTTCTGATCAGCAACAAACATATTGGTATTTATCGCCGTTTTTGAGTCTTCAAGAAGGAAACGTGTTTGAGAAGGCGTTAGTGCGTATGACTGTTTTGAGTTTTTGAGACAAGGGTTACGTTTGGAATGTTTTGACGAAAAACAGTTCTTGGAGCTTTGGCAACGTCTCGCTGTGTCGAAGGTTGAGTTTTTCTTAAGCCGCATCTTGCGATTAATATGTTTACGGGCTTGAAGCGTTGTTGAGTATGATCGTCGGTTTTTACGTCGGCTTCTTTAAGCGAGGTAAGGTGCGAGATCGAGTATTTTATTGACAGAAGAGATTTTCAAGGCTCGTAAAAGCCGTATTGCTGTTTTCATATTGCTGTAAAAACATTCAAAAATATCGAGTACAAGAGTGAATATATTAAACTTGGGAGTATACGGATATACGTATACGTATCCACTCCCCCCCCCTTTTTTAGAGAGGGGGACAGCAGAACTTGTCTTGCGACGAATTGCCTACGTACCATTTTTGGGAATCAAGCCATCTCATAGTTCAGGTTGTTGCAGTGTGATTGCTTAGTTATAATATTTTTTTAGGTGCATCGCGTTCCAGGTTCTTGGAATTTTGATGCCCTGCATGTTGGCGATTTTGTACACTCCTGGTCGGACGATCTTTATGACTTCGTAGGGTCATTCCTAGTTTGTTCCAAGTTTTCTCGCGCTTAGTTCAGTGGTTTTTTCGAAAACATTGCATAGAACTAGATCACCTTCGCTGAACCTGTGATTTTCAACTTTTGATTTGTAGTATTTCGCGTCAGGTTGTTGGTAATTCTGAATTTGTATGAGCGCTTGATCCTGGTGCTCGTTGATGAGGTCGAGATCGTCTAGTAGCATCAATTTGTTGAGGTTTTCCCGTTCGGGGAGCAGTCTACTTCGTACTCTGGGAAATTCAACTTCAGCTGGGATCATTCACTATGTCCCATAGACGAGGGCAAAAGGAGTCTCTACCGTTTCTCGTCTTAGAGTGGTTCGATGGGACCAAAGGACCCCTTCGAGTCCCTATGCCCATCGACCTTTTTTAGAATCTAAACGTTTCCTGAGGCCGTCTAGGACAGTTTTGTTGATGGTTTTGTCTTGGCCGTTTGCTTGCGGATACATGGGAGTTGATTTGGTTACTCGTATCTTCCACTTTTCGCAAAATGCCTCAAATCTGGTCGAATTAAACTGAGATCCATAATCCGTTACAATCTCGTATGGGACTCCATATCTATAGATGATATTTCACCATACGAAGCTTTCGACTTGAGCATCTTTAATACTTGTATAGGATTCTGCTTCCACTCATTTCGAGAAGAAGTCTGTTAAGACTAGCAGAAATCATTTTTGCTTTGAGTTATGCAAGGGACCGAAAATGTCAATTGACCATCGCATGAATGGATAAGGCGACGAAATTGAAGAGAGGACCTTCGCGGGCTGTCGGATTGTTGGTGCATGTCTTTGTCATTTCTCGCATTTCCGCGCGAACATTTCACAGTCTTGAACTACTATTGGCCAATAGTTACCGTGGTGTTTTATCTTGATTGTGAGGGATCTTCCGCCAGGATGATTCTCGCAAGATTAAGAGTGGACTTCTTCCATGAATTTTTGAGCATTTTCTCCTTCTACGCATGTCATAAGTTGCCAGAAAATCTCCATTTGTAGATATCTCCGTCCATTAAGACGTTTTGTGCGGCCTTGGTCTTGATTTTCTGGGCTGCCCATTTTTCTGCAGTGAGTGTTCCACGTTTTCTTCAGGTTGGTTGTCCATTTCGTCTACATAGTCATCCTGAGGTTTGATTAAGTTTACGATGATTAATGGCCCGATGCTTGGGTGTTCTATGAATTTGACAGGAATTACTCATCTAAATCCTGGATCCGAACTTGATGCCAGGGCCACCAAAGCATCGGCCGATGTGTTTCCCACGCGGGGATTCATGTGAGAGAGAATTGGTCGAATTCCTAGGCGAGATCATGGATGAGTTTCAGGTATGAGTCCATTCTTTCGTCCCTATATTTGTACTCGCCTCTGAATTGACTTGCGACAAGTTGAGAATCGCATTAGGCATGGACGTTTTGTATTTTGAGCCCGTGAGCTATAGTAATCGGAGGATAAGTGCTTCGTATTCGGCTTCATTGTTTGAGGCGTGAAATACCAACCGAAGGGACTGTTCCAACACTTCTCATGTTGGTAAAGTTAGCCAAATCCTGATTCATGATCCTTATTTGGATGAAGATCCATCGACGTGTAGATCCCAGGTCGAGTTCGGTTCCTGGTTTATCGCGCCCTCCACTGCAAGTTTGATCAAAAAATCAGAGAGTACTTGCGACTTGGCACACTTTCTTGTTCGAGACTCGATGTCATATTATCTTTGTTCGACCACACATTTTGCTAGTCTTCCTGATTGACTGGGACTATGAAGAAACGTACAGAGTGAGAATGTGGTGAGGCTTACGATTGCGTGTGACTAGAATTATGGTCTTAATTTCCGAGCTGCCATTCCTACTGGGAGTGCTAATTTTTCCATTAGCGGGTATCCCATTTTGGTGTCTAGCAATGTTTTACATACGTAAAAAATCTGTTTTTGCTCACCGCGTTCTTCTCTGATGAGGACGCCACTTACGGCTGTCGCCGATACCGCGATACACAAGAACAATGTTTCTCCTTCCATGGGTTTGGCGAGAACTGGAGAAGTGGTCAAGTAATGTTTCAATTGTTTGAAACTTTTTCGCATTATTCGGACCACTCGAATTTTTTGTTCCCTTTCAAAGTGTCGTAAAAGGGTAGACACTTATCAATTTATCGGGTGATGAAATGGTTGAGTGTTGTGACTCTTCCGTTTAATCTTTGCACTTCTCGTTTCATTCTCGGAGATGCCATTTTGATCAATGCGTTGATTTGTTTCGAATTCTCTTCGATCTCTCGATATGTCACGAGGTATCCGAGGAATTCCCCGGCTGCAACAGCAAATCTGCATTTTGACAGGTTCAGCTTTATGTTATGCAGGTTTTGTCACCATTCTTGCAAATGGAAAACGTGGTCTTATATTTGACATATTTAACGAGCATATCGTCAATGCAAACCTCCATAGTTTTTCCGAGTCGTTCGGAAAACATACAATTGAAGAGTCGCTGATAAGTTGCTCCAGCATTTTTCAGACTGAATGGCATTACCTTATAGCAATATGTGCTGCGATCTGTGATGAACGCAGTTTTCTCGCGATCATCTGGATCATCATGATCTGGTTATAACCAGAAATGACATCCATGAAGGACATGGGCTTATTTCCGGCCGTCGCTTCTGCTAAACGATCGATGTGAGGCAGCCGGAAGCTTTCTTTAGGGAAAGCTTTATTGGGGACAGTGAAATCAATGCAGACTTGCCACTTTCCTTTTTTCTTTTTGATGACGACGGGGTTTGCGAGCCAGTCTGGGTATCTGACTTCTGTTATTGAGCTCACCTTGAGGAGTTTATGAACTTCGTCTTTGACCGCTGTGGCACATTCCGGTCCCAACTTCCGTCTTCTCTGTTTGACTGGTTTGAAAGTTGGATGGACGTTGAGTTCATGACATCTTATGTCAATGTCAATTCCCAGCATATCCTCTGCAGCCCAAGCAAACGTGTGAAGGTTCTTTCTCAGACAGGCAATGAGCTCTGTTTTAATAGGCTCGCAGATTTTAGCGCCAATTCGACGCATGGCTCTGGGAATGGTTCACTGAGGCACAACAAAAAAAAATAGGCTCGCATGTCGGCTCGCGTTTTCCTTATAAATCATTGAACTTCCATAATTGCCACAAGATTTTTGTTTCATCTTCTTCCAGAGCGTTTTCGACGAAAGAAAATTTCTTTTTCTTGCTGAGCGGAGTTTCCATTGATGATTTTTTTCGTTTTAACTCTGCAGCGAAACAGACTTGTGCTATTTTCCGATCACCCAAGATTGTCTTGATTCCGTGAGGATTTGGAAACTTAAGAGACAGGTGGTAATTTGATGGAACTGCTTGCATCGAGTTCATCCATGGAGTTCCCATGATCGCGTTTACAATGTGGGTCGATCGATGACCAAAAATTCCACAAGTTTTGTTATGCTCCTGGCCTTAACCGCGAGGTTAATTATCCTGAGAGTAATAATAGCTTCCCCTGAGAGTCCTACTAGCGAGCTTGGGTTTTCTGCGATTTCAAATAGATTGATTTACATTCTCTCGAGGGTGTTTTTGAAGATGATAGCATCGGAGCTTCCAGTGTCAACTAATATCCTTGCAACATCAATATTCTGGATTGCCAACTCGGCGAAAAGGAGATTGTTGCGAGATTTGGCCTGATCGACCGTTGCTCTTTCCTTGAAGTAGATGACGTTGTTGCCCGTTAGGTTAAGCATATTGTTTCTTAATCGTTAATTGATCTTTGAGGTAGATAATCCAACCCCCCCCCCTCCTTCTAGCGCCAAAATGTGGGAATCGAAATTCACACCGTCGATTTCCGTAAAATAAGGAAAGTTAAGAGACCCTAACGTTCGTAGAGGACTCGGATTATCTGCGTAAACACACGTACGCAAAAAATAAAAGATAACATAATATCGATAGTAAGCTGCAAAAAAGCGTTTTATTGATTGACAAGAAAAGAGCTACGAGATTTCATCGAAAACAGGATGAATAGAGAACTGCTAAAGAGAATTGCAGAACAGAAGTGAAAAAAAGTTCTCAGTATACCCTTGCTAATCTAGCCACCTAACTTCTATGTTCTTCTAAGTAAACGGTAATTCTATAAGTATCAATCTTCGGTTCCATGTGCTTCTTGCTTTAGTTTCCCTTGTATATGCCTTCTAGGTTGGTCATCCTTTCTGTTTCAGCCCCTACGTCGAGTTTATCTCTTTGCGGAAATATTCCATTTCTCCTCGATCTTCATGTTTATCGGGCGAGTTGGATTGATTGATCCAACTTGAGATTGTCCGCGTTTCCAATGCGGTTGTTGCTCGGGAGTTTTTCTACTTGGGATATATCTTGAAATTATTACGAGAAAGTTTTTCCCTAAGAGATGCAATCCTAGAAATTGATTTAGAGATTACCATTTTTGACCCCAACATGGACAATATTGTTTAAGTCTAGGGGAGGTTTCTAGTGATGCTATGTTTTTTTTTAATGTCAGTTAAGCTGTTTTATTGGGTCAAAATAGAATCAGTTGGGGACTATGAACTTTTTCTTGGAACAATCCCACCTAATTACATTCTAGCACCATTATGAGTTGCTTATCTTCATTTTTTATTGAATGGAAATGCCAAAGTAGATCAACATGCCAAGGAAATCCACACTTGCTTAGAATGCCTGAAGGAACTAAATCGGACATCCTACATAAGCAATTCAAATCACTTGTCATGGGACTTGGTATACACTATATCAGATTTCTCCTGCAGGCTTGGAAGGTAAAAATTTGTTTGTTTCTGGTTCCCCTCTTGATATCTTGTGTGTTTTCATGATTTTAAGCCTCATTTTATTTATGTTTTGATCATTTTGATTACCATTTAGACATCAATAGGTTACATTTTCATGCATATATGCTTATTAGGTGGTGGAGTAATAATATGGAGTTTTTGGAGGTGTTTGAACCAATCTTAGGCCAAAAGAAGTGAAGATTGAGCCTTGCGCAAATGATCCAAAGAAATGGGTTGACCACGGGTTGGCCGTGGGTGAACGCAGCCCGTGGAATGCAGACAGGATGTCGAGTGTGCCCAGGACGAACCGTGAATGTCGAGTGTGGGCAACACTGGTCTTTGGTTTATTGGCAGGGTCGAGGGATGGAGAGTGGTGCGGGCAACACTGGTCCACAGTTTACAGTAAGGGTAGACGGATGGAGAATGGACGAACGTGGGCGTGTCCAGTCAGTGGTTAACAGACAGCGAGGACGAGTCGAGGAAGTTGACGAGTGCGGACGACGGCCGCGGGCGAAGCAGATTGTGATTGGCACAAAGACCAAATTTATCCTTTTGTTTTTGGGTCGACCTGAGACTTTTGGACCAACCAGGTTTCAGTTTTAATCTATATAAATACATTCTAGCCCTAAAGCTGGGAGATATCATGTTTTCTCTCTAAACACATTGTATTTTAAGGAAAGCTTGAATCCTTAGTAATTAAATCTTTCTTTCTTGAGTTATTTTAGTCTATTTCATCTACTTAACATGATTAGTATTGAATATATCATGGGTTTAAGGTTAAACATGATGATTAGTGAGTAGACTCCTTTTGGATTTATGGGTTAGGGTGATTAGAGTGGTTAAGTGAAGATAGGGTTTTTAGTGTTATATCTATCTATTAAATTGCTTATTGAGTGTTCTCAATGCTAGTTTAGTTTTGATCACTCTAAACAAGAGCTCTCTACATTTCATACCTGGAAGGTGTTTTACTCTATCTTCATTAATCAAAGACATTTGATGTTAGGATAGCTAGATAGTTAGTAGGTGTGCTCTTAATGTTTGCTATTAAACTTAAGACATTTGATGTTTTATGATTTAAAGGAAATGAGCATAATTCATGGAAGAAAACTTATTTAGGATTGTTGTTTAGGCTTAAGGAAACATATAGATTGAAAGCTTGCCGCTCTAGATTGGATCTTAGTTACTTGAAACCAAATGCCTAATCCCATGAGTCATTTTTTCTATTGATTGAAAATTTGTTACTTTATTGCTTAGTGACTTGTTTACTTTATTCAAATCACTTCACTACCTTGATTTCACTAAGCATCTATTTGTATTCTCATTTCCTCAAATGACAAAGGATTGGATTGACATCTTTCTATACTACTATGATCATAGGATTTAAAAAATATTTTATCAAAATATTTTTGGATGATAGGTGCATGAATTTGAGGAGTAGAGGACGAACAAACCTTGTCCCAGGAGTTGAAGACATCAACACCCGGCAAGAAAAAGAAGAGAAGAAGAAAGAAAAGCCCACTTAGATAAATTGGAGCATGAGATGGAACATAATCATGATCAGCTTGAGCAAGAAGGTGTTTATGGAGGTGATATCCATAGAAAAAATGCCCAAGGAGCTCCTCTAGGAGCTGATAAAGAGAGCAATGGCCAAGGAGCTGCAAACCTTAGGCCACAACATCCACAGCGATCAGCTAGAGTCAATAGTACTTATGATCAGCCCAATATACATGGGAGTAAGGCAAGAATTAGATCACTAACTGTGGACAACAATAACTTGGAGATCAAATCAAGTTTGATCAACATTATACAGATTAACAAGTATCATAGGCTTGCCTTGGAGGATTCTTTGGATCATTTGAACAACTTCGATAACTATTATGGAATAGTGAAGATTAATGGCATCTCTGAAGGTGCATTCAAGTTGAGGTTGTTTCCATTCTCTTTGGGAGACTAGGCACACACATGGTAGAAGGATATTCCTCAAGATTCTATTGCCAAAAGGGATGAGTGCAAGAGAGTCTTCTGCACCAAGTTCTTCTCTACTTCAAGGACTGCCAAGATTAGGAATGAGATTTCCAGGTTTCAACAGAAGAATCTTGAGTGTTTTGGAGAAGCATGGGAAAGGTTTAAGGGATATATATCACAATGCCATCACCATGGCTTTACCAATGAGAGTTTGCTCAGCGCATTCTACAGAGGTGTTTTTTCGAAGTTTAGAAGCAAGCTTGATACTGGTAGTAAATGTTTCTTCTTGGTTGAACCGAGCAATATGCTATTGAACTTGTAGGGAATCTTGATCAGAGAGATTACACCTACAATGATGATTGTGATAGACAAAACTGAGGATCTGTGGGTGATGATATGCATGCTAGGAAAGAGCTCAAGTCTTTGAAGGATAAGTTAGACCTTCTTCTCTCGGATAGAGTGCAACAAGGGCAAGTTACCTTTGTTAGTGAAAAAGAGAAGCAACAGTCTACTGATTCTACAGAGGTTGATTGTTTGGAGGATCAAGAAGAGATGTGCTTCATCAATGCTACCATTCATCTCAAGGTCAAGTCGGTTCTTCTACCTATGCTACTCAGAAGAGAATCATTGATCCTATGTTGAAATAAATCTCTAAGTCTTAAACTAGAAGTGCAAAGACCATTGGAGATGAACTAAAGAACCTCCACACAAAAGTTCATGGGAACTACAATGACCTAAACAACAAATTCTCCCACCTTTCTTCTAACTTCATGGCTTTGGAGAACCAGCTTGCCTCTGTGAATTCAACCTCCAAGCGCCCAAGGATCTTTACCAGGGAAATCTGAGCAGAACCCCAAAGAGAATTGCAATGCTATCCTCTCTACTGATACTTCTGGTACTGAATTGAGTGATCATGAGAAAGAGGTGGAGGAGATTGAAAGACTATTGTATGGAACAAAGATTTTTGCCAAAGCTGAAGCACAAATTGTGGAGAAGGCTGAACACACAGTTGTGGAAAGGCCAGAGATACAAGCTATAGAGAAGGTTGAGTAAAAGGTCGTGATACTAGTTGGACACAAGGACGAGAAACCGGTTAATAGGAAATCTTTTCAAAACAAGGAGGTTAAGATGGATGAAAACCCTGAGGTTGAGTGATCACCTTATGACAATCTTTCATTTCCACAAAGGTTCCTTACTAAAGCTCAAAATAGAGTGATCTCTAATTTCAAAAAATACATGAGTGATGTAGGAGTCAACCTTCCAAAGATCTCGAATATGCATGATGCTCCTCTCCAAATGATGCTCATTAAGGACATTCTAGCTCACAAAGAAGAAGTTGCAGAGCTATTAGACATATCTAAATTCAAAATTGATCCACCAGTCACACCAAAGTCTCTTCCTAAACTAGAAACCCTAGGGAAGTTCACCTTATCTTGTTCTCTTGGTGAGCTCACTCTTGATGATGCTCTTGTTGATTTTGATGCAAGTGTGAATGTGATCTCAATGGAGATGGTGAAGAGTCTTGGGATTGAGAAAATGGAGCCAAACTCCTCTTTACTAATGTTTGGGGATTCTTCTTCTACTACCCCAATTTGTCTCATCAATGATTTTCCTTTGAATATTGGAGCTTGCACCATTCCCATAGACCTCACTGTTTTGGATATGATAACCAAGATGAGAGTACCATTGATCTTAGGCACACCTTTCCTTGCTACTGTGGGTGCTTACATCGATTTACCTAATGTCAACAAATATATCTCCTACAGAATCCAGCCTCCAATGATGAATGTTAAGCATTGTGGAACAATCACTTGTGTAGAACCTTCCAATGAGAAGCTGACGGATGAAGTGGTCGTTAATGGGCAAGAAGGTCTTGATGGACAATCCTCTAAAGAGATTTGTGATGAGCACTTGGAAAGTGATAAAAAGAAGGAGGTGACTAGAGCCACAAAAGCTACTTAAGACAAGAATAAGTAGATGAAAGAACCTCACCCTCCACCTCTTGATAAAACGTTCGACACTCTCACTCTTAACCGATGAAGCTCAAGGATGGATTTATTGAGTACAAAATGAAGTGCAAGGGAAGAGCTAAACAATTTTCAAGGGCCATCATAACTCCTCAGATCCAAGATGATCCAATAAATCTTCAATATCTTCTCTCTCATGTCCTCACCATCATTCTTGAAGGTGGGAAGGATTCTGCTTCTCACTAGCCAAGTGAAATGGTAGTCAAGCAAATGACTTGAAACAAGCTCACTTGGTAGAAAGTCCCATGTTATCCCTGTATATATTCTTGGTATTTTTTTCTTTTAGCTTCTTTAATAAGTGTGGTTGAGGTTTTTCAGGTTGAGTCTAGCACTAGAGGAGAGAAAAAAGCGGTGAAGCACCCGAGCCTTACGATAGACATTCCGCAGTAGCCTCCTCTAGTTGCTATGAACCATGCCAGCTCCTCGCACCGACTCTATACACCCACTGTCATACTCCAATCTCCACTTGATGTACTTATCCAGCTTTCATTGTATATACCACTTTTCTTTTGCTTTTGTCATATTTTCGGTATCTCCCATTCTCTTAGTCACAGAGAGACTATATGATTTAAGTTTGGGGGAGGTACCAAATATCTAATCATGTTTATTTTGATGAATTTGAAACCTTTGATTCATACATTGTAAATAGTTATTGCATTGTAAAACACCCAAAATGTTTTGAAAATTTCAAAAACAACAAAAACAAGCATCTAATTGCATCTTTAGGATTGAGTCTAGAAGCATATAAATTTTATTCACGCATTGGTTGTAAAGATCTCAATGAAAGAACTCAATGTGATACCCTTCTCAATCATAATAAGTAGCTTGAGCGTCTTCTTGATAACTTGTAGACTTTGAGCCTTGAAAACTCCTCTTAAAACTTGTTTGATTGATGAAGCTAGCTTGTCCTTGAACCGAACTCCAATCTTACTTGAGTTAATGAACCTAATCTATCTTGCTATGGTTTCTTGTTGTGTTTGATCATGGTTACCGCACATATACTTGAGTTGGTCTTATCCCTTTTCACCAATCTTTGACAACTCAAGTGGCCATCTCTCCTTTGGATGGTTTTCCACACCCTTATCCCTTACCTTTCTTTCAAGCCATTGTTAATTTGATGAATGAGGTCTTTTATGAGAAAGATTGATATGTGTATAATATTTTTATCTCAACGACAGTCAACAGAAACATAACCCCTAAGAAAAATAAAAGAAAGATTCATAAGAGTGGTGAAAGAGCTAAGGTTAAGAAAAGAGTAAAAGATAAAAAAAAAATTCTAAAAGTGAGAGTGGTCTTGAGTGTTCTTTGATTCTTTGGATGAGTGAAAGGTCGTTTGAATTGAAAATCAAAGTGTAGAAATTAATTGTTTCTAAGAAATGGGTTGAACAATGAGATTTGATTATTCTATACATGAGTTGTTCTCTTTCTTTGATATATTGTGCATAATGTTAAGCTACTTGTTCTTTAAAGTAAATCACCATGGTAAGAAAAGGAACTGAGGAGATGGAACATCTTGAACTAGAGCTTAAAGAAGTCAAAGACGGAGCTAAAGAACAACTTGAACCTTAGGAAACAAAGGCCACAAATCTAAATGTGCCACTTGGTCCAATGACTAGGTCCAAACAAGCAAGACTCTAGCAAGCTTTTCGTCAACTCTTACACACTAACCAAGTCAGTCTAGAGAGTGCTTATCCAACCACTCTGGTTGTGATTCAAGCCGTCTAAGACATTCATCAAGAGAGGTGTTGTGACTTGCACTCTTTTCCTTGGTTTGGTTTTGTCCCAATGGTTTTCCAAACAAAATTTTTAATGAATCTTGGGCACAACACTTATACAAAAGTCTCGTGATGAAACAAAGACCATTTTCTATCTTAATTTCGAGCAAGAAAAACAATGAGCCTTTTCTTATTTTCAAATTGAACTTAGTCTTTGTCTTAATTTTTTTGAGTGTTTCCAAGAAGATGTGTATGTATTGTCTTCTTCTCTTTATATTTTGGTCGAAAACCTCAATAAAAAGAAACTCTTTTCTAAAAACCCAAGAATTCTATGAATCATGTTTGATCATTGTTTATCTTGTTTATGTTTTGATCTCGATTCTACATTTACAAGCAAACCACGATAGTCTAGGATCCATTCCGCATCTCTTAGAAGTATCAACTCAATCCACTGCTTATTTCATCATCACAATCATTGGAGAGCATTTAGGGACTTGACCCTCACACCTAGGATCATACCATGTGGAATCAGAGCAGATCTCCATCATCAGGTTCGGTTTTTCCAGTTTTGCAACTTTTAGACTTTTCGTATTTTATGATTGATCTCTTCTAAAGTTTGAATCTTGTTAGAAACATGTTTATTAGGATCTGATCTATCTATAACAAGTGATGAAATTTCTGGATAACTGAACCTGATTCACGAAATTGCAAAGAAAAGAATTAGGGTTCATCATGAAAATTGGAATCTGATTATTCTAGATTCTTTTTCATTGTTTTTCTGTTCTAATTTTGTGAACATCTTTACTGGTTTAGTTTTTGAAACTTTGTTTAGGAACCATGGGGAAAGAAAACAATAGGAAAACTGGATAGATAAACTTATGCTGGAAGCCTTAATTGCGCAGATATCTGCTTTGATGGATAAGAAACTAGAAATTTCAGAGTTGAGGTTGTCCATTAAGAACGTGAGAGATCATCTAGAAGGAGTCCAAACCAGTCTGCCTCGGAAAACTACAATAGTCATTCCAACATAGCCAATGGTATCAGAAGAAGAAGCCTGTGAGAGAAGAAAGGCCACAAATAGTGATCATCTAGGAGAGTTGAAGCTAAAGATTCCAGAGTTTAAAGGCCCTGCTGATCTAGAAGAATATGTGGAATGGGAAAAGAAGATTGAACTTGTGTTCAATTGCAGAAATTACAGTCAAGAATACAAACTGAAGCTTTCTCTTACTAAGTTCAATGAGTATGCTCTGACTTGGTGGGATAACCTCCTTACAGCAAGAAGGGCATGAGATTTCCCTGTAGAAACCTAGAATCGGATGAAGTTAATCATGAGGAAAAGATTTGTACCAAGCCATTATCACAGGGCACTACATTTCAAGCTCAGAACATTGTCTCAAGGAGTAGAACAGTTGAAGAATACGACAAAGAAATGGAGACTACTATTGTGAGAGATGATATACAAGAAGACAAAGAAGCAACCCTGGCCAGGTCCATGGGAGGATTAAACCGAGACATCATGGATATGCTTGAAGTTCATCATTATGTAGAAAAAGAGGAGCTTATGCACAAGGCAGTTATGTTTGAACAACAGCTAAATCAAAGGAGTTAAAAGCCTAGCTATGGAGCCAGCAAGCCACACTACCAGAAGGACGAATAAATCAGAGAATCCCGACCATTCTCCAAGCCTAAAGTGGAGGTACAAAGTATTAAAGGAAAGGAAGTATCCACTGCATCTAAAACCCGAGACATACAGTGTTACAAGTGTAAAGGTTATGATCGCTATGCCAGTATTTGTTCCAACAAAAGAGTAATATTCATTAGAGAGAATGGAGAAACTGAATTAGAGGAAGAGGAACAATCTGAGTTTAAAGAAGAAAGAGTGGAAATGCCAGCCTGTGGAGAACTACTTGTTACAAGAAGAACATTCAATCTGCAAACAAATATTGTTGGATATGAGCAAAGAGAGAATATGTTTCATACTCACTGTTGTGATTTTTAGAGAATATAGGAGAGATTAGACTGGAAACATGATGAACTTGCTCAAGAACATGAAGAACAACAAGAGAGAGAAGGAATTTCGTGTGAGAGAGAGAGAGGCAGAAAATAGAGAAGTGAATTGTTTATTCAACTTAATTTCTGGTCTTCTGGATACAACCTTTAAATAGACAAGTAACCAAGTAAAATATCCTAGTTATAATACTAAAATAAGAGGCTCCCAACAATAAGAATAAACAAATGGACTAGGGTCCAAACTGTCTTGCTCAGATGCACCAGACTGAAAGGGACAGGTCCCAACAGTTGTCTAGCCTTCTGGTCCCCATCTCTACATGTGAAACCAGTCCCCCAACGTTCCTTTTCTTCAGCCAAGACAAGATAAGTCTTCCTAGTTGATTCCTTGCAGAACTCTTCACTTTCTTTACTTGCAAGTCACGTTGGGTCCTTTAGGTTGTACGGACAGCCTTGGTTCACAAGTCATCTTTAATCTGAGCCATCTTCTTCTCATTGTTTCATCTCCTCATTTTATTGCTTCATCTCAACACTCCCCCTCAAGCTTGACCATAGGGACTGGTCAAGCTTGGAAACAATGAAGCATTCCCTCATTAAAACCTTTAGCTTAGAAAAACCACTTGGGAGAAAACTAAGCCAAGGAAAAAGAGTAGAACGCCTCATGGCTAAGAGGATCAGTGAGATGGGATATCCATGAGTTCAAGCTTGGAATGAATGAACTCACAGACCTTTGTGCTTGCTGCTTTGGTGAAGATGTCGGCCAACTGATCTTCACTTCTAGTGTAGCAAGGCAATATAAGTTGCTGCTCCACGGCTTGCCTAACCTTATGGTAATCCACGTCAATGTGTTTAGTACTCTCATGGGATACACTGTTGGATGCTAAATGAATGGCAGCCTGGTTGTCATAGTGCATGGTGATCGGAGTTGTAGTCTCAATCCCCAAGTCTCTTAGCAGGTTCCTGATCCATATAAGCTCACTAGTAAGCTTTCTCATAGCTCTATATTCTGCTTCAGCACTTGAGCATGATACTATCTTCTGCTTCTTGCTCTTCCAGGTGACTAAGTTGCCTCCAATGAAGGTACAATAACCTGTTGTAGACCTCCTGTCCACCCTATCACCAGCCCAATCTGCATCACAATACCCCACAATCTCTGTGCTTCCATTGCAAGCCATCCACACACCTTGACCAGGAGCTTCTCTCAAGTATCTCAAGATCCTTTCCACCATATTCCAATGATGAACTTTAGGTGTTTGCATGTGTTGACTGACTTGGTTCAAAGAAAAACACACATCTGGTCGAGTAATGGTCAGGTATATGAGTTTGCCCACCATCCTCTTATACTTCTTAACATCTTCAAATGGAGTATCCTCATACTCCCCCTCTCGCAGTACCTTGTAGCCTTCTTCCAATGGTGTCTTGGCCTGTCTCCCTCCAAGGTTTCCTGCCTCATTTAAAAGATCAAGTGTGTACTTCCTTTGGGATAAGAAGAGCCCCTCTTTAGAGCGGCATATTTCAATCCCTAGGAAGTACTTCAACTCTCCCAAATCCTTTATGTCAAATGTAGATTTAAGAAAAGTCTTAGTTGAGAGGATACCTTCCTTGTCATTACAAGTGATTATAATGTCATCGACATAAATGAGAATGACAATAAATCCTTGCTTTCTGGTCAGTGTGAAGAGAGTGTGATCAGCCTATGATTTGACAAATCCTCTTCCATTTAGAGTTGAGCTTAGCTTATGGTATCAGGCTCTTGGAAATTGCTTTAAGCCATAGATAGCTTTCTTTAGCCTTAATACATTTTCTGGTTTTACCATGTCTTCTAGACCAGGTGGTGGTTGCATATATACCTCATCTTCTAATTAACCTTGTAAGAAAGCATTCTTGACATCCATTTGCCATAAGTCTCATTCCAAGTTGACTGCCAATGAGATCACAATCCTTATGGTGTGAAGCTTGGCTACTGGTGCAAATGTATCAAAATAATCTTCTCCATAGACCTGAGTAAAGCCTCTTGCAACTAGTCTTGTCTTTTTCCTTTCTGGTTTTCCATTTGCTAGGTACTTGATTGTGAAGAGTAGGCGACTTGTCACTGCTTTCTTTCCTTTGGGGAGCTCAGCTTCATACCAAGTATCATTCTTGATCATAGCATTGATCTCATCTCCAACTGAGTTTTTCCATTCTTCATCCTCCATTGCTTCTTCATAAGATCTTGGGACATATTCCTGATCCAACTCCAAAATAAAAGCTTGGTGTTCTTCTGGATACTGAGCTAGAGAACATGTTGCACTAATTGGATGAGCTACTGCTTTTGCATTGAAGTACACCCTTGTGTTGATCCAATTTGATGCTGGTCTCTTGATCCTTGTACTCCTTCTCAAAGGCTGTATCTGATCAGATTCTTCCTCCTCATCTAATTGGGTTTCATCTTCTGGTTGAACTTCAGTAGCTGATGGCATCTCATCTTGATCATGAGCTACTGAGTCTTCAGATTGTTGTGCATGTTCCTCAGGCTGAGTTGTTTCATTGCCCCCCTCACGATCAGGATGAGTGAATTCAATGCTCTCATCTTCAGTGGTATCATGAACTGGGCTCTTCTTGGTTCCCTCAGGTTCTGTTGGTAAGTGGATGCCAAGATTCTCTAAAATTACTCTCAAGTTGTTGGCTCTATCAGAAGAAGACTGAGAGAGGTCCTTGAGATCATCCCAACTCCTTTCATCATAGTGACCTTTAGACTCCACAAACTTAACATCCCTGGATATCAGAACCTTTCTTGTCTCTGTTACATAGAACTTGTAGCATTTCTGAGTTGGAGAGTATCCAATAAACATGGCATTTGTGCTTTTAGCCTCTAGCTTGTTCCTCAGTTCACCTGGAATCAAAACAAAACACACACACCCAAACACACGCAAATGGTCTATAGATGGTTTGGTTTTGTTGAGTACCTCATAAGGTGATATATCACTGAGCACTTTTGTAGGAATCCTGTTGATTAAGTACGAGGCAGTCACAACTGCATCACCCCAAAAATGTTTAGGAACATTCATATGGAACATCATGCTTCTCACCACCTCCATGAGATGTCGATTTTTCCTCTCAGCCACACCATTTTGTTGAGGTGTGTAGGGACAACTAGTTTGATGGATGATGCCTTGTGATGCAAGGTATTGCTTGAAGATTTTGCTTGTGTATTCTCCTCCATTATCTTATCTAAATATTTTGATCTTGGCATGAAAGTGGTTAGCAATATAGCTTTGAAATTTTTTTAAATGCTTCTAACACCTTATCCTTAGATTTCAACAAGGTTAACCATGTGTACTTAGATTTTTCATCTATAAAAGTCACAAAGTACTTATGTTGTTCTCTAGATGCACAAGGAGTTGTCCAAACATCAGAATGAATAAGATCAAAGCAATTATCATAGATAGTCATTGATTTAGGAAACACAGACCTAAAATGTTTTCCTAGAATACAAGCTTCACAATCACTTTTAAAAGAAACACTAGGCAACATGATGTTCAAGGCGCGAGAATGAGGGTGTCCTAATCTAGCATGCCATATTACATCTTTAGGTAATTCAGAAACAGAGTTTAAAGCACAAGATAAATCAGAAGCTAGCAGTGTGTCCTCAAGCAAGTACAAGTCTCCCTTGGTTCCACCTTTGCCAAGCAACTTACTAGTCTCAATATCCTGAAAATATACTTCATTAGGGGTGAAAGTAACATGACAATTTAAATCAGTAGTAGCCTTTCTAACAGACAGGATGTTAGAAGCAAAGGTTGGCGAAGGCTTTAGACACCTTATCAAATAGTTTTAAATCACCTACACCTTTTATAGGAACTCTATCACCATTAGCTATCATAACATTTCCTAGAATTGGTTTTATATTAGTAATCAAGTTTGAATCACTAATCATATGGTGTGATGCACCTGAGTCTATAACTAATGGTCTAGTACTGCCTAATCCATTCATTGCAATACCAGCAGTGTATGAAGCATTAAGAGAGATACCGAGAGTGTTAAGGTTGCCAGAGTTCTCCTTTAAAGCCTTGATGAGAGCATCCAAGTCAGACCTCTTAATGTTCTCATCATGATTCGACCTTGCAGTGGAGTAGGAGGAGGTTGTTGCCATGGCCTTCCCATACCAGTGTTAGAGCACATTGGTTCAGCTCCTTCAGTTGAGAAGTGGGCTCTAGCATCTTGGTAATGGTTCCTGAACTTGTTTGGCTTCAAGTGAGGATGAAGTATCCAGCACTTATCCTTCATGTGGCCCTTCTTCTTACAATGATCACATGTCAAGACCCTCCTTTCATCTGGTTTGTAAACTCCTTTGTTTGCTACTGGTCCTTCAGCTTGGTTACTCATAACCAACTCGCCTTTGCCTCCAAATAAGCCAAGAGATCCTTGTTCCTTCTGAATCTGAGCACACACTTCTTCAAGGCTTGGTAGCTTGTCTGCTCTCAGTATGTGCTTGATTAGATCATTGTAGGTTGGATTTAGAGTGAGGAGCAACCCAAACACCTTATCCTGCTCTCTCCTCTCATTCAAGACTGAGGGTTCTATGGTATGTGGTCTAAGCATCTCCAGCTCTGCCCACAGTGACCTAATCTTCCCAAAATGGACTGTAAAATCCATGTCTTCTTGACTGAGGGAGTTTATAGCTTTCTTTACTTCAAAAACTCGAGTAAGGTTTGATACATTACCATAGACCTTGTATAGAGTTTCCCACAAATCTTTGGAGCTTTCACAGTATGAATAAGCTTCCAAAATGGCTGGATCCAGAGAGTTCTGGATGAGAGACAGCACCATGAGATCCTCCTGAACCCATTTGCCTTCATCAATCACCACCATCTCCTTTCCATCTTCTCCTTGGACAGTTTGTTTTGGAGCTTCTCCACTTGAGACATGACTCCATAAACCTCTTCCTCCAAGGGCAGTCTTCACCAATCTCGACCATAGAAGGTAATTAACTCCCTTCAAAGTTACTGGAATGGTCACAGGTTTAGTGTTCTCCATTATTTCTTGCTATAAGTTTCTGGGTAAGAGAAACAGAAACAGAGAGTATGAAACAGAGTAGAATGGAGAGCTTTGCGGAAGTAGAATAGGTTTCAAGAGCTTTGAGGCTCTGATACCATGTGATTTTTAGAGAATATAGGAGAGATTAGACTGGAAACATGATGAACTTGCTCAAGAACATGAAGAACAACAAGAGAGAGAAGGAATTTCGTGTGAGAGAGAGAGAGGCAGAGAATAGAGAAGTGAATTGTTTATTCAACTTAATTTCTGGTCTTCTGGATACAACCTTTAAATAGACAAGTAACCAAGTAAAATATCCTAGTTATAATACTAAAATAAGAGGCTCCCAACAATAAGAATAAACAAATGGACTAGGGTCCAAGCTGTCTTGCTCAGATGCACCAGACTGAAAGGGACAGGTCCCAACAGTTGTCTAGCCTTCTGGTCCCCATCTCCACATGTGAAACCAGTCCCCCAACGTTCCTTTTATTCAGCCAAGACAAGATAAGTCTTCCTAGTTGATTCCTTGCAGAACTCTTCACTTTCTTTACTTGCAAGTCACGTTGGGTCCTTTAGGTTGTACGGACAGCCTTGGTTCACAAGTCATCTTTAATCTGAGCCATCTTCTTCTCATTGTTTCATCTCCTCATTTTATTGCTTCATCTCAACAACTGTATGGTTCAAGGAAAAGTATGTAGTCTGGTTATAGATGGAGGAAGCTGTATGACGTGAGTGTGTTTTTATGTTTTAATAGGGTAATAATATCCTACATGAACAGCAGTCAAATAAACCCTTGTTTCTAACACACAATACAATAATACTCTTGTCAAGAGAGATCGAGTATAGTACTTAGGGATCGAATCCACAGAGAACAATGGCACTGAATAGATTTCTTATTTATAAAGGCTAAGCTAGGTAACTATATGTATTGGTAGCAAGTAATCAGGTCAAGGAAATATTTCTTCTTAGAAGGTATAGATGCAATATGGAAATATGCTAATAATGTAAATAAGGAAGTATACTAGTAATGTAAATATGGAAATATGCTAGTAATGTAAATATGGAAATATGCTAGTAATGTAAATATGGAAATATGCTAGATCTAGGGTTATAGTAGATAAAAGTTAAAGGTATTTAATCATGGAATTCGAAATATAATATAAAAGACACCAGCTCTCGCATGCGCACCTAATCTATTGACCAAGTCCAATGTCTCAGCTCTCGCTTGTTGACAGAGAATGACCATCGATCGATGGCAATGATCATGCGTCGATCGATGGTTTCTTGAATCAAGCGTTATGACCTAATTCGATAAGTTCACTAGATTGACTAAATCAACTCTCGTTTGCTTCTAGCAACCAAGCTCAACAGAACAGATTCCAGTAGTAGACCTTGCTCTCGCTTGCGCCTAACTATCCTATTATCAGGGTTCTAGTTAGCTACTCTAAAGCACAAGCAGTAATCACAATTCTATTAATAGATCTAATAATAACCATAACAATTCTATTGTTTGGCTAATCCATCAGTACCATTGATAAACCCTAAAACTAGTTGATGACTACTCAGACATAATTGAATTAAGAATAGAAATTTGAATAAAATGCCTAGATAGAATATTGGGGTTTCAAAACACTCTTAGAATACACTAGCAAATCCTAGCACACACACACAAACTCTTGCCCCATTAACTCTAGAACACTTAGCATGGTGCAATACATAAAGTATAAATAAAACCCTAAAGTCTAGGTCAAAATTCGTCCAAGGGTAGTCTTGTAATCTTTTCATGTCTCTAACTTGGGCTTGAAAGTCGGCTGTCTGCGAACTGGACATCGACCGATGGCAGATGTGCAGCATCGATTGATCTTGGTCATGTAACATCGGTCGACTCCTTCGTTGTCTCGTCGATCGATGGTAATCTCTTACTTCGACTCTCTTAAATGATCAGCTACAGATTATTCCTCTCCAAATGCTCCAAAAGCTCCAAGTATCTCCATATATCTCCAAAATGTACCTGGACCTGTAAAGACCTCAAAACATTGCCTAGACACACATAACAGGCCCTAAATAAAATCTATAACATGGTCTAAAACTGGTAATAAATAGGCTATATCAACTCCCCAGACTTAACCTTTTGTTTGTCCTTAAGCAAACAAGCATGTGAAAGATATTTTGAATAGCGAAGACTCACATATTTTCTAAGTATAACTGTAACTTTGCTTTATTGCAACCACATCCTATCAAGTCAATCACAGAGAAACTTTGTATACCCTATCCTAGTATAGCAACCAAATCCATTCTACCAACAACTTAGCGAATATTAGTTTGACTCGCCCCTCTACTGATTTCATTTCTTTGCATAAAATAAATTGCAGGCTTTACCTTGGCAGTATCAATCAAGGGACACATGGACTCTTACCTCTACAAGTATCTGAACACACATGTAGCCTTCTCTGCTTCCTTTCCTCTTTGTCTTCTCACTTCTTCTCAGTCAATGTATCCTTTTTTTAGGGTATCATTTTATTTTTTTAATTGACTGAGATAATTGGATAAGCTTCCATGAATCAAGCCCTAATGATATTTTCCACCAGATTATGTTCACTTATTTTTGACTTTTATCTCTTTCTAGGATCATATCAATCAAGCTTTAATGGTTGTAGCCACAGAATCTTGTTCTACTCTTTTTCTTTAAAACTGAAGGGGACAGAGAGGGGAATAAGAAGCACACAAACTTTTACCTTCCATACTTGCAGAAGGAATCTGATCCAATGTATACCAAATCCCAAAGCAAGCAAATAATGTCAGGATTAGTGTTGGAAATCAGCTTTGGTTCCTCCAAACTTTCTAAGCAAGTGTGATATAGTGGCAAGATGATCCACTTTGTTATCTCTAATAATCTCTACAAATAACTTTCTAAGAATGGTGCTTATAGCATGGTTAGTCAATAATAAATCTAGATCATAGTCTCCTTCTTGACTCAATAAAACTTTTTACAAAATAACTTATATAGATATAAATAACAATCAAAAACAATCAAATGGCATTAGCAAACCTCCCCCAGACTTAAATTACACTGTCACCAGTGTAATCCGCCCCAGATTGGTTAGAAAAATTAAATCATAAGTATAGAACTCGATACCTCTCTCTATAAAAGAGCGTCGATTGATGGTAGGATATGGGTGTCCATCGATGCTAGACCTGTAAGTTCCTATTTCTTATAAAACTTAAAATAAAAAACAATATCAGTAATACCTCCCCCTAACTTAAACAACACTATCGCCAGTGTTATACAGTCTAAGATTGGGGGAAGAAATAAAGCATAAGGACCAATTTTAACAAGGAAAAACTGATACACCTGCTCGTTGATGGTGACACTCGATCGACACAGTTAAGTGCATATCGATCGATGCGTTTCTTACTCCGTCGATTGGCAATGATCAAGTGTCGGTCGATGCTCTATGCATATTGTATTCCTCGATTTTTTTTTTGAGTATATGAAAAAAATAAATACCAAAATTAGTAATAAATGAAGAATAAAAACTGATTAAAACTTACTAAACTGTGGGTTGCCTCCCACTCAGCGCTTGGTTAGAGTCTTAAGCTCGACATTGTGAATGCTCTGACTAGAAAGGAGGTTGATCAACACTTGGAAAACAAGTGGCTACATCTTTGTTGCTCTTCTTAAACCATGTGCCAATGAAGTTTCTGATTTCCTCATCTCCTCTGATCTTCTCATTCTTTATGATCTCCTTAGTAACCTCTAGTGAATGTATTCTTTGTAGATTCTCAATACTGCGCTGGAGCAATCGAAGTCTGGCAGCTGTAGTGTTTGACATTTCCTCTAGTTGCTGAGAAACATCTTCCTTCATCAGGTTCTGAGAAAAAGCAATATCAGAGAACCTTTCTTCTAAGTAGTGTTATGCTGCGAACTTCTCTCTGTCAAACTCAGTATCGACCAATGACATAAGGTTGTCGTCGATCGATGTCACTCCTTACGGTCTACTCACATGATGTCTCTGAAAAGTATCCATGTCTTGCTTCATCTCATCCATGCGTGTAATCAAATTCGTGAGGCATTTATCAATAGGATAGTAGACATCATCAAGCCTCATATAGAAATCATCCAGTGACATCTCTTGAGATTTGTAGATCTCATGCACAATATCATCAATCTCTGCTCTGTTGTATGTCTCCTGCTTCTGTTCCGTGTTGAAGATCGATGCTGGTACATGTGCGTCGGTCGATGGTTGTTGCATTTGTCCAAAGAAATTTCCTGATCGTTCAGCCATTAGAAGGGCGTCTGCTACATCTTTCTTGGGTAGAGTTAGAATTCTCCCATAAATACCTCGTTCACGTCCTTCTACATCTCTGAAAATTCCAAACTTATCTGGTCTGAGATAACAAGCTTATGTTTCTTATGGTCCAAGTGAAGGGTCTGGTTTTCATTTGGCAAGATAGGCAGATTATATATGCTGGATTGCTTACTCTCGCGTTCATTACCCAGCCAGGTTCATCGTCATCATAATCTGAGTCATGCTCTTCGTAGGCTTCAGCGTATCTTTGGCATGCCCAATTGGTGTCGATCGATGGTCTATGGTTACCATCGATCGATGCTCGATAATCAGACCGGTGCCCAAAAAGGTTTCCAGCTCCATTGGCCATTGCAAGTATATCTGCTACATCCTCCTTCGTGACGTTTAGAATTCTGCCATCCATAGCTCTTGCGTGACCATCTGGATCTCTCATAATACCGAACTCATCTGGTTGTAGATAACCAGCTTCTCTGTCGTGTTCTTCTGCTGAATTATGTTTGGGTTCTGCTTCGTGCTCAGTATCGATCGATGGCGTATTGTTGCCGTCGATCGATGTCGATTTCCCCAGTTCATGGGAAATATGAAAAACTGCAGCCTGTCCCATAGAAAGCCCTTGGTACTCGATCATCTCTTCTTCTCTGTAGTTCTCATCGTATTCGGGGTGGGCTAGGTTGTAATCGTAATCACCATGGTGGGTGGGGATCAATTCTGGGTATGGGTGTCGATCGATACTGAAGGGTGGGTGTCGATCAATTGTTGATGTGCAAGACTGTCGATCGATGCTAGGGGTTGGGTATCGATCGATGCTCCATCTACCGATTCCTCATTACACTCGTAATTGCAGAAACATGTGGCCACAAGCTCTGCATCATCACATAATTCGATCAGGGTAGCCTTGTTCTTGTTTTTAACAGGTTCATAAAATATATTTTTATCAATCAGAGATAGATACAACCTGTTTAACTACATGTTGCATATGGCTCCCACAATAGCCATGAAAGCTCTCCCAAGTAGTAACGAAGAGTTCTAATCTATCCTGATGTCCATCACATGAAAGTCTACTGGGACTAGGACATCTTGAATTCGCAGTGGACATCTTTGCATATACCTCCTGAGTCCACTCTAGAACAGCCCACAAAGATAAAAGAATCATTGGAAGTCTCTATTCTGAGGTTTAACTTCTCTGTTATAGCCTGGGTATGATGTTCACTGATGATCCGGTGTCGCATAGGGCATTGGGAAATTCATGGTTTCTGATCTGACATGGCACCACAAACATCCCATGATCACTATTCTTCTTTAGAATGATTCTTGTCTCCCTCCAAGTTTGATCCTTGGAAGCTTTATCGACTATGATAGGCCCTGATGAATCCCTCTTCTGCTCAGGAGTTGTAGTATCTGTGACCTTTGGTCTATCAACTCATTTTGTCATAGGGTACCATCGATCGATTGTGAGACCTTTGCGTCGAACGACGCATGAAGCTATTCCCGATTCCATCGAGTTAACAGGAACTGTCGATCGATTCATAGTAGCTTGGGTCGATCGATGCTTTTGTGTTCTGATCAACGAACTCAGATTTCCTTTCTTCTGTGGCTTCTCTTTCTTGATCTCTACCCAAATATAATCATCAATCACAACATTGACGTGATACTTCTGCCCAGTCTCTTCTTCTTCTTTGACCATAACCTCGTATTTCGTAAAGGTTTCACTCTTATGCGTCATCTGATTTTCCAACTTTTTCACACGGATGCTGATATCTTCGAGTTTTGTGTTTAGGTGTAGGTACATGAAATATAACTTATCATTGAAGTCCACAATCATCTTCTGCTGTTCTGTTAGTATCTTGTCAAACATAAATTCGATCAATGGTCTCCTGGTTGGTTTTGAAATTTCTGCACTTCTGGTAGCTTGGGCATTAGCTGCTGCTTCTGTATTAGAGATTATAGCCCCCTGATTATCTATCGCTTGACCTGCTGCATTACACAGATGACCGTTGAGTTCATGCAAGTCTCCATTCTCATTATGAACCACAATTATAGGCGTACCAATCTGAACTCGTCTGCTGTCGTCGATCAATGCGGATGAGATGTTGTCGATCGATGTTAAGTGATCAATATCGCTCGATGCTAGAGATCTGGTATCGGTCGATGGTCAAGTTCTGATGTCGGTTGATGCTTTCTGTAAATATGTATCGGTCGATGGTCGAGTTCTGATGTCGGTCAATGTTATCCGTAAAGATGTATCGGTCGATGCTGAAGGTATGCCGTCGATCGATGCGTCTCCTCTTTCTTTGCGGATCGTGCGTTCGAGTTGTTGTGGTCAGAGTACAATAAGTCTTATCCTTTGTTACTCCTGGTACTCTTTTGCTTGCACCTGAAAAACAAAGAAAAAGAAAAATCAGTAACCTTGAAAGTAACAAACTTAGACTAAGTCCTAGAAAATAAATCTAATGGCGATCAATGTTCTCCGACAACGGCGCCAAATTTGACATGAGTGTGTTTTTATGTTTTAATAGGGTAATAATATCCTAAACAAACAGCAGTCAAATTAACCCTTGTTTCTAACACACAATACAATAATACTCTTATCAAGAGAGATCGAGTGTAGTACTTAGAGATCGAATCCACAGAGAACAATGGCACACAATAGATTTCTTATTTCTAAAGGCTAAGCTAGGTAACTATACATATTGGTAGCAAGTAATCAGGTCAAGGAAATATTCCTTATTAGAAGGTATAGATTCAATATGGAAATATGCTAATAATTTAAATATGGAAGTATGCTAGTAATGTAAATATGGAAATATGCTAATAATGTAAATATGGATATATGCTAGATCTAGGGTTTTAGGCAAGTGGATTATAGTAGATAGAAGTTAAAGGTATTTAATCATGGAACTCGAAATCTAATGTAGAAGACACCAGCTCTTGCATGTGCGCCTATTCTATTGACCAAGTCTAATGTCTCGGCTCTCGCTTGTTGACACGGAATGACCATCGATCGATGGCAATGATCCTACGTCAATCGATGGTTTGTTGATTCAAGCGTTATGACCTAATTCGATAAGTCCACTAGATTGACTAAATCAACTCTCGTTTGTTTCTAGCAACCTAGCTCAACAGAATATACTCTGGTAGTAGACCATGCTCTCGCTTGCGCCTAACTATCCTATTATCAGGGTTCTAGTTAGCTACTCTAGAACACAAGAAATAAACACAATTTTATTAATAGATCTAATAATGACGTTAACAATTCTATTGTTTGGCTAATCCATCAGTACCATTGATAAACCCTAAACATAGTTGATGACTACTCAGACATAACTGAGATAAGAATAGAAATCTGAATAAAATGCATAGATAGAATATTGGGGTTTCAAAACACTCTTAGAATGCACTAGCAAATGCTAGCACACACACACAAACTCTTGCCCCCTTAACTCTAGCACACTTACAATGGTGCAATACATAAAGTATAAATAAAACCCTAAAGTCTAGGTCAAAACTCGTCCAAGGGTAGTCTTGTAATCTTGTGTCATGTCTCTAACTTGGTCTTGAAAGTCGATTGTCTGCGAACTGGACATCGATCAATGGCAGATGTGCAACATCAATCGATCTTGGTCATGTAACATCGGTCGACTCCTTCGTTGTATCGTCGATCGATGGTAATCTCGTACTTCAACTCTCTTCAATGATCAGCTACGGATTATTCCTCTCCAAATGCTCCGAAATCTCCAAATATCTCCATATATCTCTAAAACTTACATGGACCCGTAAAGACCTCAAAACATAGCCTAGACACACATAACAGACCCTAAATAGAGTCTATAACATGGTCTAAAACTGGTAATAAATAGACTATATCATTGTACCAATGCTGTAAGTGAAACCATGGTAGAGAAACTTGGTTTGAAGATCATGAAAAGACCAACCGCTTACAAGTTATAGTGGCTTAATGATGAGGGAGAGCTGTAGGTGAAACAACAAGTCAAGATACCATTTTCCATTGGGAAATATGAGGATGAGATACTATGTGATTTATTACCAATGGATTCTGGACACATACTGCTTGGAAGACCTTGACAATCCGACAGATGAACCATTCGTGATGGATTCACAAATACATACTTGTTTGAATTCAAGGGAAAGAACACTGTCTTGGTTCCTTTAACACCACAAGAAATCTATCTAGATCAGATAGCTTTGAAGAAAAAAAAAGCTTCATCATAATCAAGGACCAAGCAGCCTACTAATATGTTGCTTCAACCAAATGGAATTTCATTACCTCACTTGTTTTTTATTTTAAAGAATGTTTAAACATAACAAGACCAGTTAAGGATCTTCCTAGAAAAATACTGATCCTTTTGCATGAATTCAAAGACGTATTTCCCAGAACAAGCTCCATAAGGATTGCGACCTATAAGAGGAATAAAGCATAAAAATGATTTCATTCCAGGAGCGTCACTGCCAAAAAACAGCCTATAGAACCAACCATGTGGAGCCGAATGAACTAGAACAACAAGTCACTGAGCTTATGGAGAAATGACATATTCGTGAGAGAATGAGCCCATGTGCAGTTCCAGTCTTGCGTGCCAAAGAAAGATGGAAGTTGAAGAATGTGAGTTGGCTGCAGAGCCATCAATAATATCATTGTAAAGTATCGACACCCCATTCCTAGACTAAATGATTTGCTTGATGAATTTCATGGCTCAAGTAGCTTTTTAAGTTGATTTAAAAAGTGGGTATCACCAGAATAGGATGAAAGAGGGTGATGAGTGGTAAACCGCTTTTAAAACAAAACATGGGTTATATGAATGGTTGATAATGTCATTTTGGTTAACTAATGCACCTAGCACTTTCATGTGGATAAAAAACCATGTTCTTAGAGCATTTATAGGTCATTTGTGGTGGCTTACTTTGATGATATCCTAATCTACAGTAAGAATTTGAATTAACATGTTGTACATCTTAGAAAAGTTTTAGAAGTCCTTATGACATAATCCTTGTTTGCTAATTTAAAGAATTGTACCTTTGGAGTAGATAACCTTGTCTTTTTAGGTTTTTGTTGTGAGTGCAGATGGTATCTAGGTTGATGAGGACAAGATCAAAGCTATCAAGGACTGGCCAAGTCTCAAAACATTTTGAGAAGTACGGAGCTTTCGTGTTGACATGGTGGTGTTTTTATGTTCTAATAGGGTATAAATATCCTAAACAAATAACTGTCAAATTAACCCCTAACCTTAACACACAAAATAATACTCTTGTCAAGAGAGATCAGGTGTAGTAATTAGGGATCGAATCCAAAGAGAACAATGGAACACAATAGATTTCTTATTTCTAAAGACTAAGCTATATATATTGGTAGCAAGTAATCAGGTCAATGAAATATTCCTTATTAGAAGGAATAGATGCAATATAGAAATATGCTAATAATGCAAATATGGAAATATGCTAATAATGCAAATATGGAAATATGCTAATAAATTGACTAGATGCAAATGTAAATATGCTAGATCTTGGGTTTTAGGCAAATGAATTATAGAAGATAGAAGTTAAAGGCATTTAATCATGGAACTTGAAATCTAATGGAAAAGACACCAGCTCTCGCATGCGCGTCTAATCTATTGACGAAGTCCAATGTCTCAGATCTCGCTTGTTGACACAGAATGACCTTCGATTGATGGCAATGATCCTGCGTCGATCAATGGTCTCTTGAGTCAAGCCTTATGACCTATTTCGATAAGTTCACCAGGTTAACTACAAAAACTCTTGTTTGTTTCTAGCAACCTAGCTCAATAGAATAAATTCCGGTAGTAGACCATGCTCTCGTTTACGCCTAACTATCCTATTATCAGGGTTCTAGTTAGCTACGCTAGAAAAAAGCAATAAACACAATTCTATTAATAGATCTAATAATGACCCTAACAATTCGATTGTTTGGCTAATCCATCAGTGCCATGAATAAACTCTAAATATAGTTGATAACTACTCATACATAATTAAAGTAAGAATAATAATCTTAATATAATGCATAGATAAAATACTGGGGTTTCAATACAAATCTCCCTAAGGATTTATGAATCTTCTCCCTAAATAAATCCTAGAACTATGGTGAGGTGGTGCACACTTAGCTCTCTCATTCACACACTTTGGCACTTCGCACCAAACACTCACCAGCACCAAGCACACTTTTTCTGCTGCAATGCATAAACTATAAATATAAAACCCTAAAGTCTAGGTCAAAACTCGTCCAAGGGTAATCTTGTAATTTTGTGTCATGTCTCTAACTTGGGCTTGAAAGCCGACTGTCTGTGAATTGGACATCGATCGATGGCAGATGTGCAACATCAATCGATCTTGGTCATGTTACATCGGTCGACGCCAACGTTATGTCGTCGATCGACGGTAATCTTGTACTTCGAATCTCTCAATGATCAGCTACGGATTATTCTCCTCTAAATGATCTAAAATCTCCAAGTATCTCTACATATCTCTAAACGTACCTGGACCTGTAAATTCCTCAAAACATAGCCTAGACACACATGAAAGACCCTAAATAGAGCCTATAACATGGTCTAAAACTGGTAATAAATAGGCTATATCACATGTCTTAGCCGGATTCTATAGAAGATTTGTCAAAAACTTTAGTACCTTGGCTGCACCCCTCACTGAAGTAATCAAGAAAAACGTGGGATTTAACTGGGAACAAGCACAAGAGGAAGCATTCCAAGCCTTGAAAGAGAAAATTACCATTCACCAGTTCTTTCTCTCCATGACTTTTCTAAAACTTTTGAAATATAATGTGATGCATTTGGTGTTGGTTAGGTGTTGTGCTTATGCAGGAGAAGAAAACTAGAGCTTTCTTAAGTGAAAAGCTTGGAGGGGCTACTTTGAACTATCCAATGTATGACAAAGAACTCGATGCGCTTGTCAGGGCTTTGCAAACATGGCAACACTATCTCTGTCCTAAGGAGTTCGTCATCCATACAGACCATGAGTCTCTCAAGCATCTCAAGGGACAACAAAAACTAAACAAGAAACATGCTAGGCAGATTAAATTCATTGAAACCTTTCCCTATGTGATCAAGTACAAGAAAGGTAAGGAAAAAATAGTTGCTGATGCACTATCTAGAAGGAATGCCCTCTTGTCCACTTTTGAAACAAAGTTACTTGGATTTGAACAAATCAAAAATCTATACACTACTTATTCTGATTTTAAGGAGATATATGCTTCTTGTGAAAAGTTTGGACGTGGTCAGTACTTCAAGAATGATGGTTTTCACTTCTTTGAAAATAGAATATGTGTGCCTAACTCTTCTTTGAGAGATTTGTTTGTCAAAGAAGCTCACGCAGGTGGACTTATGGGAAATTTTGGCGTGGCTAAAACAATGAAAGAAATGCAAGAACACTTCTTCTGGCCACACATGAGGAGAGATGTTGAGAAGACTTGTGAACATTGTGTAACTTGCAAACAGGCTAAGTCCAAAATCCAAAGCCACAATCTATATACTATTTTACCCATTCCTTTGCATCCATGGCATGACATTTCAATGGATTTTGTTGTTGTGTTACCTAGAACTAAGACTGGAAAAGATTATGTGTTTGTTTTCATTGATAAGTTTTCCAAAATGGCTCATTTTATTCTCTTCCATAAGAGTATGTGAATGTTGTTAGTTTGTTCTTTAAGGAGACTGTTGACTTCATGGCGTGTCTAGGACATTTTCTTCTGATAGAGACACTAAGTTTCTTAGCTTCTTTTGGAATATTTTGTGGTCTAAGATAGGGACTAAACTGTGTTTCTTTACTAATTGTCATCCATAGTATGATGGACAAACTATAGTTTTCAATAGAACATTGTCAACCTTGTTGCGTGCATTGATTAAAAAGAACCTTAGAAACATGGGAAGAATGTTTGCCACATGTAGAATTTGCTTATAATCATGCTAAGCATTTTGCATCTAAGTTCTCTCCATCTGAAATTGTCTATGTTTTCAATCCTTTATCATCTTTGGATCTAATGTCTTTACCTTTAACTGAAAGAGTTAGATTGGATGGGCAAAAGAAAGCTGAACTTGTTAAGAAGATACATGGGAAGGCACATATCAACATAGAGAACAAGACCAGACTTTACGCCAAGCAAGTTAAAACAAAAAAGGAAATGATCTTTGAAGGAGGAGACCTCGTTTGGATACACCTGAGATATGACAGATTTCGTAATGAAAGAAAATCAAAACTCATGCCAAGAATAGATGATCCTTTTAAAATCATCAAGAAGATCAACAACAATTCCTATCACCTGGATCTCTAAGGTAAGTATAATGTGAGTTCAAGCTTCAATGTTACTGATTTAGTTCCTTATCATGCAGAGGAAACAGATTTGAGGTCAAATCATTCCCAAGTGGGAGAAGATGATGTGATTCTGGCAAGCAAACAAACTGAGGAGATGGAACCTCTTGAACCAGAGCTCAAAGAAGTCAAATATGGAGATAAAGAACAAATTGAACCTGAGGAAAAAAAGGACAAGGGTCTAAATGTGCCACTTGGTCCAATGACTAGGTCCAAACATGCAAGATTCCGGAAAGCTCTTAATCAACTCTTACACACTATCCAGGGCAGTCTAGAGTGTTCTTATCCAACCATTCTGGTTGTGATTCAAGTCGTTTAACACATTCATCAAGAGAGGTTTTGTGACTTGCACTCTTTTCTTTGGTTTTGTTTTGTCCCAATGGGTGTTCCAAACAAGGTTTTTAATGCGGTTTGGGCACAACACTTATACAAACGCCTCTTGATGAAACTAAGCCTATTTTATTTCGTAATTTCACCTGCAAGAAGAAACCATGAGCCTTTTCTTATTTTAAAGTTTGAACTTAGTTTTTGTTTTAATTGTTTTGTGTTTTTCCAAGAAGTTGTGCATGTACAATCTTCGTCTCTTTATATTATGGTCGAAAACCTCAATATAATTATCAAACTCTTTTTTTATAAACCCATGAATTCTCTTAATCATGTTTTATGTTTGTTTTGTTTATGTTTTGATCTTGATTCTACATTTACAAGCAAACCAAGATACTCTAGGAGCCATTCCTCATCTCTTAGAAGTATCAATCCAACCCATTGCTTATTTCATCATCACAATCGTTGGAGAGCATTCAGAGACTTGATCCTCGCACCTAAAATCATATAACCCTCTAACTTCACTATAACTTCAAGATTTTTTCTCACCAAGCCAAATGATTAGGACCAATTTCCAATTTTCAAAAGTTCACCTATGATTATTGTTTACTGAAAGTGAGAGTTGGATGATTGGTTTGCTTGTGGAATTTGGATGATAAGTGTAGAGATTCAAGGCGTTGAGATAGGCCTAGAGAAATTATAGTAGATATGATGTCATGCTCTTGCTATTTAGAATGATTGAGTAAGAATATCACATTGACTGCTTTAAAGGGTATCTTTTGGTAACGAAGCCCCATCTTCACGCATTTTCCTCACCTTGTTCTTGAAAACTTACTTGTGGAAAAGTAAAGGACTAATGCGGGGGAGTTGATATCTTGTGTATTTGAATGATTTTAACCATAATTTTTTTTATATATTGATAATTTAGATTACCATTTAGACATCATTAGGTTGCATTTACATGCATATGTCCTTATTAGGTGATGGAGTACCCATATGGAGTATTTGGAGGTGTTTGGAGCCATCTTAGGTCAAAAGAAGTGAAGATTGATCCTTGGGAAAATGAGCAAAATAATGGGTCGACCGCGGGTCATGGTCGCGGGTGAACGCAGACCGTGGAATACAGCAAGGATGTCGACTGATCCCAAGACAAACCGCGGATGTCGAGCGCGGACAACACTGATCTGTGGTTTACAGGTAGGGTGTACGGATGGAGAATGGATGAATGCGGACAGCCAACATGGGAAACACTGTTATGTGGTTTACATGCTAGGTGGACTGATGGAGAATAGACAAACGAAGACAGCCAACGCGGGCTTCTCCAGTCCGCGGTTTACATGTGTGTGGATGAGTTGAGGAAGATGACGAGCGCAGACGAGAGCTGAGGGCGAAGCAGCCCATGTTTGGCAACGCGACCAAATTCTATCCTTTTGTTTTTGGGTCGACCTAAAACTTCTGAGCCGCACTGGTTTGAGTTTTAATCTATTATAAATACATTCTAGACCTAATATTGGGAGATATTTTGTTGTATCTCTAAACACACTGATATTTTGAGAAAAGATTGAATTTTTAGTAATCTAATCTTTCTTTCTTGAGTTGTTTGAGTCTATTTCATCTTCTTAACATGATTAGTCTTGAATCAATCATGTGTTTGAGGTTAAACATGGTGATTAGTGGATACACTCTTTTTGGATTCATGGGTTAGGGTGATAAGAATGATTCAGTGAAGATCTAGGCTCTTTAGTGTTACATCTTTCTATTTCCTTGCTTTTTGAATGTTCTTAGTGCTAGTTTAGTCTTGATCACTCTAAACTAGAGTTCTACACATTTCATCCCCGAAAGGTGTTTGATGAAATGTCTAAACCAACTCAATTCTTCTCTAGCTTAATTAAAAAAAATACATTTGATGTTAGGATAGGTAGATAGTTAGTAGACTTCCTCTTAATGATTGCTTGATTGAATTAAATCAAAGACATTTGATGTTTGATGATTGAAAGCAAATGAACATTTATCTTGGAAGAGAACTTGTTTAGGACTGTTGTCTAGACTTAAGGAAACATATTGATTGAAAGTTTGTCACTCTCGATTGGATCTTAGTCACTTGAAACAAAATACATATTCCCATGAGTCCTATTGTCTTCATTAATTGAAAGTTTGTTACTTTATTGTTTAGTGTCTTTTTAACTTGATTCACATCACTTCACTACCTTGATTGCACCTAGATTAAGAAACTATTTGTATTCTCATTGCTTCAAAATGACTTATGATTGGATTGACATCTTTTTATACTAACAAAATCCCTTTCACCTCTCTCCTCTCTTCGGCATCTAGAAAAAGAAAGAAAAGAAAAAGATTGAGATGATTTCCTAAGATGGAGAGGGGTAGGAAATTTTCATATGACCCTATTATTCTAATTCAAAGGAATGATCACACATTGTTTGAAACGAGGGGTATGAAAATTGTCAATGAGCCCATTATTCCACTACACTTTGGAGAGCTAAAGAAAAGAAAAGAAAAAGAAGAGAAAAAGATTCAAAGAAGGGAGAAAGAGGGAGGAAAGAAACCAGAGAAGACTGCCTTTGTGTTCATAAACATGTTCGGGTAAGAGTCCATGTGTCTTTTGATTGATATTCTCAAGATAATGCCTACACTTTTATATTTAAGAAATGAGGTTAGTAAAGGAGTATGTCAGATAGTGTCTGGTACAGTTGTGGTATGGCAGGTTTATAAGATGAGGACGAGTACATGGAAATGCCTCAAATTTGGATGAAATGGAGTAAAGGTGATAGTGGTGTTCTAAAGAGTTGGTGAGTCCAGGCGTTTCAAACCTCTTCCACAGGTTCATTTTATGTTTTGCTTTAGGGCAATCAAAAGATAAGTTTGGATAATTGATATTTGGACCATGGTAATAGTCCTCTATAAAGTCTATTATATGTATTTGACGTATGTTTTAGAGATTTTTCAGGTACATATACGTTTTGGGGAACTTTGAAGATTCTGAAGCTATTTGAGGTGAAAAACAGTGCAAATGAGTGAGAAGTTTAGAAATGGATAGAAGACTTTCCAATTTTCGATTGAGCTCATATTTTGAAACAAGATATAGCTTTGAGTTATCTTTTAAACGCCACGACTTTAAGGTCAATCAGGATCCTAGATCAAAAGCTATTCTAGTTTCACTAAAGAGTATTATGTTTGACGCGCGAGCAGGAAGCTATCAAGAATTCAAGAGATCCAAGGATTTTCGATCAACACCAAGGTGGTGTTGATCGACACACCTTAAAATCAGCAAACCGATAAGTTTCAATGAATTTTCAAGAATTGCAATTTTATCCCAAAGTTTCCCTTATTTACTGAATACCCCAGCATGTCTAAACCCTATTTATATATGTCTTCTAAGCCATTTTTGATGGCAACGCTTTCTTTTAAGTTATGTTTTAGGTCTAGAGAGAAGAGAAGAACTCCTTCATAGTTTTCTTGGAACACCTTTGTTATTATATATGATTTCTATTCAGACAATATTTTGTGTTTCTACTTCGATGTCTGAGTAGATCACCAGTTAGATTTAGGATTTTCTGTGGTTTTGATGAACTTGGGATTTATAGAAATTATAGGGTAATATTATTGAATACTTCGTGTGATTGTTCTTATTGCTTGTTTCTAGAGTAATTAACTAGAAACTTGATCATAGGATTTTTGGGACACGCGAAAGCATGGTCAATTACCTGAACTTAATCCAGCTAAGGTAGGTTGTTAAGCGCATACGAGAGTTATTTTATTTTACTTTGTGGCAAAATCGAACTGAAAGATAATGCTTTTCTAAAAGTAGTTTCGATCGACACTCAATAGTATCGATTAACACTCTTCCTAATTCGCATATGAGAGTTGGTTTTCTAGGATTTACACATCTGATTAGACTTACAACGAGAGTTGGATATCTTACTTACTGAATTTGACTTATAGGACTGATCCTTAGCAACTATTTATTTAAGTTCTGATTACTTATTTGATATCCTTAAATCTAGCACTTTTCCATTGTTAACAAACTCTCCACTATTTATTGTTTTGTTTATGGATTTCTATTGTTTGATCTAGCTTAATCTGAAATATCAGTCTATTGCGTGAAACATTTGGTCTCGATGGATTATATCCCTCAGTAATGCAATCGATTTCTTATTTGAGAGAGTTGTTTTGGGGTAATTTGAGCACATCATATATGCCTCGGCCTCCGAGTTTATTGTGAGCTACTAAAGATAGAAAGTTTGTATTTAAATTAGGTAAAGGCATACCTCAGTGAGTGTCTGAAGTCGAGAACGAGAGGCGGAGTTCCACGACGATGTTGTTGACTTGAACTGAGTTTCGAATGGCACTGCATAGAGATGAGCTTCCGATACCGTTAAAGGGTCAAACTGAGCCATATTATTCTGAATTTGAGGATTTAAACCTCTACTAATCCTCGAAACCAATTGAAACTTATTATCGTGATTCTCTTTACAAGTCACGCGTAGTAAAATTATTTAGCATAGTCATCCACTAATCGTGTTCCTTGTCGCAAGTAGTGTAGACTTGTGAACATCGTTCCGTCGATAAGCCTTACACATTACTTTCTCCAACATTGCCCACGTGTTTGTTGCTGATTTCACAGCTTGAGCTCGACTTGCTTTAATCTGTAACCACCACAATGCTTCCTTACCATGAAACTTGGTAGCAACCAAAAAACTTTACGCTCCTAAAATACTCTCTTAAATTCTAGCATCTCTTGTACGGAGACGAACCAATCCCAAATTTCCTCTCCTCAAACCCCACCAAACTCTGGCAGGTCCAATTTAGAACTCATATCCCAGCTCCTATCCTCATGATCTCTTTGTGGAGGGACACCCCTGTTCCTCAGTTGATATACTTCTTCGGCGAAAGGATTATCTTCCACATCAGTTAATACATATTTTGAGACAACAGCTGTCCGATCATGCTCACGCTCACGCTCTCAATCGCGCTGATTATGGTGAGTAAGGTGATCATGATTGTGGTGTCACAAATAATTTGTTTGAGTTATGAATTGTTAGCTGAATGCTCTCCTGCATAGCAACAAGTGTTCGCTTCAGTTCTTCACATTCATTAATTGGCTAGTCTGTTGCGTTGTTTGTATGACGAGGAGCCATCGATCTGAAAGTGCACGAAAAAGTTTAGGCCGAAACGAAGTTGCTCTAATACCAAACTGGCGCAGCATAAGATGTTGAATCAAGCTTCATTAAATCTAAGAATACCGAAAGATTGACTGTGAGCTTGTTTATCATTGATTAGCAAAGGAATGGACGAAAAGAAACCAAAGAGATGAACTTTAAATCTCTGAAATTATTTAAAAAGGTAACAATTGAATTCAGAGCTTTTTCCTATAAATACTAAACTCACCAACGTACAAAAGATTATCTAAAGACAAAAAAAAAGGAAATAACAACTAAGAGAAATCCTTATCCTAATATCATCAGAAGTATAATGATCTCGGTTTAGATAAGAACCGAGATGCTAAACCGGTATCATGTGCTGCATCTTATAACTCATGATTTAAGTGTGTATTATTGGTCGTCATGGTTGAGTTATCCTCCATTATCTATGTTAATTTTACAGAAGGTAAAAAAAAAAGCAAATGCAAACAAATTAAAACTCACATTGGAAACGCTTTTGTGGAAAATTCAAATCTAAGAAAACCAACTCAGCCACATGCATTGGTCTCCTATACTTTCCTTCTCACTTCTTTCTCTTCTTTCTTATCTTTTTGCACCATTCCTCTTTATAAATAATCCCTCTTAGATATCGATACTCGAACATATACTTTTTCAAAAACCCTAAAATCCCTCGAAAAAAGAAAAGCAGAAAAGTAAAGGGAACCTAGTTTTTATCATGGCTAAACAAAGAATGATCACATTTGAGTCATCAAAGAAGAAAGTGGGTGGAATTGTGAAGCTCAAGAATGTTGTAGAGAGGTTGGTGCAGATCAAAGGCTTTTCCTCGGCCAACAAACCCTGTTCCGAGGAGTATGGCCGTAATTGTGTCCCAAAAGATGTGAAGGAAGGTCATGTTGCGGTGATAGCCGTTGATGGCTATCATGAGGCTACACAACGATTTGTTGTCCCCTTAATGTTTCTAGAACACCCGATGTTCAGGAAGCTTCTCGAACAGGCGGAGGAAGAGTACGGGTTCAATCACGATGGAGCTGTCATGGTACCATGCAGGCCAAGCCACCTCCGGAGGATATTGACCGAACAGTGGCGTTAGAAATTTTATTTTGTAGATATTATATATATGGTCTACTTGATATAATATAATAAAACTGGATTCGTTACTATAGTAAGGAATCTCTAAAGCATTCATTTTAGCGTTTAACATATGCTTTGGGTATATGTTTTTAAAAAAATGATAACCTGAAACTTGGATCTTGAACAATTACGACACAAATCATCCCACGAATTTTATATGTAAAATATTACCTGGAAAAAAGAATTGTAAGTAAAATATCCTAAAAAGCTTCTCTCTCCTAACACCTTCTCTCTCCAAAGTCACTTAACTCTAAATCTCATTTCCTCTTACCTCTGGTGGCAGGTAGGCCACCGCCGCCGATCACCACCCCTTTGTTTTTTTCTGTTTCCGGTTCTCTCCTCCTCTCCTTCATCTCTAACCCTAAACTACTTCAATTTGCTCGATGTCTCTGGATTTATTTCGACAGTTCTCCGGTGGATCTAAAATTGGCAAAGTAGGTGTCTACCTTGCCTCTGGAGTTCCGGCGAGCCGTGGTTTTGTCGTTAAGCTGAGGATCTCGGGCGAATCTCGTCAAATATGGGTCAGTAGGGATAGATTTGGGGTCAGATATGTATGTTCTTGGTGACAGTAGTGGTGGTGTGCCGCTCACTACAAGAAAGCAAACAATTATAACTAAGAAATTCTTCGGAAATCCGTCGAGAAAACGTAAATCCAACATTTTTTTGTCAAAAATATATGTTTGTACAGCTCGCCGGAAATAAAATTTCTGACAAATGTTCCAGTGGATGTGTTCGTCGAAAATTACCGATGGGATGGATTCCTCGAAACTTTCTGACCGACTCACTTTTCGTCGGAATGTTTCAAAATTTTATTTAAATAAATAATTTTTAATTATTGCTGGTTTTTACTTATTAATAAATGAATTAAAATTAAAAATTAAAAATATATTGTAACGACCGTGAACCTAGGGGAGCATTTTCTTTAGTAATTAAAAATCCATAACTTTTTTTTTACTTTGTCCCACATTAGAAGTTTAGAAAATATACCTCTCTTCCCTTCCCCTATATAAGAAACTCAACCCCTTCTCTCTTTTTTTCATCAAGTCAAAACAGTACTTTGCGTGTGACAAGTTGTTGAATTATTCAACGACCAGTCACAAAAGTAATTTTCTGGCGAGATTTTTTGTCGATTTTTCAGGCGAGTTTCTAGACGAGCTCCCGGGAGAGATTTCTAGTAAGTTTATTGCCTCTCTATTTCTAGTCTTGGAAAGTTCTAGTTAGAGGAATTTCTAGTTTAGGAAACCTATCATTTTAGGAAAGTTTCTATTTTAGAAAAGTTTATATTTAGAAAAGTTGCTTATTTAAAAAAGTTACCATTTTATGAAAGTTGCCTTTTTAGGAAAATTTTCATTTTAGGAAAAGTTTCATTTTAGGAAACTTTCATTTAAGAAAGTTTCCATTTTTGTAAAATTCATTTCCGGAGACTCTGAACTTAAGTCGTTTATTCTCTCGTGTTGCGGTTGACCTTAGTTGATAATCTTCCATTGATTACTCCAACCAATGGCTAAGGTGAGGGCCACTCCGTTTAATCCAATGCTAGCCTAGTAATAATATTATGCAAATTTTATTTTCAAAACCTGTTCCGTCTCTGGGAATCGTGTCTCCATGAGAGTCTTATTTGTTATTATTTTAGGGTTGTTAAATCAGATATAGGATGTTAGAGGATTCAAATGTTGAGTGGATTGACTGATGCTAAAACTGCTATATATATATGAGTTCGTTTGTGTGGATTGCGGGTGCACAAAGATGTTTTGTAAGCTGCCGACGAGCAGTGTGATTGCGGGTGCACAAAGACGTTTGTGTAAGCCGCCGGTGAGCAGTGAGATTGCGAGGGTACAAAGATGTTTGTATCAGTCACCGACGCGCAGAGGGCGGGAGTACTGAGATGGACTACTTTACTAGTCGCCTGGAGTTATACATATATTTTTATGAGGAAATGTGTGGTGCAAAGAGTAGTTATGTACTATCAACACATTGGTTGTATTATATGCGTTAGACGAATTGATTGTTCTGTGTGGTGTAATAGGCACCTTTTTTGCTTCATTCTATAGCTAGGCCTACATAATCGTCGTGCTATGTACTGAGTCAGTGGTTTGCTGTTTAGCATCCCTTACCTCACTAAGTGACTCTTTTATTACTCACCCCTCTTTCTTTCCCCTTTCAGGTGACACTAACGTACAAGAGTGATTCGTATCAGATTAATGCTTTTGGGCTGTTTTTATTTCATTATTTTTCATACTTCTACTTTATGATATTATCGACATTTATTCGAGTTTAGTTTGTTATTGGATTTATGGTGTTAATCTTGAATTTTAAGAATTAATAAACGAAGATTTCAGAGATTATTATTTATTTTATTATTTAGGAAAATGTGGGTATTACATATATATTATATAAAATATATAAATAAAGTTTTACAAAAGAAAAACACAACATTTAATATGGTTTTCAAATTAAAAAAAAAAAACAACAACTAAACTCAGCATAAGACAACCTTCATCTTATCCATCAGCTTCTGGTCCATCCTCCGAGTTGCCTCCACGACCACTCTATTTTTTGCTGCTGCTTGATATCACACAATTACCTTAAGGAGTGACTTTTACTCTCTCAAATAAGAGGTTCAGTTGTACTAATTAGGGATCGAATCCACAGGGAGCGTGGGCACACAATACACTATAAATTTTTCAGTTAAGCTAGCCAAACATTTTATTAGGAAGTTGATACACTAAAAATGAATCCTTGCTACTGTCAAGTTAAAAGTTGTAATTATAGTACTTTAGATTCAAATCCAGAGGATCAGTCTACACTTTATTTCTATGAGTTTTAAATTCAAGCTAAGAAGAAAATATGGTTTTAAGATTTAGGTGACTTAGATGACAAGTAAATAAGGATGTTTAAATGCGATTTGGTAAGAAAGCCGACCTAGGGTTTAATGCGGGTATTGATTTAGCCAAACAATTATTCAAGCACAGGTTTACACAATCTAGAACATCGGATCTCTCAACTGATCCAACCCACTGTCGTGGTGATGGATCCTTTGCGAGCAGGCCGGATCACTTAAGCTGTCGCTTGGGATCAGAGGCGGCTGCAAGCTTTAGAGTTCATGTCCGATCTAGTTCACTTAATGCTCTAATATCTACTTTCGCTGATTAAAGACACTAAGCTCATTCAATATAGGTCAAGTTATCTCCTGCGTGGTTAGCTAGGCGATGAACAGCAGTTCTAGCATTAAGTGATCAAGTTAATGCAAGCAATAAGATTGATATGTATGAAGAATCCAATGAATGATGCTTATCTATGTTTGGCTTGTTTATCAATACCCTAAAACCCTAGGCGAGCCAGATGACTACTCAATCATGATGCAATGAAACAAAGACATTAAATCTGAAATAAACTGCATAAGATAAGAGTAGAAAAACAAAGGGTTCAGGATGATATTCTCTAGGAAAGATGGAGCCTTCTCCCTTACAATTGCAAATCACCAAAACAAGTCTAGGTTTCTTGTCAAAACTAGCATAAGGAAATAAAAATAGTAGAGGAGGTCTTTTTATAGGGAGGCGCCAATAGGTAGAAGAAAATTAGGGCAACAGGGCTTTAATTCCCGAAACAGGAGTATCCATATTCGTCTGGAACAGTCTCGGAACTGTTCTTCTTGAGTGTTCTGCGCATGATTGCTCCAAAAAGACATCTTCTCTTCATGTGCCCTTTCTTTACTCTTCTATCAACTCCAGACCTGAAAAAGACCACAAGGGACTAGACTAACACGGTTTAGAGTCTTGAATCAAATTAAAACATATATACAATGATGTGAAAAACACCATATATCAATTCCCCCAGACTTAGATCCTTGTTTGTCCTCGAACAAGAACAAGGAGAAAGGTTTGAAAGTGTGGGAACTCGCTCATTCTCAGTAACCATACTCTTACCACGAATCTCTGAACCGTACAAGAAGTTAGCTAGGACCTCATACACTTACTGAAACCCCCTGACTGCTGTTCGAAAATCGGCTCCATACTCTACATCTCAAACCTGAAAAAGCAACACTATCGAGACAAAACCCCCTACATTCATTAAGATCAGCGTGAGCTTCTTGTCACAGGCACTACTCAGGGTAGACGGGCTAGGTGTTAGAACAGGCTATTTCAGTGTTTGAGTGGTGGAGCTTAGAGTGTTTAGGGGTTACCAATTTTTGAGGTGGATGCAGGATATCGCACAAAACTGCAGGAGAGGACGGATCCATTGATGTCCACAGCTCTTACTCACTTCTGCTCTGATCAACCGGTTGTTCTCCAGTTGGATCACCTTATCTGACTGCTCCTCTCATAAACACTCGCTCTTCCTTACTCCATCTATGGTACTGGATCATTACACCTTTCCCAGTGGCATAATCATATATACATTCATCCCCTTTCTCGTCACTCAAAGAAAATCTCCTTTTTTTTTTTTTTTTTTGAAATAAACTTATACACAATGATTGAGTAGTGACGAGAAAAAGAGGTAACAATTAGTTTTGGGAGCCACTGGTGGTTTTTACCTCAACTCTCTGACTTGTTCTTCTTATTAGTGGATCAGGCGCCTGACTGTTCTCCATTCATGGATCAGGCATCTGACTGATCTTCTCTTCATTCGTGTTCCTTCCTCTTCTTCTGAATGAATTAGCATCGATGAGTAAGAGGCTGTGGCGATCCCTTCCTCTCCAACCTTTTTGCACATATCTGCATATATAACATGAGGAAAAACAAGTGCATGTGGGTGGAATAAAGGTTAAGGTGCAAGGTGGGAACTAGCTAAAGATGAGCTAGCCACTCAGGAACAGCAAGAGGGATGAAAAGGGATAAGAAGTCCTGAGTGTAGGTCTCGTTCCCTGATCTAATGCCCATGAAAATAAGAATTAAAAGTCAAATTTAGGTCCAAGTTAGGTGGAGTTAAGTCTACCCAGTGTAACCTGATCAGTGGAGAACTTCTGGAGAGTCTAATGAGAAATGTCAGGGTGTTCCAGGTCCATGTATGGGTCGTTCGCCACCGCTAAGGTCACTGAATAAGAAGGTTAGAGCACGAGGTGGTTAAAATAATATCACACAATAAGGTCCTCGTTCCCACAATAGTTCAGACTGACTCGATCCTAAAGCAAGACTCAATAAAACATTAAAATGACACAAGAACAAGGACTGACTCAAAGCACACAAATGCTCCCCCAGACTTAGATCACACCATCCCTGGTTGTGATAGAAATAAGAGGAACAAAAACACACAAATATAAATAGGCAGAACCTTAACCGCTTCCTCTTCCCCTTTTTTTTATTTTTTATTTTTTTTGGTTCTGATTACTTACCTGGAACAGTCGAGTGGAACATGCACCTGATTGTTCCGCCGAAGTAACTCAGTTTTTCTTGTTTTTATGACCTGCAATTTAAAATCTAACAAAACAAAAACATAGGAAAAGAGAAATTATATACATACCAGTGGGTTGCCTCCCACCAAGTGCTTGGTTAACGTCACTAGCTTGACTTTGATGAGCCGATCAGGCTGGAGAAGGATCGCCTAAGGGTATTTCTACTCCTTCTGCGATTGGTGTGTCAGCAAGATAAGGCTTGAGACGCTGACCATTAACAACAAATTCTCCACCTCTTGTGTCCAGCAACACAACAGCTCCATAAGGACGAACCTCCTTGATAGTGAAAGGTCCAGACCATTTCGATTTAAGCTTTCCAGGGAATAGCTTCACTCGAGAGTTAAAGAGCAAGACTTGATCATTCGGTGCAAAGCTCCTGCTAATGATCCGTTTGTCATGGAATGCCTTAGTCTTCTCTTTGTAGATCTTAGAACTCTCATAGGCCAGATGCCTGATCTCCTCCAACTCGTGAAGTTGCATGGTTCTCCTCTCCTTGGCCGTTTTAATGTCGAAGTTTAGTAGTTTAACAGCCCAAGCTGCCTTGTACTCTAGTTCCACAGGTAGATGACACACCTTGCCATAGACCAGATGATAAGGAGTGGTCCCTAATGGTGTCTTATAGGCGGTTCTGTATGCCCAGAGAGCATCATCCAGTTTGAGAGACCAGTCCTTACGGGTAGTATTAACTGTTTTCTGCAGGATGTTCTTGATTTCTCTGTTTGAGACTTCCACTTGACCACTTGTCTGGGGATGGTAGGCGGTTGCAACCTTGTGCTTCACCCCGTTCTTGCTCAGCAATCATTGGAACAGTTTGTTGATGAAGTGTGATCCACCATCGCTTATTACCACTCTAAGAACTCCAAATATTGGAAAGATGATGGAGGTGAACATCTTGGTTACGACCTTTGCATCATTGGTTGGACTAGCAACGGCTTCTACCCATTTGGAGACATAGTCTACAACAACCAAGATGTACTCATTCTTATGAGAAATTGGGAAGGGTCCCATGAAATCGATTCCCCAACAGTCGAACACTTCCACTTCCAAGATGTAGTTCTGAGGCATCTCGTTTCTCTTGCTCACACTACCCATCCTTTGGCAGGAGTTGCATCGTGATATAAATGCATGAGCATCCTTAAACATAGTGGGCCACCAGAAACCGGCTTGGAGTATCTTGGAGACTGTCTTGAAGGTAGCAAAATGACCAGCATAGGAGGAACCGTGACAGTGGTGAAGTATTCCTGGAATATCAGCCTCTGGAACACATCTCCTGAAGATCCCATCCTTACCTTGACGATACAAATACGGCTCATCCCAAAAGTAATGCCTTGCTTCTCTCAAAAATTTCCTCTTCTCATTCCCAGTAAATTTTCCTTTTCAGCAGCCAGGAAGTTAGCAATCTCAGCAAACCATGGAAGATTCGGATACTGCTTCTGGATCACTGTTATGAACTCATCATCTGCGCTGGAACAGTCCTTGCTGACAGGTGATGACTGTTCCGCAGTGCGCAGACCAATCATGTTGACATATTCCACTGGCTGTTCCTCATCAAGAACTGTTTCATCCGACACTTTCATCCTGGAAAGGTGATCTGCTACTCTATTATCAACCCCCTTCTTGTCTCTTATCTCTAGGTCAAACTCTTGGAGCAAAAGAATCCACCTCAAAAGTTGTGGTTTAGCATACTTGAGAGCTGCATGGTCAGTGTGCACGATTACCTTTGATCCCACTAGGTAGGATCTGAACTTCTCAAACGCATAGACGATGGCCAAGAGCTCCTTCTCTGTAGTTGCATAGCGACACTGAGCCTCATTCATTGTTCTGCTCGCATAATAGATCACGTGCAGTTTCTTTTCTTTTCTCTGTCCTAAAACTGCTCCCACTGCAAAATCACTTGCGTCTGTCATGATCTCAAAAGGAAAATCCCAGTCTGGAGGTTGAACAACCGGTGCACTGACTAGAGCCCCCTTGATCGCATGGAACGCAGCTAGACAGTCGCTATCAAATGAGAACTGGGCTTCTTTGCACAGCAGCCGAGTGAGTGGTCTAGCAATCTTAGAGAAATCCTGGATGAATCTCCTGTAAAAACCAGCATGTCCCAAGAAGCTCTGAATTCCCTTTACGGTGGTAGGCGGCTGTAGACTCATCATGACCTCAATTTTTTCCTTGTCAACCTCGATGCCTTTTTCTGATATCTTATGTCCTAGAACAATCCCATCTCTGACCATGAAGTGACACTTCTCCCAGTTCAGCTCAAGATTCTTTTCCTCGCATCGCTTCAGTACCCTGCACAAGTTTGACAAACAGACATGAAAGGAGTTTCCATAGACGCTAAAATCGTCCATGAAAACCTCCATTATGTCTTCGATTAGATCTGTAAAAATCGACATCATGCAGCGCTGGAAGGTCGCTGGGGCATTGCACAAACCGAATGGCATCCTTCTGTAAGCGTATGTTCCGTAGGGGCATGTGAAGGTTGTCTTCTCCTGATCGTCGGGGTAGATGGGAATCTGAAAGAAACCTGAATAACCATCTAAAAAGCAATAGTAAGGGTGGTTAGCCAATCTTTCAAGCATTTGATCAATGAAAGGAAGTGGGAAGTGATCCTTGCGAGTTGCTGCATTTAATTTACGAAAATCAATGCACATGCGATGACCAGTGACTGTTCTAGTAGGGATCAGTTCATTCTTTTCATTTGTTATAACAGTGATCCCACCTTTCTTAGGTACTACATGAACAGGGCTAACCCCCTTACTATCAGAAATCGGATAGATTACACCAGCCTCTAGAAGTTTCATTATCTCTTTCTTTACAACATCTTTTAGATTCGGGTTTAACCTCCTCTGATGTTCCACAGAAGTCATCGATTCATCCTCTAGGTGTATTCTATGCATGCATAAATCAGGTGAGATGCCAGGTATGTCAGCTAGAGAATAACCTAATGCTTTACGATATTTTCTCAATTCACATAAAAGCAGAGCAGTCTCAGCATTGTTCAGGTCAGCGTTCACAATGACAAGATATGTAGAGTTAGGTCCAAGGAACGCATACCTGAGCCCTTTAGGAAGGGGTTTGAGTTCTACCTTTGGAGCTTTCAGCTCGCTCCAGGAATCATCAGTCTGAGATGCTGGAACAGACGGGTTTTGAGTCGAGGTTGTTCCGGCTGGATGGCTGGTCTCGCTGTTCTCCCTCAGACTTAGATTCACCACTAACCTTTCCATACTCCTAGTAGAATCCAGAAGCTTGGCATAGGCATCAGCATCAATGTTTTCTAAACTCTGCTCAGCTTCAGCTCCGATTAAGGCGAGCTCAAGAGGATCATCTGTTAGAATCTCCTCAATCATCCCTTCATGTGGTTCCAGAGGATCGCTCTCTTCCTGGACAGTGAAGGTCTGTCCATCCAACATTGGTTTCTTCAGCTTCTGATTCATCTCAAACGTCATCACAATATCACCCAGATGGAGGTCGATCTTCCCTTGTCGGGCATCTATGATGGCTCCAACAGTGCATAGGAACGGTCTTCCCAGGATCAGGGGATCCTTCGACTCTTCCTCAAGTTCCAGAACAACGAAATCAGCTGGGACAAGTGTGCTTCCAACCAAGACTTGCAGATCTTCAAGGATTCCAACTGGTGATTTCACTGAGCGGTCAGCAAACACTAAAGGCATCCTGGCAGGTTTGAAATTTGTGTACCCAAGACGCCTAGCAACAGAATACGGCATCAGGTTTATGCTTGATCCTAAATCAATGAGTGAACAGGAGAAGAATGTTCTTCCAATCTGGATTGAGAGGACAAATTTCCCTGGATCACCATGTTTCTTGATCTTCCGATTCTGGAGCACCGCACTACACTCCTTTGAAACGACCATGAATTCACTATCGTCAGATACCTTTCCCGAGATCAGTCCCTTTACAAAGCTTCGCATGGATGGTATCATCTGGATCGCACTCATCAAAGGGAGTTTGACTGTGAGATCCTCTAACATCTTTCTGCACTTCATCTCCTCTTTATCCTTACGAGTAGTTTTGGCTGGAACAGGGTAGGGTACCTTAGGAACATACTGACGAGCGGGGGAAGGGTTAGCAGTAGGAGGAACAACTTCAGCAGGTCGCTCTTCGTCAGTCGAAACAGTCTCAGTAGGCTGTTCTTCCTTTTCTTCATCTGTGGGCACAGCTTCAGGTGGTTGTTCCAACTTCTTCTGTTTCCCTTTCTCGGCGGCTGTATACTTCTTATGTGCTGGGTCAGCAAGCGGCCTTCCACTCCTTAGTGTGACAGCATTACACTCCTTAGGATTTTTATCTGTTCTCGCTGGGAGTGTTCCTTGATGTCTCTTCACATTCTCGGCAGTCTGAGCAATCTGGATGTCCATCTGTCTCATGTGACTGGAAACCTGATCGTACTTAGCACTCAGGTCATCAAACATATGGTTCATCCTTGCATTTGCTGTCCTTGGAGCAGCTGCTGCATCATCATAGCAACACTCTTCATCTCATCTTTGGGAGCGGCCTGTGCGAGTGGAGTAGACTGCTGGTTGGTCGGTTGCTTCTGGGCATGAAACTGGCTGTTCTGCGGCTGGCTGAGAACAAAGGTCCTCCCCTGATAGTTCTGGTTGTTGTTCCTCTGATATCCAGTATTCTGGTTCTGGCTGTTCTGGGGGTTATCAGCCGCTCCATCTGCCTTAGGATTATTGAACAGGTGAGGATTGTTCCTGACATTGTGGTTCGGGTTGTAGTTCTTGAACTGCCATCCCTGCCCATTCACATAGCTCACTTCATTCATATCCTCAGCAGACTGTTCCGCTTCTTGTTTACCATCTGCTGCCAGTTTTTCTGGTGTAGCTTCTTCCATGATGAACACCTGGTTTTGATGGCTCTTAAGCAGCTGATCCATCTTAGCTGTCAACTCATCGATCCTGTTGTGGTCAACACTGTTCACCTTCTCGGTCCGATCATTATCCTTGTTGCTATCAGCAGAACTTGAAGCCATATTCTCAAGCAGTTTGAAGACACCTGGGGTTGATTGAGTCATTAAGTCTCCATTACTGGCTGAGTTCAAAGCGTTCCTGGCTTCCCATCCCATTCCATCGTAGAACACTCCAAGGAGGTAGTCATCTTCAAAACCATGATTAGGGCAGTCTCTATGGTAGAGGTTGAATCTATCCCAGGCATCACAGAATGGCTCATTAGCATGCTGTTTGAAGGATGTGATCTTGTGCCTTAGGGATGCGCTCTTGGACTTCGTGTAGAAGTGGGTGAGGAAGGTAGATCGGACCTGTTCCCAGGTGGTGAGTGATCCGGTTGGTAGAGAATCGAGCCAGCGAGCAGCTTTCCCATCCAGAGAGAAAGGGAACAGAGTACACTTGATGTAATATGGTGGCACTCCGTTCGCTTTTGTGAACCCGCACATCTTCTCGAAGTTCTCGATATGATCAATAGGGATTTCCGCAGGGAGCCCATTAAAGATTTTTCTCTGTACCAGGCTTATGAGAGCAGGTTTGATCTCAAAGTCTTGACGAGTGCAGGGTGGAGGTGTGATGGCAGAGCGTGTAGCAGGTAAGTTGTGGAGAAGGTTTCTCTGCCCTATTGGAACAGCTTCTTCCCGCTGCTGTTCTTGCTGCGGCTGGTTCTGAGCTGCTTGCGCTGCAGCGGCTTGCTGCGTTCGGATGGTTGCTTGCATCTGCGTCATTTGTTGTTGCATTAATGCGATTGCAGCTGCAAGTTCATCCTGATTGCCTAGATCGGCCATTGTGGTGGTCGTAGGCCTTTGTTGACGGTTATGTCTTTCTAATCTCGCTAGTTCCTCGTTACTGAATTGCTGTAATGGTCCTTGTGTATTTCTCCGAGTATGTCTGCTGGTCATACACCTGGATCATGAGCTGCAACAAGAAAATAAAAACGAGTTAGATATCTTAGACTAGATATAAAACCGAGAAATAGAGGTAAAAATCTGGTCCCCGGCAACGGCGCCAAAACTTGATACACTAAAAATGAATCCTTGCTACTGTCAAGCTAACAGTTGTAATTATAGTACTTTAGATTCAAATCCAAAGGACCAGTCTACACTTTATTTCTATGAGTTTTAAATTCAAGCTAAGAAGAAAATATGGTTTTAAGATTTTGGTGACTTAGATGACAAGTAAATAAGGATGTTTAAATGCGATTTGGTAAGAAAGCCGACCTAGGGTTTAATGCGGGTATTGATTTAGCCAAACAATTATTCAAGCACAGGTTTACACAATCTAGAACATCGGATCTCTCAACTGATCCAACCCACTGTCGTGGTGATGGATCCTTTGCGAGCAGGCCGGATCACCTAAGCTGTCGCTTGGGATCAGAGGCGGCTGCAAGCTTTAGAGTTCATGTCCGATCTAGTTCACTTAATGCTCTAATATCTACTTTCGCTGATTAAAGACACTAAGCTCATTCAATATAGGTCAAGTTATCTCCTGCGTGGTTAGCTAGGCGATGAACAGCAGTTCTAGCATTAAGTGATCAAGTTAATGCAAGCAATAAGATTGATATGAATGAAGAATCCCATGAATGATGCTTATCTATGTTTGACTTGTTTATCAATACTCTAAAACCCTAGGCGAGCCAGATGACTACTCAATCATGATGCAATGAAACAAAGACATTAAATCTGAAATAAACTGCATAAGATAAGAGTAGAAAAACAAAGGGTTCAGGATGATCTTCTCTAGGAAAGATGGAGCCTTCTCCCTTACAATTGCAAATCACCAAAACAAGTCTAGGTTTCTTGTCAAAACTAGCGTAAGGAAATAAAAATAATAGAGGAGGTCTTTTTATAGGGAGGCGCCAATAGGTAGAACAAAATTAGGGCAACAGGGCTTTAATTCCCGAAACAGGAGTATCCATATTCGTCTGGAACAGTCTCGGGACTGTTCTTCTTGAGTGTTCTGCGCAGGATTGCTCCAAAAGGACATCTTCTCTTCATGTGCCCTTTCTTTACTCTTCTTTCAACTCCAGACCTGAAAAAGACCACAAGGGACTAGACTAACACGGTTTAGAGTCTTGAATCAAATAAAAACATATATACAATGATGTGAAAAACACCATATATCAGAAGTGAATAAAGTAGCAAGTTGATTGATTGGTTGTTGTAAACAATAATGCGAAATAACTAGACTTAGGGTTTCTGGAAAGTGGATTATAGAGGATAAAGGCTAAGGGTATCAATCCTAGAACTCAATATCTAATGTTAAATATGACCAGCTGTCGATGCGAGTATAATCTATTGACTAAGTCCGATGTCTCAGCTCTCGATTGTTGACACGGAATGACTGTCGATCGATGGCAATGATCTTGCATCGATCGATGGAAATGATCTTGCATTGATCGATGGTCTATCGAGTCAAGCATTAAGACCTAATCGATATGTTTACTAGGTTCCTTCGATAAACTCTCGTTTGTTTCTAACAACCTAGCTCAAGAGAATTATATCAGGTAATTGACCATGCTCTCGTGTGCGCCAAATTATCCTATGATCAGGTTTCTAGTTAATTACTCCAGAAGTAAGAAATAAGAACAATTCTAATTATAGATATAATAATCACCCTAGCAATTCTATTGTTTGCCTAATCCATCAAAACCCTAGCAAACCTAAACCTAGTAGATAGATCTACTTAGCCATGATCTTTGTCACAGAATTCATAGATGAAATAGATATAGAATAGAAATCAAATAAATAACCAAAGGAGTTCCAGGAGGACTCTGAAGTAATTTCTCCCTTCTCTCCTAACCCTAGAAAAATAGATAGAATAAAGCTTAGCCATCAACAATGGCTTAGAAAACAATATAAATTAGGTCTAAACTCATCAAGGGGTATTCTGGTAACTTGTGTAGTCTTCTGGGCTTAAGTCGGTCTTGAAACAAGTTGGGTCTGTCTTCTATGATCACTGTCGATCGAAACTAGGGCTGCACTGTCGATCTACATTCATTCACCTTCTCGACAGCTTCCTCTCGCGAGGCAAACAGACCACTCTCCAGTAACTCGATCATAATTTTGGCTCTATGATCCTGATTAATCTCAAACCGGTGGAGTTGGAAATCTAAATCAATGTTCAATCTTGTTTCAAAAGATCAGCTCAATCGCACCCTGTGAAGGTTTCCTCACATAGCTAAACATCTGACGCATCTGCGCAGTTCTGCATCTCTAAAAGCTCTAGAATCACCAAAGTTCTCTAAAATGTGCTTGAACCTGCAAATACTCTAAAGCATACTCTAAACATATATAATAGACTCTAAATAGGGCTGATATTGTGGCACAATAGTGGTAAATATCATGCCCTATCAACTCCTTCAGACTTAACATTTTGCTTGTCCTCAAGTAAAACGATGGTAAACCTATGGAAGAGGTTTGAAAACACGGGGACTCACAATATCTCTAACTTATCCTTCTCACCTCTACTATATTCCAACCACATCAAATAAGTGTCAATCTCAGAGGAACTTTATATACATTATCCTAGTATAGCAATCAAATCCATTCTACCAACAACTTAGTAAATATTAGTCTGACTCACCCCTCTACTAATCTCATTGCTTCGCATAAAATAAAAGTGTAGGCTTTACCTTGGGAGTATCGATCAAAGGACTGAATTTTTTGGATCTCAAACTTAATGGACAATGATAATGATAAAGTCCATCTTGCCATCTTATTTTCAATTTTCTTTTCTTTTTTATTTGCTTATTTCATTTTTTTGGGCAAAGTTGTAGGCGAATAATGGGGTCATCGGTAATGTACCTACACCTCGCTTCCAACAATGTGTGATCATTCCTTTTAATTAGAATAGTGGGGCCATCGGTAATGTACCTACCCCTATGCATCTAGGGAAATCATCTCAATCTTTTCTTTTTAGTAGATGCCGAAGAGAGAGAGAAGGGAATCAGAGGTGCAATGACTTGTACCTAACAGACTTGTAGAAGTAATCTCATCCAGTGTATACAAAGCCCCAAAGCAAGCATTTTAGTCAGTATTAGGTTGGAGGTCAGTTTCGGTTCCTTCAAACTTTCTAAGCAAGTGTAGTCTAATGGCAAGATGATCCACTTTGGTATCTCTAGTACTCTCTACAATCAACAACTCTAAGAATGTTGCTATAGTGTGGCTAGTGAACAAGTAAAAATATTAATATGATCATAATCCCCTTCTTGACTCTATAAAAACTTTTAATAAAAACTCATAGATAATAAAACTCAAAATAGAACACAATCAGTAAACATCCCCCAGACTTAAACAACATTGTCCTTAGTATTATACAGTCTAAGATTGGTGAATAAAATAAACCATAAGGACAAAATTTAACAAGGAAAAATGGTATATCTGCTGGCTGATGGTGACCACCGATCGACAGAATTAAGTGGCGATCGCTCGATACTCGGGTTGCTCTGTCGATCGACAGTGATCAAGTGTCGGTCGATGCTCTATGCAGACTATCTTCCTCGGGTCTTTTTTTTTTTAAAAAAAGCCTGTAATAATAAAATAAAATCCAGAAATTAGACTAATATAATTAAAAACTAATTGAAAACTTACTAAAAAGTGGGTTGCCTCCACTAGATGCTTGTTTATAGTCTTTAACTTGACGTTTTGGAGCTCTTATTAAGTTATGATGAGACTGGAGACTTGCTCCAAAACAATTCCCAATGTCCAATGTCTTAAGCTTCATCACCCTTTTTGTGAAAGAATTCATGACTTTTCTGTTTTGTCTATCATCTCAGCAATAAGGAGTGCTCGAAGCTTTGAAAATGGCTGCGAGAAGCATCTACTGCGCACTCTGTACTTCCTGACACTATCTAAGAAGTGTGGAATCAATGATAACTGAGGAGCGTCCTTGGTCCTTTTCCTCTTCTTTCAATTCCTCTTCTTCTTTCCCCCAAACTTTTTTGATCTCGTGGTGCCTCCATCAAAAAGATTTTGACACACTTCAAACTTTTTCTACTCTAATACGCGACTGGTATCGATCGACGCTCTAGTGTTGTGGTTGATCGATGCTCCAATGGTGGTTTCGTTCGATACATTTGTTCTAGTGTCGATCAATATTGCTTCTGCTGGGCCTCTGTCGATGTCACTTCTATATCTCAACCCTTTCTGAGAATCAACCGCATAGATTTTACCACACTGTAGGAACCCTGATGCACACTTTTATCTTGTGGAATAGGAAATTAGACCTCTAAAACAGCGCAGTGAACCACAAAATTCACAAGGTCATGTACCCTCTTCACTTTTTTGCGAAAACCAGCAGCTTCTTATGTGCAGATAGGTGGTCGTAGATGTTCTGGGACAGCAAGGTGTGAGGTCTCAGACTTGCGCATACTCTTCCCAACTGGTTCTGGTTCAATCACGTAATATTTTTCGTCCAGCCATGGGTGTCGATCGATATCATCAAATGGGTGTTGATCGATGAAGTTGGGTTGTTGTCGATCGATGCTCTCTTGTGGGTGTTGATCGATGCCAGCTTTTGGTGACGTTTTCAGATCTCTTCTCGAAGTGTGCTGATCGTCATTAAGCTTCTGCTCCAAATCCTGACCCAAATCTTCAGGTTGTGCTTCATCCAATTGCTTCACGAATTCCTCTAGCTCCAAGAATGGTGTCGATTGACAACATGGTTTAGTGTTGATCGATGTTGAGGTCTTAACACCGGTCGGCATTGAAGTCTTAGTGTCGATCAATGCTTAAGTCGAATCACTAATATCGGCTTCTTCTACTCTGCTCATCTCTCCATATCCATCTTCTTCTTCCTCCTCTTTCATATATCTCAGCATAGATTCCATCTCGATCTCCATATTTGCTTCAGTATCATAGAGAAAGTTGGTGAGGAAGGCGTTCATGATGTCATTCCAGGTAGTGAGAGATCATGGTGACAACCTCTTGAGCCAACATGTTGCTCTTCTCCAGCAAGAGAGTATGGGAATAGTTTGCAGAAGTAGTATTCTTCAAAGACTCCATTCTACATAATGGTCGATGCTAAATCATCGAATGATTCAAGGTGGTTACTGAGACAGTCATGAGGAAGACCATTAAAAGGATGCTGACCCACAGGAGAGATATATGTAGGATTCAGCACAAAAACATTACTTTGTGGTGCATAACGACGCATCGCAGACCTTCGGGGATTGAAATCCTCAGGCCTGTTGTAGTCTCTAAGTGCCTTTTGTCGTTCAATCCTAGAATTCACAGTAACAGCCGTAGCATCAGGGATTTCAGTCCCCTTTGCATGAATCAATTGCCATGCACTGTTGCGCGCACGACCTCTTTCGTCCTGTAAGATGTCATTCTTGTAAACACTCAGTATGACTACTTTGACCTTCTCTATCTTCTCGCAAGTACTGTCTATCGACAAAGAGTGGTTGGTGTCGATCGACAGCGAGGTGATTGTTTTGATCGATGGAAAGTTGTTGGTGTCGGTCGCTGCTCCTTGGGTAATGTCGATCAATACTTGATGAGCAGTGTCGTTCGATACTTGGACTTCTACGCTATTGATCGGTACTTGGAATCTGTTGAGTGGTCTCGTAGACTTATGGATCACGCGTTCTAAATCTAGTGGCTCTACTAGTAAGAGTTTTATCCCCTTGTTGCTTCTGGTACTCATAAGTATGTACCTGAAACATAAGAAGGAAATTTTTATCAGTAACTACGAACAATAATAAAAACCAAGACTAAACCTATTATCAAGTCTAATGGCGAATCCTCGCTCCCCAGAAACGACGCCAAATTTGATATCACTCAAATTACCCTAAGGAGTGACTTTTACTCTCTCCAATAAAAGGTTCAGTTGTATTACTTAGGGATAAAATCCACAAGGAGCGTGGGCACACAATAGACTATAGACTTTTCAGTTAAGCTAGGCAAACAGTTTATTAGGCAGTAAATAAAGTAGCAAGTTGATTGATTGGTTGTTGTAAACAATAATGCGAAATAGCTAGACTTAGGGTTACACGCAAGTGGATTATAGAGGATATAAGCTAAGGGTATTAATCCTAGAACTCGATATCTAATGTAAAAGATGACCAGTTCTTGCTGAGAGTCTAATCTATTAACTAAGTCCGATGTCTCAGCTCTCGCTTGTCGAGACAGAATGACCGTCGGTCGATGGCAATGATCTTGCGTCGATCGATGGTCTCTCGAGTCAAGAATTAAGACCTAATCGATATGTTCACTAGGTTTCTTTGATCAACTCTTGTTTGTTTCTAACAACCTAGCGCAATAGAATTATATCAGGTAATAGACCATGCTCTCGGGTGCGCCTAATTATCCTATGATCAGGTTTTCTAGTTAATTACTATAGAAGCAAGAAATAAGAAAAATTCCAATGATAGATATAATAATCACCCTAGAAATTCTATTGTTTGGTTAATCCATCAAAACCCTAGAAAACCTAAACCTAGTAGATGGATCTACTAAGACATGATCTTTGTCAGAGAAATCATAGATGAAATAGATATAAAATAGAAATCAAATAAAGAACCAAAGGAGTTCCAGGAGGAATCTGAAGAAGTTTCTCCTTTCACTCCTAACCCTATAACAGAGAGAATAAATCTTAGCCGTCAACAATGGCTTAGAAAACAATATAAATTAGGTCTAAACTCGTCCAGGGGTATTCTGGTAACATATGGTGGCTTTTGGGTTTAAGTCGGTCTTGAAACAAGTCGGGCCTGTCTTCTGAGATCACCGTCGATCGACACTAGGGCTGCGCCGTCGATCGACACTAGGTCTGCGCCGTCGATCGACATTCATTCACCTTTTCGACAGTTTCCTCTCGCGAGGTAGACAGACCACTTTCCAGTAAATTGATAATAACTTTGGCTCAAGGATTCGGATTGACCTCAAACAAATTGCATTGGAAATATAACTCAAATCTATATCTTGTGTCAAAACATAAGCTCAATCGCACCATGGGAAGGTGTCCATCCATAGTTAAACATCAGACGCGTCTTTGCAGTTCTTCATCTCTAAAAGCTCCAGAATCATCAAAGTTCTCCATAACGTACCTGAACCTGCAAATACTCTAAAGCATACTCCAAAAATATATAATAGACTCTAAATAGGGCTGATATCATGGAACAATAGTGGTAAATATCAGGCCCTATCACTGCTTCTTTCTGTTCCGCCATTTCAACAAGAATTATAGCATTTTGTGTCTCCAAAGCTTTAATTTGGTCATCCTTGTCATGTAACGCATGTACGATCAAGGGATCGACATATGTCGTTTTTAAAGAAGAAGGACAAGATGAGGCTTGACGACCCAACTAGACCAAATAACATTTCTTTTTTGGAATAGTCTGAAAAAGTTAAATAACTCAATAAAATATTAATAAAATTAAAATATGAAAGAAATTAAAATCTATAATACATTTTTTACCATTTCGTTTATTGGAACTCTGGACAAGTTGTTAGAATCCAAATAATCATCATCAGAGGTGATCTGGGAACCTCGAACTTCTTTCGCCCGGGTTTCCACCATCTATATGACATCCTTCATAACAGGATCTTGAATTTCTAATGTCTTCTTGTTGGTGTACGCCCCCTTCATTATATCGAGATAATCAATGGGATTATCTTCACTTGTTTCAACCTAAAAAAGAAGAAGATTAATTAGTAAATAAAACAAATATAAATAAATAAAATATAGAAATTAAAAGTTAATCTTCGAGACAAGATATACAGCATGCACCCAAGTTGTGGACATAAGGACCTTTCCAGCCACAGTCGCTCTGGCGATTCCCATAGTTGTTGGCTGACTTATCTTTAGTCTCTTGTTTAGACCAATGCTCCTACAACCCGATCCAGACCACCCCTTAAATAGATTTGGTGTCTTGTCCCGCTTCCACAGCTTCTTCCACTCTTAGATCTGGTTTCCATAATTATTCATGACCTTTTGGTCGAATGCTATACGGACTGTTTCTGTATGCAGAGGCTCCCAATTGAAATCTTTCTGAAAAAACACATAATTAATACAAACATAATAGAAAAATTAGAATCAAAAAGTTTAAAAAGTATTGAACAAATACCGCAAATTGACGAAACCACAAATCGCGCTCGGAGTCTGGGAATTTTCTGTAGGTTGCATATCCATTTCTCCGCATGGAGTACATTATCCGGTTAATGTTGGTGCTAATGTTGTTGCCTGACTTATTGAACCTTCAAAAAACAAGGAATACGTTATAAATATACAATGAAAAAAAAATAACAACATAAACTAATTAGTAGTGTGTAGGTTTGGGTGAGGATGGAGTCGAGGGAGATGCTCTCGGCCTGGTTTTTGAATTAATTATTAAACATTCATGGTACCCGATAATTATGGAGCAACTTGAGCAGGGACAAACGGAACCGAATTTTTCTCTTGGGAAGATCCCGAAGCACGTCCAGTGCTCGTTGTACCACTTCTAACTTATGGTTTAGAACGGTGTACCCTCTCCGAGTTGCTACCGCCAGACCTACAAAAAATTGTTTTGTTAATAATATATGAAAATTATATTAAAAACTAATCTAAAAATATTTATTGTTAAATTAATGATGAAATAAAAAATGTGTTCGTCGGAATATATCGACGAAATTCCGAAGAAGTGAAACCTCAAACCGAAACCCCAATATATGAAGGGTGTTCGTCATAATTTCTTCAGAATATACCAATTGACGAAAAGGAAAATTTGAATGTTAAATATTTTTCAGAATACATTGCAATTTTTTAAAAAAATTTAACTAAAATTATTTCTAAAAAAACAAGAACCAAAAAAATCTCAATCCAAAATTTATTCAATCCAAATTTTACAAATATGTTACTTTACTCAGAATCTGAAGAATAATCAGACATACATTAACCTGAATCTTCGTCAAACTCTCCAACCTCAGCCTTCGACTGAGTGTACAAAAACATCATATCCAAACTCGCTTAGATCGACAACGTGTTGAATATTTGTGGAATCTTCAATTGTACTTACATTGATGCTAGAGTTTGATTGCATTTGGTCAGGATCAGAACTCCAATGTACTTGTATTCTAGGGGTGATTGGTGTTACAGTGATCTAAGGATTATATATGTGACTAATTCAAGGATAGCGAATGTACCAAATCTAAAATTCAAATATTTGTAATAGTAATATATTAAATCATAATAATATTGATGAACCATTATGAATAAACAAATAACATACCTGAAGAGTTTGAGAAGCAAGAATGAAAGGATCAAAAAATTGCAGTCTCCTTCGTAAATGAACTGATGTAACACCAAATGAGTTAGTTATCACACCACGATCAATAGTGTTGTCATACCATTCACAATAGAATACAGTGCAGCGTAATCCAACCATACCGTGATACTAGATTCCTAACATTTCTTTTATGTTACCATAGTACACATGGTCACCGGAAGAAGATGATAATCCAACATCACAAGTTGTCCTTGAAAGGCCATCCCTTTGAATTGTGTATGCATATCCTCGAGTACAATATCTCGGATAGAACTTGACAACATAGTTTGGTCTAAACACAAACTCGCGTAACCAATCTTGGAAAATTTCACCTATGGCCAAACCCTCATTCAAGAATCAGAAAAAAAAACATGTTATGGCCTTACCCTTGGGTTGATATTTAATCAAATAATTAATTTGTTTCATACACTCAAATAATCTAAAATCCATCAAGCAAATTTTTTATGCTTAAATTTTCCAAGCTCCTTTTATGTGGTGTGTCTGTAAGTGAACCACATATCTTCCATAGAAATCCTGAAAATAATAATTTCATTATTCAAATCGAAATCTAACATACAACTTATTGAATTCCACTTTTATAATGAAGGCATTGCATCATTACATGACAATCATGACTCTTCATAGCAATAAACTTTCCTTCACTTTTGTCGACACAATTATGTAAATTAGATGCCTAATCGTCTGGAAACTGGAAAATTTTGGTAATCTAATTGAAGAACTTGTCTTTCGCAGCTGCATCTAACCGGTGTATGGTAACATGACCTTTACCGTGCTCATCAACATGGAGTCTGGTACGAACACAGATATAAACTATATCGAGTCTTGACTTCAAATTATCTTTTGTTATACCTTGGACGTTAAGGATCGCTTTCATCAAATTGTCGAAAATTTATTATCAATATGCATGACATCTTAATTATGCTGTAACAGATGATCTTACCAGTATGGCAATCCCAAAAATGCTCTTTTGTGCCAATTGTGTAGTTCTCCAACAACGTCAATTGGATAATGTACATGTCCAGCTATGTATAGCGTCCTATCTGCACAAAATCTCTAAACTGTTTCCACAAATCTTCACCAATAACTTCTAAAGGTGGACTGTAAAACACCTTTTTTTTGTAAACAAAGTCTTACTATTACAATATGGATGATCGGGTGGTAAAAATCTCGTGTAACATTCAAACCAACACATTTCCGTCCTTGTTTTAGTTGAAAATTATGTGTTATTTTGGCAATATCGACATGATAGCCTCCCATGCGTTTGGCCATCCATATAACATGTCATATGCTGAAAAATCACTTATTGTCCACATAAGTACTGATCGCATCTGAAAGTTTCTTTGCATGAAACATTGTATGTAAGAGCACCATGCGTCCATAGTTGTTGCAACTCATATATCAATGGCTGAAGAGACACATCAAGTGATATCTTCGGATGCTCTGGCCCGGAAACTAGAATGAATAGTAATACAAACTCTCGTCGTATGCACAAATTTGACAGTAAGTTGTATGACGTAACAATCAGTACATAATCCAAATGGGTTGAAATAATCAGGACATAATCCAAGGTAGACATTTCTTCTCTTATATGCAAATTATGGATATGTTGATTGGAAATGTTTCCACGCTTTTGCATCTGAAGGATGTCTAATCTCACCATTTATTGAGTGCTCTGCATGCCATCTCATTGGTTGATATGTGTCTTATGATACATCCTCTTCAATATTTTCGTCAAAGTCAAATACCACATCCTTTTGTATGGAACCCAGAACTCTTCCATTTGAATTCTAATAATGCAGTATGTGAAAATAATAGCATTTATCATGGTCCTCATCTGCTCTCCATTATATCATGCAGTTATCGATGCATATATCTACCACCTGATACGGTAAATAAAGATCAGCTACAAGTTCAAAACCTCGTAGTATGAAACCAATGCAAGATTATCCATTGGTAGAATACCTCTCACAAAATCAGCAGTCGCATCCACGCTTTCTTTGGACAAATTATAATTTGTATTAATAGCAATTAATATACTTGTATATGATGACCATCTTTACAACCTTTGTACAATGATTGTTTTCCTGCATCTAGCATATAAAAAAATCTCATACCTTCTGCATTGGCTTATTGTCGTCTATCTTCTTCCTCAACCATAGAAGGTAAATTTTCTCTATAATGATCATTTACCATCTACACAGTATCTAAGCATAATCTGCATCCACTCTTGATTCTTCTAACCTATCCGCAATCTGAGGTTCGCTAGTACTACTATATTGATAATCAGTTTTTCCATGAAGATACCAAATTTTGTAACTCAGTGTAAACCCTTAAAAATATAAATGATTCCAAACATTCTACTTCTTAATATTCCTATTATTTTTACAAGTTGAGCATGGACATTTTAACATACCGATATTTGCTTCTGGTTGTTGTTGATCTAACATCACGAATTCACTAATACCTCTTGCATATTCTTATGTCAGTAAATTTGTGTTTTGATCCATATGAGATTTATTCATCCATGAACAAAAATAATAAGGAGGAGACATGATTTTTTTTTATTATGTGTTTTCTTGTGAATGAATGGAATGAGGAGCGAAAGAGGGCAATGAGATGAGCACATATTTATAGAAGAAAAATTGCTGACATTTCCGATGGAATTCTGATAAAGTTTGACAGCATGAGTTAATGTCATCGAAATTTTGTTCAAATATGCTATTTTTAAACGGCTATAAAACGGTCATAATTTCAGTTAGAATTTCATCGGAAATTCTGACAAAGTTCCGACGACAAGGAGGAAATCATCGGAAACATATGCAACAATCATATTTTTGAACGACTATGCAACAATCATAATTTTATCTTAGAAAATCGTCAGTATATTCTGACAAAATATATTTCCTTGGCATATTCCAACAAAATACATTTCATCGGTATTTCATCGAAATATTTAGACAAGATACCAACAAACCTCTATAATTGGGTTTCCTCGGTATTTCATTGTAATTTCGTAGGAATACACCGACAATTTTTTTTGTCCGTCAAAAGTTTCGTCATAATGTGTCATGTTTTCTTGTAGTGACTGCTTCCCTTCTCCCGGTTTCACCTCCTCATGTTCACCCTTTTTTTGCTCTCCCCGGGCATGTCAGAGCTTCCTCTCTCTCGCTCCTTGAGAAAGAAGTGTCGGAGGACACCGCTGAGGACCTCTGCTCTGGATTTAACAGTTTGCTTACCCCAGTGTTTTCCAAGCGATGTTGTCTCCTTTTTTCCAAGTCGGTGTCCGTGGGTCTCGAGAACGGGCCATTTTCTGGTTACCTCTTCTAGTGGAAGCTCACAGTCGCCTTTGTCTTCACTGAGACTCGTATGGAGCTTTGCCTTTGGTGCTTTAAGCCCCCGAATGAAGGTTGGGTGGTAGGGTCCTGCCTTTTATATAGTTGAATCTGCTTATCTCCTCTGAAGATGTGGCCGGTGTCAGGAGTTCAACTACCGCCTGCATTCCTCTAGAGTCTCAGTTCTTCAACACAAGCTTCTCCTCTGTATTTAGGGATATGCAGCCTCCTTTCCTCAACACTTTTTCTTTTGTTTAAGTCTTGGGTAAACTCGACTTAGTGATGGTTGGGGCCAGACACCTAACCGCCTCCGCTTGTTACTCCGTCAAGGATCTGTAGGGATTTTTACGCTTCTCTCTTCGAGCCAATGATTGATTCTCTTCTCTGCAGTTTATGTGGTTAAGATATCTCTCAGTCTACCAGTGTCCAAACACATCTGTTACTTGTATAATTTTAGCTTTAATCTTCTTATGTGGAGTTAGATTAAACCAAAATGTGTACTTAAGGGTCTCTTTTTTTATCTTTTTGAGAACTATTAAGTAGAAATTTGTTTAGTTAGCAGTCTTAGATACAAGTAATTTGTATCTCAGTGCTATTTCTATAAATAAATCCACATTCTTGACATCCAAAGTAAAATAATTTAAAATTCCGTGTTTTAAAATATTTTCATATGTTAAGCAACTAGTTAAAAGTGTGGTGTTTAGTGTTCTTCAACTCCAGGTTGACTATTACATTGTGTTTAAAATGGCAGTTAGTTAAAACCCGCTTTCATAATATTTTTCATCTATTTTTTTTGGTAACAGAATCCTAGAATTATAATACAATGTTTAGTTTTGAATTATTTTGAAACAAAAAAAAATTCCTTAAACACCAATAATTATGAAACAGAGAGAATTATTAATGACACGTGTGTAAAACATAACAATGTTCAGTATGTCAACCCTAAGAATCAAATCACATATTGTTTCAATGCAAGTTATGCTGTAAGGTCAGTGACAAAAAAAAACGTTATGCTGTAAGGATACGAAGCTAGACACAAACAAGCCTCGACGTCTTAACGAAGCATTTGTCACGGTATGATTTCTTTACTGCAATCAGGACGTGCGGCCTTATCACATTTCATCATTGTGATTTGCTAAGTCAACTTTTCGGATAAATTAATCAGCACTTAGAGAGAGAGTGAGACGTTTTTAGAGAGAAACTGGAGCTTTTAGGAAGTGTTTTCTTTTTGAGTTTTCTTTTTGAGTTTTCTTAATGAATTTTACAATGAGGCCTTGCCCCTTTATATACACATTCACCACCTTAACGGACAGCTGAGATCAAACCGATCTAACGAATGAGATCATTACCTTCCTATGAAGTAACTTCACCTTGAAGTAATTTCTCCGTTAAGTATCTTACCCTTTAAGATAAGCCACATTATTTTACATTATCCTTACTTAGATATTTTACAAAGTTTAAACACTTAACAAAATACTAAGTATAAGTGATGTGGGTGTGTTTTTATGTTTTAATAGGTAATAATATCCTAAACAAACATCAGTCAAATTAACCCTTGTTTCTAACACACAAAATAATAATACTCTTGTCAAGAGAGATCGGGTGTAGTACTTAGGGATCAAATTCACAGAGAACAATGGCACACAATAGATTTCTTATTTCTAAAGACTAAACTAGGTAACTATATATATTGGTAGCAAGTAATCAGGTCAAAGTGTTAGAAGGTATAGATGAAATATGGAAATATGTTAGCAATGTAAATATAGAAATATGCTATTAATGTAAATATTGAAATATGCTAGTAATGTAAATATGGAAATATGCTAGATCTAGGATTTCAGGCAAGTGAATTATACTAGATAGAAGTTAAAGGTATTTAATCATGGAACTCAAAATCTAATTTAAAAGACACCAGCTCTGGCATGATGCGCCTAATCTATTGCCAAAGTTCAATGTCTCAGCTCTCGCTTGTTGACACGGAATGACTATCGATCGATGGCAATGATCCTGCGTCGATCGATGGTTTCATGAGTCAAGCGTTATGACCTAAATTGATAAGTTCACTAGATTGGCTAAATCAACTCTCGTTTGTTTTTAGCAACCTAGCTCAACAGAATAGATTCCAGTAGTAGACCATCCTCTCGCTTGCGCGTATATATCCTATTATCAGGGTTCTAGTTAGCTATTCTAGTACACAAGCAATAAACACAATTCTATTAATAGATCTAATAATGACCTTAGCTATTCTATTATTTGGCTAATTCATCAGTACCATTGATAAACCCTAAACCTAGTTGATAACTACTCAGACATAATTGAAGTAAGAATAGTAATCTGAATAAAATGCATAGATAGAATATTGGGGTTTCAAAGCAGACTTAGAATACAATAGCAAATCCTAGCACACACACACAAACTCTTGCCCCTTTAACTCCAGCACACTTAGCATGGTGCAATACATAAAGTATAAATAAAAACTTCAAGTCTAGGTCAAAACTCGTCCAAGGGTAATCTTGTAATCTTGTGTTATGTCTCTAACTTGGGCTTGAAAGTCGGGTGTGTTCGAACTGGACATCGATCGATGGCAGAGGTGCAACATCGATCGATCTTGGTCATGTAACATCGGTCGACGCCTACGTTGCATCGTCGATCGATGGTAATCTCGTACTTCAATTTTCTTCAATGATCAGCTACGGATTATTCCTCTCCAAATGCTCCAAAAGCTCCAAGTATCTCCATATATCTTCAAAACGTACCTGGACCTGTAAAGACCTCAAAACATAGCTTAGACACACATTACAGACCCTAAATAGTCTATAACATGGTCTAAAACTAGTAATAAATAGGCTATATTAACTCCCCCAGACTTAACATTTTGTTTGTCATCAAGCAAACAAGCCAGTGAAAGATGTTTTGAAAAGCGAAGACTCACATATTGTCTAAGTATAACTGTCACCTTGCTTTATTGCAACCACATCCTATCAAGCCAATCACAGAGAAACTTTATATACCATATCCTAGTATAGCAACCAAATACATTCTACCAACAACTTAGCGAATACTAGTCTGACTCGCCCCTCTACTGGTTTCATTTCTGTGCATAAAATAAAGTGAAGGCTTTACCTTGGGAGTATCGATCAAGGGACACATGGACTCTTACCTCTTCAAGTATCTGAACACACAGGTAGCCTTATCTGCTTCCTTTCCTCTCTCTCTTCTTTCTACTTCTCAGTCAATGTCTCCCATTTATAGAGGGTATCATTTGATTTTTTTAATTGACTGAGATATTTGGATAGACATGAATCAAGCCCTAATGGTTTTTCCCACAAGATCATGTTCACTTTTTTTTGACATTTATCTCTTTCTAGGATCATATGAATCAAGCTTTAATGGTTGTAGCCACCAAATCATGTTTGACTACTTTTTTAAACTGAAGGGGAGAGAGAGGGGAATCAGAAGCACACAGACATTTACCTTCCAGACTTGCAGAAGGAATCCGATCCAATGTATACTAAATCCTAAAGCAAGCAAATAGTGTCAGGACTAGTGTTGGAAATCAGCTTCGGTTCCTCCAAACTTTCTAAGCAAGTGTGATATAGTGGCAGGATGATCCACTTTGGTATCTCTAGTAATCTCTGCAAATAACATTCTAAGAATGGTGCTTATAGCATGGTTAGTCAATAATAAATCTTGATCATAGTCCTCTTCTTGACTCAATAAAACTTTTTTCAAAAAACTTATATAGATATAAATAACACTCAAAATAATCAAATAGCATTAGTGAATCTCTCCCAAACTTAAATTACACTGTCCCCAGTGTAATCAACCCCGGATTGGTTAGAAAAATTAAATCATAAGTAAATTAGCTTAAATATATAACTCGATACCTCTCTCTGTAAAAGAGCATAGATCGATGGTCGGATATGGGTGTCGATCGATGCTAGACATGTAAGTTCCTATTTCTTAAAAAGCTTAAAATAAAACACAATATCAGTAATACCTCCTCCAGACTAAACAACACTATCGTCAATGTTATACAGTCTGAGATTGGGGAAGAAATAAATTATAAGGACCAATTTTAACAAGGAAAAACTGATACACCTGCTCGTTGATGGGGCTCGTCGATTGACACAGTTAAGTGCCTTTCGATCGGGGTGTTGCTTACTTCGTCGATCGGCAATCATCAAATGTCGGTCGATGCTCTATGCAGATTGTCTTCCTCGGGTTTTTTTTATTCTGAGTATCAAAAATAAATAAATACTAAAATTAGTAATAGATGAAGAACAAAAAATAGATGAAGAACAAAAACTAATTAAAACTTACTAAACAATGGGTTACCTCCCACTCAGCGCTTGGTTAGAGTCTTAAGCTCAACATTGTGAATGATCTGACTAGAAAGAAGGTTGATCAACACATGGAAAACAAGTGGCTACATCTTCGTTGCTCTTCTTAAACCATGTGCCAATGAAGTTTATGATTGCCTCATCTCCTCGGATTTTCTCATTCTTTATGATCTCCTTAGTAACCTCTAGTGAATGCATTCTTCTTTGTAGATTTTCAATACTGCGCTGGAGCATTCTAAGTCTGGCAGCTGTAGTGTCTGACATTTCCTCTAGTTGCTGAGAAACATCTTCCTTCATCATGCACTGAGAAAAAGCAATATCAGAGAACCTTTCATCTAGTGTTCTGCCGCGAACTTCTCTCTGTCGAACTCAGTATCGATTGATGGCGTAGGGTTGCCGTCGATCGATATCACTCTATCTGGTCTACTCGCACGATGTCTCTGAAAAGTATCCATGTCTTGCTTCATCTCATCCATTCGTGTAGTCAAATATGTGAGGCATTTATAAATAGGTAGACATCATCAAGCCTCATATAGAAATCATCCAGTGACATCTCTTGAGCTTTGTAGATCTCATGCACAATATATCCAATCTTTGCTCTGCTGTATCTTTCGTGCTTTTGCTCTGTGTTGTCGATCGATGCTGGTACATGTGCGTCGAACGATGGCTGCGGTTGTCCAAAGAAATTTTCGGATCGTTCATCCATTAGAAGGGCGTCTGCTACATCTTTCTTATGTAGAGTTAGAATTCTCCCATAAAGACTTTGGGCACTTCCTTCTACATTTCTGAAAATTCCAAACTCACCTGGTCTGAGATAACCAGCTTCTGTTTCTTCTGGTCCAAGTGAAGGATCTGGTTTACGTTTGAGGGCCAAGATAGGCCGATTATTGATGTTGGATTGCCTACTCTCGCGTTCATTACCCAGCCAGGTTCATATACATCATAATCTGAGTCATACTCTTTGTAGGCTTCACTGTATCCTTTGCATGCCCAATTGGTGTCGATCGATGGTTTATGGTTACCATCGATCAATGCTCGATAATCAGACCGGTGCCCAAAAAGGTTTCCCGCTTCATTGGCCATTGCAAGTATATCTACTACATCCTCCTTCGTGATGTTTAGAATTCTGCCATCCATAGCTCTTGTGTGACCATCTGGATCACTCATAACACCGAACTCATCTGGTTGTAGATAACCAACTTCTATGTCGTGTTCTTCTGCTGAATCATGTTCGGGATCTGCTTCGTGCTCAGCATCGATCAATGGTGTATTGTTGCCGTCAATTGATGGCGATTTCCCTGGTTCATGGGAAACATGAAAAAATCCAACCTCTTTCATAGAAAGCCCTCGGGACTTGATCATCTCTTTTTCTCTGTAATGTTCATCGTATTCAAGGTGGGCTAGGTTGTAATCGTAATCATCATGGTGGGTGTCGACCGTTTCTTAGGTATGGGTGTCGATCGATTATGAAGGGTGTGTGTCGATCGATTGCTGATCTACAGGACTATCGATCGATGCTAAGGATTGGGTGTCGATCGATGCTCCATCTACCGATTCCTCATTACACTGGTAATCGCAGAAGTATGTGGCCAAAAGCTCTCCATCATTACATAATTTGATCAGGGTAGCCTTGTTCTTGTTTTTAACAGGTTCATAAAAGATATTTTTATCAATTAGACATAGATACAACATGTTTAACTGCATGTCGCATATGACTCCCACAGTAGCCATGAAAGGCCTCCCAAGTAGTAGCGAAGAATTCCAATCTAAGTCTACTGGGACTAGGGTCTTGTTGATCTGTACTGGAACATCTTTTACCATCCCTCCTGAGTTTACCTTCGAGCAGTCCACAAACGTGAACGAATCGTCAGAGGGTTCCACTCTTAGGTGCAGCTCCTCTGCCATAGACTTTGGCATAATTCTCACTGAAGATCCAATGTCGCAGAGGGCGTTAGGGTATTTGTTTCCTTTGATGAAGAATGGAATCACAAACCTCTCAGGATCACTATTCTTTTTCAAACAGGTTCTGTGTTTCATTTTCTCTCTGAGGTGATTGAACATGGTTTCTATGTCATCATGTGTTTCTCTTGTTTCCTAGAAAAACATCCACAATCTGTGAGTGTAATAAGCTTCATCAAAAGATATATCTAAAGGAATTTTAAAAACTCTTTTAGCAAAGCCATCCATCTCCTTTTCATTGGCTTCTTTGCATAGATGTTTTGTGATCTTTTGCCTCCTCCTTGAGTGTCCCTCATCTTCTCTATCAAGATTTGTAGATTCAGACTTGTCTGAATTCTGTTTTGAAGTTGTTGTTGTTAGACGCACAATCAGACTTGTGTTGAGGTTGGGTAATCGTACTGGGTTTCCACGCTATCGATCGATACCGGGCACGAAGCATCGATCAATTCCTCCGTCTCTATGTCGATTGAGATCGTGAGCATGGTGTCGATCGATGTTAGTTGATTTGCATGAGGCTATCGATTCTGTAGGTTTCACCGTCAGTTGATGCTCGTTGTCTTGCTCAAACGACGCGGATGGGAATTGCCGAGTGATATAGAATTTTCCACCCAAAAGTTGTTGTCCTAGGTTTTCACATCCTGCCAGAAATCCTGATCAGTTAATGCATTGACGTGGTGCCTTTGCCCAGTCTCCATCTTCTCCTTAATCAGACTTTCATGTCTCCTAATGGTCTCACTTGGTTCTCCAACTTCTTTACATGGGTGCTGAGGTTTTCGAACTTGGTGTTAAGGTTGAGATACAGACCATCTATCTTTCCGTTGAAATCCACAGTCATCTTCTGTTGGCCCTCTAAGACTCTATCAACCATTGCTTCAATCTTTCTTCCCTGATTTTTTTAGGAGGATTTTGGTAGTAGGAAGATCCATATGTCATGTCGTTGTTGAAGGGTTTTCACTTTGAACTCTGATTAAAGTTACTCCTTTGACAAGCACCATAGGATTTCCTGCTGAAACCTGGATTTCTTTGTCTCTGGAAACCATTCTCATCGATGTAGTTCACATCCTCTTCTTCAATCTCATCCTCTCCAGACTCTATCGCTTCTACCTCTGCAAAAGAAACCTGTTTTCTGAAAAAAATTTGAACACTATCAAGCTTTGCTTTTACCTCTTCAATCGGCTCCTTGCTTATCGTTGGAGTTGATTTCTTCCTCTCAAAATCAGTGTTCTTGGTACTGCTGATAGATGCCAGATTCTCGATCAATCTTGTAGCTTCTTTAGGGCTCCTAGTGCTGAAATTTCCTTCACAAGCTGTGTCCAAAGACATCTGATACTTCAGTCCAATACCTATGAAGAAAGTGCTAAGAAGTTGCACTTCATTGAACCCATGATGTGGACAGTCTCCATGGTATGCCTTGAATCTGATCCATGAGTTTCTGAAAGACTCTGAAGGCTCTTGTGAAAAAGTAGAAATCTTGCTTCTCAGATCTTCTACTCTTGTGTCATCAAAGAAGTTACACAAGAAAGCGTTCCTAATGTCAGTCCAGGATGTCAGAGATCCTGGTGGTAGCTGCTTAAGCCAATATGAAGCTTCTCCAGCAAGTGAGTACTTGAAGAGCTTACAGAAAAGATAGTCCCCAGGGACTCCATTGGCATTAAAAGTAGTCACTAGATCCTTAAATCGCTCCAGATGATCCATAGGGTGTTCGTGTCGCAACCCATGGTAAGGTGCTTGCGCTACAAGTCTGAAGTAAGTGGGCTTGATCTCAAAATCGTTTCTCTGAAAAGCTGGAGGACGAATGGCGGATCTCTTGGCATAGTACTGGTCTGGATGGTTGTAGTCAGCCAGCGTTGTCTAAGCAGCTTGGGCGTTAGCTTCGGGTTGAGCTATTGCATCGTTTGCTTTTTCTTCAGGGATTTTAGTCCCTTGATTGTCTATCCATTGACCTGCTGCATTACACAGATGACCGTTGAGGTCATGCAAGTCTCCATTCTCACTCTGAACCATAATTATAGGCGCAACAATCTGAACTCGTCTGTTGTCGTCGATCGATGCAGATGAGATGCTGTCGATCGATGCTAAGTGATCAATATAGGTCGATGCTAGAGATCTAGTATCGGTCGATGGTTGAGTTCTGATGTTGTTTGATGCTGTACGTAAAGATGTATCGGTTGATGGTTGAATTCTGATGTCGGTCGATGTTATTCGTAAAGATGTTTCAGTCGATGCTGAAGTTATGCCTTCGATCAATGTGTGTCGTCTTTCTTTGAGGATCATGCGTTTGAGTTTATTTTTTAATAGGGTAATATCCTAAACAAACAGCAGTCAAATTAACCTTTGTTTCTAACAGAAAAAGTAATAATACTCTTGTCAAGAGAAATCGAGTGTAATACATAGGGATCGAATCCACAGAGAACAATGGCACAAATAGATTTCTTATTTCTAAAGGCTAAGCTAGATAACTATATATATTGGTAGCAAGTAATTAGGTCAAGGAAATATTCCTTATTAGAAGTTATAGATGCAATATTGAAATATGCTAACAATGTAAATATGGAAATATGCTAGTAATGTAAATATAGAAATATGCTAGTAATAAAAAATGAAATATGCTAGATCTAGGGTTTCAGGCAAGTGGAATATAGTAGATATAGGTTAAAGATATTTAATCATGAAACTAGAAATCTAATGTAAAAGACACCAGCTCTCACATGCGTGCCTAATCTATTGACTAAGTACGATGTCTGAGCTCTCGCTTGTTGACACGGAATGACCGTCGATCGATGGCAATGATCCTGCGTCGATCGATGGTTTCTTGAGTCAAGCGTTACAACCTAATTCGATAAGTTCACTAGATTGGATAGCAACCTAGTTCAACAGAATAGATTCCGGTAGTAGACCATGCTCTCGCTTGCGCCTAACTATCCTATTATCAGGGTTCTAGTTAGCTACTCTAGTACACAAGCAATAAACACAATTCTATTAATAGATCTAATAATGACCTTAACAATTCTATTGTTTGGCTAATTTATCAGTACCATTGATAAACCCTAAACCTAGTTGATAACTACTCATACATAATTGAAGTAAGAATAGTAATCTGAATAAAATGCATAGATAGAATATTGGGGTTTCAAAGCAGACTTAGAATACAATAGCAAATCCTAGCACACACACACAAACTCTTGCCCCTTTAACTCCAGCACACTTAGCATGGTGCAATACATAAATTATAAATAAAAACTTCAAATCTAGGTCAAAACTCGTCCAAGGGTAATCTTGTAATCTTGTGTTATGTCTCTAACTTGGGCTTGAAAGTCGGGTGTGTTCGAACTGGACATCGATCGATGGCAGAGGTGCAACATCGATCGATCTTGGTCATGTAACATCGGTCGACTCCTACGTTGCATCGTCGATCGATGGTAATCTCGTACTTCAATTCTCTTCAATGATCAGCTACGGATTATTCCTCTCCAAATGCTCCAAAAGCTCCAAGTATCTCCATATATCTCCAAAACGTACATGGACCTGTAAAGACCACAAAACATAGCCTAGACACACATAACATACCCTAAATAGAGTTTATAACATGGTCTAAAACTGGTAATAAATAAGCTATATCAATAAGTCTCCCCGAAACCTCGTGTTTCTGTTTCGTTTGTTCTTTAAAAGGATGGGGCGTGACATCCTCCCCCACCTAAGTCGGTGACGTCCCCATCGCCGAGTACGCCTTCAGTGCCTCCCGGAATTGCCACAAGTCTTCTTCCAGCTCCCATGTTGCTTCTGCCTCGGGTAGTCCCTTCCACTTAATGAGAAAATGGGTTTATCTCGGGACACCCCGCTTCTTCACTTCCTTGGATGCCAGCACCTCATCTATTTCCTTTTCATAAAACTTGGTCATGACTGATGGTGCCCTCTTTGATCAGCGTGGTACTGCTTCAGCATGCATACATGAAAGACTGGATGGATCTTCAATGTATGCGGCAGGTTCAAACAGTAGGAAACCTTTCCCACCTTTTCAACTATCTCGAACGGCCCCTCATTCCTCTGGATCAAGCCTTTGTGTAGGCTCCAGAATGCCTTGAACTGTTGTGGAAGCAGTTTCACAAGAACAAGATCGCCTATTGAGTACTCCGAAGGCCGTCGTTTCTCCTCCGCCCGTCGTTTCTCCTTCGCCCACTTCTTCATTCGATTATGGGATTTCTCTAGACATGCTCAGACATGATCAGCATGCTCCTCCCACTTCTTAGCCATTATAAATGCCCCTAGACTCTTCCCTTCAGTATTTGGTGTAGCCAAAGTATGCGGGTTAATGATTGTTGTCCCGTTGCAAGCTTGAACGGAATTCGTCCCGTCGCCTCGCTGTATTGAAGATTGTATGAGAACTGGGCTATGTCCAGCAACTTGGTCCAGTCCTGTTGGTTGGCTCTCACAAAGTGTTCGAGATATCCCTCAAACAAGGTATTCACCCTCTGGTCTGCCCATCAGATTGTGGGTGAAAGCTGTTGAGAAACTTAACTCTTTTCCCAACATCTTGAACAACTCCTTCCACAAACGTTCGGTGAATCGGGGATCCCGATCACTCATAATGTTCCGTGGCAGTCCCCAAAGTCTCACTACTTTCTTGAAGAACGCCCTTGCTGCCTCCTCCGCGGTACAGTCTCTACCACATTCCAAGAACGTCTCAGACTTAGAGAACCGATCAATGATCACCAAGATAGATTTGACCCCTTCAGACTTTGGTAACGCGCTGTTAATGTCAAGCGAAACCGAGTCCCATGGTTGCTCCAGAATTGGAAGTGGCTGCAGAAAACCCACGGACTGCTTATTCTAGGACTTGTCTTGTTTGCAAACTAGACAAGTCTTTGCATACAAGTCCACGGTATCCCTTATCCGTGGCCAGTAGTAGCCAGATTCAACAAGTGTCATCGTTCTCTTCTGTCCCGGATGGCCCACCCACGAGTATCATTATGGCACTCCTGAATGATATCACGTCGAAAACTATCCCACTACGGGACATAGAGTCGACAACATTTGGTGTAGAGTAGCCCGTCCTCTACCCGAATTGATGCACCTTCCCCTCATTGGACAGCTTCACTAACTCATTGGCAATTGGATCACACCCCAGCACCTCCCAGATCCGAGCCATAATGGTCCCCTTGACTTGGCTCATGGTCGCTAGTTCCGCCTTCCTATTTAGTTCATCAGCTACTACATTCACCTTTCCTGGTTTTACTCCAAGGTGTAATCGAGCTCAGCCAATAAGTCTTGCCATCTCGCCTGTTTCGGGGACAGCTTCTTCTGAGTTTGAAAGTAGCTCGTTGCCACGTTGTCCGTTTTAACAGAGAAATGGGCTCCCAGAAGATAATGTCTCCAAACTCGCAAGCAATGGACTATGGCGGTCATCTCTTTCTCCTGCACTGTGTATCGCCTTTTTGTATCATTCATCTTGCAGATTTCAAAGGGAACCGGATATCCATTCTGCATCAGCACTCCCCCGATGGAAAATTTGGAGGCATCCGTGTGTAACTTGAACGGCAAGCTGAAATCGGGCTAGGAAAGGACATGTTCTTAACTCACCGCCGTATTCAGCTCCTCGAAGGCTTCTCAACACTGATCAGACGACTCGCATGTCTTCCCCTTCTTGAGAAGGTCAGTCAGTGGCGCAGCCTTCCTCGAATATCCCTCAATGAACCGTCGATAGTAGTTGACCAGACCAAGGAAAGATCTCAACTCCGTCACCTTGGTTGGGCCTCCCACTCAATAATGCTTTAACCTTTCGTTCATCCATCTTCAGCTTCCCATGCCCAATAATATTGCCTGGGAACTGAAATTCCTCGGTGGCAAATGTGCACTTTTCCCGCTTCCCGAACAGATCGGTCTCACGAAGAACCCATAATACTGTCCGTAGGTGATCTACATGCTCCTCCATCGAGATGTTGTAGCTGACAATAACATCTAAGTATGCCACCACGAACCAATCCAAGTAGGGCAGTGGGATCTAGTTCATAAGGGTGCAAAACGTGGCGGGGGCGTTCGTAATACCAAATGGCATCATAAACCACTCGAATGACCCGTACCGCGTTATGCATGTTGTCTTCGGTTCGTCTCCTTCCGCTATCCGGACTTGATAACATCCCTTATGTAACTCCATCTTCGTATAGAAATTTTCCCCACCAATTCTATCGAAGAGATCCGCGATCAATGGAATTGGATAACTGTTTTTGATTGTCACATTATTCAGGTCCCGGTAGTCCACCCACATTCTCAACGACACATTGTGCTTCTTTTGGAACAGAACCGGTGCGCCATAAGGTGCCTTGGACGGTCTCAGCTTCCCCGTCCCAAACAAATCGTCGATTTTTTTCCGTAACTCCTCATGCTCGGATGGAGCCATCCTATAAGGCGCCATGGATGGTGGTTTGTCTCATGGCTCCAACTCGATCTGATGGTCTACCGCCCTCCTCGGTGGCAACTTCTCGGGCAACTTGGCTGGCATCCATCCTTATTCGCTTCAAGGACTGCCTCAACGACTTGAGGGATGGACTCCACGTTGTTAGGTTCATCCTACATCTTCATCACGGCTAAAAACGTGGGTTCACCCTTCTTCACCCCCTTGGTGATCTGCATTGCCTACAATTGTTGCACCCCATCCGTCTTTTCCTCCAGGGCTGGAATCATGCACGGTGATCATTTCTCGAGTATGCACACCAAGCTCAATGCAGGCATGGGTATGGCTGAGACTTGTCTCATGAAGTCCATACCCAAGACCACCTTACAATCGTCCATATGAATGACTGAGAAGTCCACCGGTCTGCTCCAACTGCCCAGCCGCATCCCGACCGTTCGGGCTATCCCATTGACGGGTTGAGCCTTAGCGTTCACCGTCTTCATCTAACCATCCTTCTTGGAAAACTTCACAGCGAGACTCATGGCCTCATCTATGGCGATGAAGTTATGAGTGGCCCCCGTTTCCACCATAACTCGGGTTGGTTTGTCGTTGATCCAAGCTTCAACGTACATGAGCCCCTTGCTTGTCGACTTCACCACTGGGTTAGCCTTCAGTGTGTTGAGCTGCAACGACCCTATTTTACTTGGTCCCTCCTCTGGATTCTCGGTCTCCCGATTCTCCATAATTGCGGACAAAGATCACATCTTCGGGAAATCCTTCATCGCATGTGGCCCCTTGTACATAAAGCATCCTCCCTTAGGAACAAAGGACTTCTTTCTCGCTTAAAAATCCTCCCGTCGAGCACCCCTCTCAAAGCTCCTTGGTTGGATTGTCGGGTTTTATCCCGTTATGCTCCCCCAACTTTGGCCACGACCTGCTCCTTCCTCATGAAGGACTCGGACGGACCCGAGGTACGAAAGTCAGTCAATGACTCGGCAACCGCTTTTGCCTCATCGGCGGTCTGAACACCCCTCAGCTGCAACTCTTGCTTGGCCCAAGATTGCAGTCCGTCGTTGAAGTAAAATACGAGATCCTCAGTCATGCTTGGAATCTGAAGCGTGACCGTTGTGAACTCCTTCATATAGTCTCGGATCGAACCACGCTGTCGAAGTTCCCTCAACTTCTTACGGGCCTCGTAGACAACATTCTCGGGATAGAACTGTCGTTTCAGCTCCCTATTGAAATCTTCCCAAGTATTGATCCGGCATGTTCCTTACTCGATCTCTGAGTGCTTCCTTCGCCACCACAGCATGGTTGTGTCCGCTAGGTAAGACGTCACGGCCTTCACTTTGGAATTCTCATCCACCAGGTTGAAATTGTAGAAGTATTGTTCCATCTGCCAAAAGAAATTCTCGACCTCCTTGGCATCCCTCACACCGTTGAACCGGTTTGGTCGCGGAAAGTCAACCGACCAGCACTGGTTCCTCCAACGGCTCCAGGCTTCACGCTTGCCTTCTTGACCAACGTGATGTCCTCCTACATCTCAATAAAGTGTGCCTTCATCCCCTCGATTTCATCATGCACAGCTGGATGGATCCCGTCACCAACTCCTCGAGTCGAATGAACCGAGAATCTAAGTCGGTAGCATTTTTCTTGACCTCCTCAAGCCCACCAAACACCACACCCTCCATCTCAGTGACGGTATGCTCGACCCTCTCGATCTTATCACCAATTTCACCCACGACCACACCCAAGGCCTCACGGGAAACACTATTTTCCTGTTGGGTTCCAACACGAGTGGACGTAGCCTCCCTTCCACGTTCCTCCACACCGGATGTCGAACTGGCCTCCTTTTCTTTACCTCCCCTTGCCATTTTTCTCTCAGACAGATTCTCCCCTTGTCTGGATTGTAACGTAGCTGATACCAACTTTCACGGACTGATTTCTTCACAGCAATCAGGACGTGCGGCCTTAGCACCTTTCACCCTTATGATTTGCTAATTTAGCCAAAGTACTTCTCCTTTAAGTATCTTACCCTTTAAGATAGTCCATATTATTTTACATTATTTTTACTTAGATATTTTACAAAGATTAAAGACTTAAGAAAATACTAAGTATAAGTCCGCTTCGAAAGCTCGTGCGTCCGGTTCGTTTGTTGGATGGGGCGTGACACTCTGCTCACTTTACAACTTAGTGATACCGTAGTAAATATTAACTTTAATCAAAATGAAAGTGGGGCAGATATTTTTCTAGCTTTTGGTTCAAAGGTGATAGCTCTACATTGAGAGCTGCGCAGGAAAAGTAAAAGTTGATGTGGAGAGGAGATATGAGACGTCACTCATGGTTTTAAATACTGTAGATATTTATGTTCCCTATTAAATATATACATATATATATACTTGGATTTACATAAATGCATGTTGACAGTTGGACAATGTACAAAAAGCTAATAGCGAAGGTAGGACAATGTACATTAATCCGTACTTGTAGTTTCTCAATCAGTGCACCCTCTACACATGACCTGGGTGCAGTTCTGTCTGGGTGAGAAGATTAGGACCGGTCTAAATATGGGCATTATTTTTAAGTGTAATCGCCTATATAACTATATAATAAGATTCGATTGTTATTTTCTTGGTTTAAAATTTAAAATGTTAGTGGTGTTTTTTCTTCAAATGAAATCACATCATATGTGGTGTTTTCGTCAAATAGAAATCACAATCAGTCCTCCATAATTGCGGTGTTCAAATAAGATTACATTATTTTTTTCAATCATAGTGATATTTTAATTTTCTCGAATGAATCAAAATCGTTTTCAAATAGGTAAAGGATACACCATGCATATGAAAGCCCGAGATCGAGTTTCCCTTCTACAAAACCATCGTGGTTTTCTGTTAGTCACTATGGAAACCTTTTTTGTCCACCAGTCACTATGAACGCCTAAACTACCAAAATAATACATGTTTCCTTCACGTTTTGATTCCAATTTGTATTCTGGTTCGGGATGTACGTAAATTTGTAGCTATGCTCGGCGTTTTCTGTAGTATAACCTCGTTATAAAAAGGAAAAAAAAAATTAAGGGAGATGAAAGTAAAAAAATTTTGGGTATAAAAATACAGATAAGTTCAATCAAAATATTTACTCTTGCGTTTTAAAAAATATTTAATGAAACAATTTTAAAAAGATAACTTTCTCCAAAAATCAACAACATATTATATAATACAAAAAGCAAAAAGTTAGGTTTGAGCCAATACAGACTATAATCCAATATACAAGTTGATAATAGGTAGTATGAGATTATTAATTTTGTAATTTTTAATAGAAGAAGACATTAGGTATGCTTAATATGGATATCAGTTTGGTTTTAGGTTGGTTTTTACTATTTTTAATCTACTAAAATATAACTACTATTATAAATCTATATTTACTTTGGTTTGTTCGATTAAATTGTTTGTGGTTTTTATTATTTTTGGTGACAACCAAATACTATTATTATTTGATTTTTTCATGTATATGAGTTTTAGACACTTTTGATGACGAACCAATGGTTTCATATTATAATTTCTAAATGCATAAAAAATCAAATCTAGATAATAATTAGAAGAAAAAGAAAAAAAAATTATTAAGACAAATCATTTCATTATAACTTGGTTGATGTTGAAGAGAAGCATTAAAAAATATATTCCAACTTCTAAGAGAATTAGAATCCTCAATTGTGGTGAATATTTAGTTACAGTAGAAACTCTATAAATTAATATTCAATAAACTATAAAATAACATAAACTAATAAATTTCTCTGGTCTCAAATTAGAACGGTTTAAAATATGACACAAATCTAGAAATACTAAGATAATAAATTTTAAGAAAATACTATGTAAATATATGATCCCATTAAAATATACATTAATAATATTTAAGTACATACATTTTATATAAATATAGACCAACCATTATATTGTTTGTTTTCCATTCACAATAGAATTATTTTATATTTTTAACTCTAAATATGTTTTGATGAGATTTAATAAAATTATATCTAAAGCCACATTAAATTCTATGAGGCATACTTTTATATACACAAAATAATATAATAAAACTAATATAAGTGTTAAATTTAAAAAAGTTAATTAAAGTATATACAAAAAATCAAATGTATTTTTTATTTTATCACAAATATCTTAAATTTAAAAATATAAAAGAGAAAACCTTTTTTAAATTAGTAACTTTATAATACAAAGTTAAATTAATTTTGCATACTATGTTGCAGTATGGATTATAGTTTGATGTAACTTGCAGTAAATATTATGTGGTAAAAACTGTAGATTTATGTGGTAAATTTGCAGTAGAAATAAAAGTTATCAATTTATTAAAAATGATGACTGGTAACATTTTTGATGCATAAGTTGCAGTATAATATTTTGATAAAATAGTTAAAAATATAAACATATAAATAATGCAAATTTATTAAAAACAAAGAAAATATTAACTTATTTAAAAAAATAAATCAATAATAATAATTTTATTATAATATATATAAAATAAACTGTAATAAAAAATAAATTATACTGTGTATTATTTCTAGAGTTCTAACTACTAACAACATTATTTATTCTAATAGCAATAGTACAATAAATTAAATAAAATAATAACAAAAGAAAATGCTCTTTAAAAAAATTGATAACGATAAAGAGATTTATGAATGTTCATTCCAAATCATGTTTGAAAATTAAAAAAATGAAAAACTAATAAACAAAAACCTTGAGCTTTTAAGCTTTCAAAATGAAGTGATGGCCTACTATCGTAGATGCCTATATATATAAATAAAAAAAAAATTATGACTGATTTTTTATTTATCCAATAAAATCTATGAACAATATTATTACAACAATAATTTAAAAGTTTGAATAATTCAAAAAGTTGGAGTAAGAAATATTATAAGAATCTTGACTAGCACAAAGTTAGGTAGAATATATAATTTGGGTAAACCATAAAAAAAAATTTGAATTTAAAAAAAAAAAATTACTAACCTAAGTTTACTACTAACGTGATTTTGTGAGCTCATTTTCAAACAGAAAAATAATTAATATCCTAACTCAATTTCTAAAACATGGATTTTTCTTTGATGTTGCATTAAGTTTTGAGTTATCAAATTAACAAAGGGTTTAATTCAAAACTGTAACTCAAAGGTAACACATACTAACTCAAACTTAAAATCAAAAAAAAAAAAATTAATGTACGATTGGTAACATTTTTGAGTTATCAATGATGTAAACCCCTACCTCAAACAAAATCAATAATACCACATGCTACCAATCAAAGCCATAATATAAGGCTGGAAACTCTTATAAAGTAGTAAAAAACAGTTGCAGCGTACATGAATTGAAGGTTCTTCAACCTCTAAAACACATCAAAACGATGCATATTACATCCTTTGTAATACAAAGAATGATATGAATATTAAAAGCATATTTTAAAAAACAAATGTAAACTTAAATAGGGTTTCAAAAAAGCACATTTCAATTTACAGACGATAGAAATTCTTTGGAGATATCAATAAGCGGTGATTGGAATCCAACCATAAGATTTTTTATATATTATATATAACTTTGTCAATATATATACATAAAATAATGATTTGAGTACTTAGTATAATATTAGTACCTCGACTTGAAGTACTAAATTTCAGGGATATCAGTATCAAATAAAATTTTAGAACCACTTTCTAAGTTTGTTACATAATTGAAGCCACATATTTAAGATAAATCAATATAAAGAAGATAAACTAAAATATAAAAATACCAAAGAATAGAAATTATTATTACTTATCTTCACACCACTCAATTTGCCATAACCTTAGAACACACAAAACAATATTTGCAGTAGTCGAATGACAATAATAATTTAATTTATGGGCTACACACTTGATATGAATGAACCTGTTATTTAACAAAAAATCAAATCTGTCAATAATAAAATATCCTATGGAAGCACTGAAACTTTTAAGATGTAATTCGAAAAGGTTCAAACTTGAGATGTATTAATGAGAACTTCATTGAATAAAACATGGTTCTGTAATTATTGTCAGGTTCAACAATCTGAGTATTTTGATGTTGTGTTTCTCCAACCAACGCACCACTTAGATCTACATAAGAAAATAGTAAGGGTATAAATCTGGTTCGAGGATATGTAAGACAATTAGTTAAAATTCTAATAATTATCAAAAAAATACAAAACATATGCATATAAAGTGTTCGTAAGTAATTCACATATCAACACAGTACATAGGATGATAACGACCCCGTAGCATACCAGAAAAGTTCACACAACATAGAAAGTAAGAACTGATGATTGGTTCTATCTTTGAAACCAAAGTTGATTTAGTGAACTTGATAACATATTTTGTTCATTTTGGTTCTTATCAGACCAGTAGCATGTGTTATTTTGAAATTTTTAATCTCACCCAATAATCTTCTTTCAAAGCAATATCATTAGGTAGAGACAGATCATAGTTTTGCACTTTCTTCAATTGTTAGTCCATGTATAAAAAGTCAAAACTATAAATTAATTTTATAATGTGGAAATAAGAAGTGTATGTAATATAAGATAACTTACATTCGCATCTCCTAAGAGCATGAATGAGTAATGATTTCTACCAATTTCCTACTCCATTGACTTATTATCTTGACACGAATTGCAGGGAATTTTATCGACGTATCCAAATCACCCAAGGAGATGAAGTTGGCCATCACGAAACAGGGTAAGAACTTTGTTTAATGTCTGGTTTCTTAGGGTTACTTAGATAAGTTAGTATAAAATTCATATATATAGGAAGGATTTCAAAGTTCATATTCTTAAAACGGGCGAAGAACATGTATATATTACATTCATTTGGGAAGATGAGTAAGATTTATGAATATGGCTTGGATCGTGTCATAAATAAACTTTCTATGTCTTGGAATACTGTATTTAGAAATTATATTTATTTTGTGTTCTATTTCAGGATGTACTTGAAGAAGAATCCCATTTAGACGAATGATGAAAGACCTATTACACTATTTGTACGTATAATGAAAATATACTTCTACAAAGAAAAGTGAATATTTTCCAATGAGATACTATATATTTGATTATTACACATAATATATAAAATTGAATATCGATAAATCATCTAATATGGTTTAACAAATTTGTACGGTTCAATATTTTCAAGACATGATGAACGGCATGGAATGCTGATAAATATAGATAAAGGGGGTCTCATTTTCAAACATATATTTGGTGGAACCTCATAAATAGGTTAGTCGAAACACAAATTTAGTTCGGTTTGAACTTAATAGTAACGAAAACTACTTTCTCTTTAGTTTATCTAGTACGTTTAATGATGTCTTTGACGGGTGTTCAATACCTCCATTAGTAACATAATTGGAATTGTTTGTTTTTGTCGGCTGATCAATAATTTCTAATAAGCATAACCATAAGATAAATATAATTGTTATATAAAACTTCTTTACATTATGCTAAAAATGTAGGTCACGTCAAAAAATTAGACATATTCCTCTTTGTAATTATCATTACCATGTATTAATTGTTAAATAATTAAAATGGTATATATTTACGCTTGCAATAATAAAATTAAAACAAACTATATATTGTCAATAATAATAAGGTCGACAATTGGATAAATAATATTGTGTTCCTATAGCTTTCTTGTCCATAAAAACATTTAATATATTCTGAACCAGCTGTACTTGGTGCGAACTCCATGTATTAATTATGAATATATAGTGTTTCCGATTTATGCACATTATTGAATATTTTAATTAATCTACAAAGCCGAACATTGACTTGTCAAACAATGGAAATTAGGAAAAATATTATATTTTCAATAACTTTACCATCGAGTAATGGGTATTAAGATATTGTGTTCCCATAGTTTTCTTGCTCAAGTACATAAACTATATTTCCAAACTGATTTTACTTGGTGCGAACACCATATCTTAATTATGCATATATATTATTTCAATTTATGCACTTAATTGAATATTTTACTTACTCTCCAGGTCTGATTTTAGGGTTAATAATAAGGGTATCCAAGTATAATGTAAAAAAATTGTACTAAGTTCTCATACAAAAACTACCATTAGATTACTGGATTACAAAATCTAACAAAAAGGTGGATTGAGAGGATTACTGCTTATAGGGTTAAACGTAAGGATATCAAACAGTATCCACTATATATCGTAATTAATAAAAGGGATTAAGTATTGCGCATAGATTGCCGTTAGATTTTTTGAATTAAAAACAAAACTAAATTCCGATAGATTAAGACCGTTAAACAATTTATTACAGCCAGGGTAAAAATTATAAAGCAAAAACTGTTTTAAAACGCAACATTACATTAAAATATTTAGGAGCTGACACTTTATGAAAAAAAACTAAGTTGTTTAATATAATGAAATAGAGGTTTTCAATTAATTTAAGACTAACAAAAATGTTTCACATAGAGAGATCTCACATAATTCAAAAAACACTAATTTGCATTATAGTAAAAAAAGCCAAAACATCGCGAAAGCCTATGTAAAAATGACTGGCAATTAGCATTTCCTTAAGCCACTTTTGTCCTGCTTTTCAATCTTGATCCGATCTGAACACGGATACCTTGTCACCGAATTCTCCTCAACGTGTTCCTCTAAGTTAAACACGATTGTTCATCGGCATTTAGCATGAGTCAATTTCATTGCTCCACCTTCCTAGGAAGACTCTCCAAAAAAACATTAGGGAACACTGCAATACATTAAATTTTAAAAGCTGTAGAAAACAAACCTGCAAAAAAAGTGTAATTGTGTAACAGGTAAAACCAATTATAGTATATAACACTTTACCTCCGGTGCATCTGAAATAAAACAGTTTTCCATAGACAAAGTACTCAAAGCTCCCTACAATATAAAAATTTGTTCAAATAAATGTAGTAACGATAATGAAACTAAGAAAGTCAATAATATAATATATTTCAATAATTTTGGTTGATTGAACTCCTCAAACTCGGTAATCATTTCAGTATTGGTCACGATTTTTAAGATTTTGTAAGTTCTCATCAAACTGATTCACCAGATCTTTTTTGCAGTAGCATTAATCTTAACACCCTACAAACAACAATAAAAATAGTTAAATAAGATAATGACACATTAAGCATACTTACGTCTAGTAACATTCATATAAAGGATACCTACCATTAGGACCATCTCAATCGTTAGGAAACCAACCCAGAATACTGCTTCCACAAATTATGATCTTCACCCTAATCTTCCACATAGACTTGAACGGCTTCAATCGGACAGAGCAGTTATCGCAGACATTATAAAAGAATGAGTTATGTTTGTTTAGATTTTGCGTTTAGGTTATGACTAAAAAAAGATGGGAGACGCAAGTCATAAATTAGTCTAAAAAAAACTAATGCAAGGCACGTTCTATGTCAGACAATATGAATTAAATGTAATATATTTTTGCCTTGCTCAGCACACTTCGATGTATATATTGCCATAAACCAAAATATATGAAATATATGCAAATATCCTATAATTAATCAACCTTGCCTATCACTCAAGGTAGCAAAAACGTTGTCAAAAACACAAGCATCGGTTCCATTCGTTATTACTAAACCTGATTTTGAATTTCGGTTTAAAAGTTTTAACCATAATAATATAAATTTCTTTTTAATACTGCATGTTGGAACATACGGTATGATGCACGTAGATTTCGAACCTAAGAATGGTTCTATTAGCTGTAATTCAAGAATCAAAAATAGATTATTAATCAAATAATTTAAGAACCAAAGTGACTTAGGGGTTATGAAAATCACTCACAACTAAGAAGTTTGTGTCGTTCCATATAGATCTATTCAAGCTTCTCTTTGCCTTGCTTCCCATGATATTGGTTTTGTCCGCAGTGTCTGAAGCAGATTCATGTCAAGCATAACTTTTTCTGTTCCAGATGTGTGTGGATTGTACCGGGACCGTGCAGGTCCTTTGAGATCATAGATTCTTGATATCCTTCTGTTGTAGAAAAGATTTTCCATCAACATTAGATCCAGTTTTGTTTCTTTTCCACCTTTTGAGTGCTTAATAGAGACATGGAAACCACAATATTCATATCAATCACTCCATTTTAAAAGAATAGCTATGGCGCTAAAGACTACACTCCGTATACTGTAACTAACCTGGTAGATACCGAGAATCTTAGGCAGATAATTCGGTGAAGGCACTTCTCGTCTTGTGTTTTGACCTAGAAATAAGAAATCTCCTAACCGACCAATCCACATATTAAATTCTAACAATAAAAAGGCAGAGACGGAATCTCCACAAAACCCATCCGTGAGAACATGCTACTCTAACAAATCAGCATAAGATATATGAAAGAACGTGGTTTTCTTTATTTGTAAGCAAAATATAAAATATAATTGTTAGAAATTCTATTAAAGAAACTTTAAGCATATGTATTTTTAAATTAATGTGAGAGCGCCATATGGTTAAGTTAATGTGAATGCATTAACTCCAATGATTCTCTTTTAATATATAAGAGATTTGTTTGTTAATTAAATGAATATTTATATATTTGGAAATATGTATTAACTGAAGGTGGAGTCACTTTTGTAGAACTCACACTGTTATAGAAATATCATACTTTGCCTTTTGGTATTAATTTGTGAACTAATAAAGAAAAATTATAGATCCTTTTTTTGTAGCGGAGTTTCGCTAAAATGCATTCATCAGGTCGTTTCATAGAACTGATGATAAATTAACAAACCGGCAAAATCTTTGCTCCTATAGAGGTATTATGTTAACAGTATCGTTGGTATGGTAAAATCAAAGTCACGGTGAAAATAAAGTAAGAACAGTTATCAGTACTTTCAGGTGCTCTAGAATGACCTTTGACAAGTCATTTTGTGCTCCGAAAAAACGGAAGTTCTTTCTTTCACTGTTCTAATAAGATACTAAACCATGTCACTGGACTCAGCAGGATCTAATTTTCTAGAACCAAGAACCAAAAACCAAAATAAGACACACTTTGGGAAGACAAAAGCCAAACGAAAGATGCAAGACAAAGAAATAAATGACGTCCACCACGACGACAACTGCAAAGCTTAACAGCGGAACCTGACAATAATTATAAGAAGGGATGAATTTAGAGTTCAAGAACACTGAGGTCCATGTTGACCAGGAGAATACCATACCCAGTGTCGGTTCTGATGGTAAGCACAGAGACGCTAGCTTCCAATCCACCAAATTTTTTGAAATTGTTTGTAGTTCTTAAAATTTCTAGAAAGGCCCTGACCATACCTTACAAGTTTCTTAACAAAAGAGGAAACTAATATATATATATACTGGATGATTATCCACGCATGCGCGCGGAGTAAAATTTATATACTAATAATCGTTGAATCCTAATTTTGTTCATTCAACCATCTTGTCATAAGTCTTCAAACGTAAAGTCATGGACCATCAATATAAGGTTAATGAGTAGGGTCATGTTTGCTGATATTTTATTTTTAACATTTATTTAATTTACATTAGGCTTCAACGATATCATCCAATTATTATAATTTACCATCTCACATTGATATGAAAAATTGCAATTTTGAAATGATATGATCAAATAACATTTGAGATGGTGTTTGTGCGGAATGAAAAATAATTATGTATACAAATGATTTATATATATTATTATTTATTTTATGTTCATTTACGTATATTGAATAATTGAGAAGAGAATAATAATTACGTATATAATTAAATTAGGATAATCAGATAAATTAAAACAATCGCTCTTTTTATTTAAAATTAGTTTTGTTGCTAAAAAAATTAAAAAAAAACTATTTATTTATTTATGTGGTATATAATTAATACTAAATGATATTGACATAGATATAAAGTATATTTTAATATAAATATTTATTAATTGAGGTTTTGTACTCATATGATTTTATTAACATTTTATATTTACTGTAACAAATATAAATTTATTAATAAGAATATTTATTAATTGAGTGTTCTTGCTAAATGAAAATTTTGAAATTAACATGTTTAAGTATTATATATATGACATATATTAAATGAGATTTTATATTATATTAATTTTATGATCATTTGTATCTTGTTATAACACAAAAACTTAAACCATTGATCACAAAAATTTCAATGTGGATTTAACAGTCTTAGTAATTTATAATATTTTAAAAAACTTTAAAATATAAAAAAAGTTTATTTTTTATATGTCTAATCTGATTGTTTAAATTAATTTAAAAATAGAAAATTAAATAAATTATGGAGACTAAAAAAAATTGTTATCAAATCTTTATTATTCAGAATCATTAATTGTCATTAATTGTTAATCATATTAGGTAATTCTGTAGCTTTTATTTAAAAAAGACTGGACATTATTCTTTAATTGTTAATAATGTTTATAATATATAAGAGATGTCCAATGACATAAAATATAATTAATTTAGCAAGAGATGGATTTTTGAATAGAATATGTGAAAAGCCTTCTTGTGCTAACACGTCAACATAGTGTCAATCTTGTGAATATATTTCATTTTGAAGATTATATATATATATATATATATATATATATATATATATTTGTGTGTGTGTGCGCGTGCACATATAATAATAGCACTATATTTACGTTTGTTTTTGTATAATGTCAAATTATCATGAAATTTTAAAAAAAATCAAAGCTGTAAACCCTATCACTTGTTAGCCACGTAGCCAAACTATAAACGTTAAATTCTAGGCAAGGCCCTACCTTACAAGTTTTTTAACAAACCGCAAAGTAATATATAATATATGGGTAAACGATGCCAATGAAAAAAAAAAATTTCTTTGAGTTAAATATTGTTGAGAGCTTTAGCAAAAAATAAAGAGTGGTCACATATCAATTGTATATGAGAAATTAACTTTTTACACATAACAATTCAGATGCTACGATATAATATATAATGTTATGAAATTTGACGAAATTACCTTTAACTCCGCGTAGAAAAACGAAAGGTGTGTTTCTTTTTAACAAGCAAACAAAAAAAAACAGTTTCACTTACAATCCTCTCGCATGTGAAGAACAAGATCGATGTGGAGAGAGCGATTGCATATCAGAATTAGAAAAATGTTAAATATCGCATGGAAAAAAATAACCAATCAAGGTTAGTCACGTTTAATTTAAAAGATGTCATCACTTTCGAAGTAATTAAGATCCGTTTTACAGCAATTAAATCAAAACTGTTGTTTCGTTTGCAGATGTGATTGAAAGGGGTAACCAATGAAGCTGCAAAAGAAAGTATTGTTACACCACTATTTTTGTTTTAAAACCAATTTAGAATTTTAATGTTTTGTTCATGTAAAACGAGCAAGATGGAGATAAGTTTCTGGCGGCATAACTTCTATGGCGAACATAAGCTTTTGGGTTTGTGGGTTAGGAGAGAACGTAATGGATGATGGGAAACCTGGGACTATATTGTATGATGTATGTAAATAGTATAGATTAACATTGGTATTTGTAATAGTTCAACTGGTTTAGTGTCCTGGGATATAGATATCTTAAGACTTGCATACTTGTTATGAATTATGTGAATGCCAATGTCTGTGTATACGTTTTGGGCGTTTGTTTTACAACACAAGTTTTTGGGTCCGTGTGAAAGAAGGGAAGATAAACCGATGTATGATGTAACTGAGGTGTCTATACTATATAATAAATTTATATAGTATAGAGAGATGGAAATAAACTAGTTAACATACAAGATTTACATTTTCGAGAGTTATCTTATGTGGCAATGCTTGTGCTACTGGAACTTAATCCCACATAGAGCCTGAAACAATGTGCCCCACTCACAGATGAGTCACGCAGTTATAACGAAGACATATGAAGTTGCAGTCTTCTCAACGTTCAACCCCGACCAACTCCTGTAGGACTAGTTTGATGTAACCTCTATATTGTTCTTTCACTACTCATATGATACTTATAGTGACCTGTTGGATGGAACATCTATCTTATTTTTTCAACGTTTCCAATGTTTACTCTCACGTTGTACCTAGTTTTTATGTTTCTTATGTATTTTATGCAACACATATGTACAACTGTATTTTTCATCTATAATAGTTGTGTCATTTCTATACTATTATGTACAACTGTATGTTTCTTATGTATTTTATGCAACACATATGTACAACTGTATTTTTCATCGAACAACACATTTTCGCAACAGATACAACCTATTTATGATAACAGCTTCTACGAAACATATGGTGATATTGGGTTTAACTATTGTCTATACTATAGAATTTATACTATAGTATGGGTTTTCATACGTTGGAATAGCTGTAGTTAAGTTTGTATACATTTAGTCTATAATACCTTCCAACAATTTCTTAGCCCTTAATTTCACCAATTTTATCATGTGGTTTTCTTTATGTGGACTATACATTTTATTCATTTGCTTTTCTTTCTATGGACCATACATTCTCGCAATTATTACATCTCATGTATAATAACTTCTAGAGTAAAAAAATTTCAATCTAGGAGGCACTAAATGTGGTTGTTTCAAACTATACTACATTTTGTATTCAATAGTAAAATTTCACACAAGTTCTTTTACCCTTGGTTAAGTGTATATATGTTTCTTGTAGAGTAAAATCCAACAATTTTGAGCACTTTAAGATCAGTTGTATCAAGTTTTTCTTGTGAAATCAGAGTAAAACTTGTGTCAAACTGTACAATACTATACTATACAACATATAGTAGAGTCTGAAATGGCAACCATGCTTAATGATGCAAAATCTACTTGTACATTGGAAATTTGTGATTTTACTATACTTCTGTTTTTTTTATTCATAAATTGATATTCATTGTCATGTATATTTTACCATTAAGAAAAATTGAACAACAACTATTAATACCCGATAGATTGAATAAGAGCCATACAATGCACACATATTTTTTATAGTCATCTCACGCATTAAAGGAAAAAAAACGAGAAAAGTTGGACTCTAATTGTCTTATCAGTCCCTCATTACTGTAGTATGTGTTATATTCTTCATTCTTTTACCTCTTATGAATATTTTGCAAATTCACCCAAAACTATTATTGAGTTTGGAAGATGTTTAACTGTTTTTTTCTTGTTTTTTTTCAAAGGGCCAATTAGTGATATTTACATAAGAAGGTGGACGATTAATATCTAACCATATAAAATTTTATTGGAAATTGTGTCAATTTAGCTCAAAAATTGACAAAAACTTATTTATCACTAGTGACATGAAGAGCACAAACAAAGAGAAAGGAAGAATATTAAACAAGATAAAATAAAAAGATATAGTCTATAACTGATCTTTAACTCTTAGCTGACCAATTGGTCCCTGACAACAGCGCCAAAACATGATAGGTCAGGTTTTTATTAGATCATCCAACTGCAAGTGCATAGTGAAGTATGTAGTAGTAATATGAGATCGAATCCACAAGGGCCGATGACTACACGTAGAATAGCAGACAAATTACTAGTTAAACCGAATAAAAGAGATTGTTTATTTTGTTTTTCAGTTTATTAATTCAAAGAAGCAAGAACAAGCGAACAAGAGGTAGTTATAACTATTTTCTACAAAATTAAAATAAGCGTTGGGAAATGGAAATTCTCAAGGATCTCTCTTCAATAATAATCACGAAACAAAAAGATAGGGAAACAAGTACAAAAACATCTTGAACTTAAATCACAATATTGGAGTTAACCTACTTACATAGCGCTAACACCCTATGCTCAAAATCTTAAATCATATCTCCACTGTATCTCAGATTTTAAACAAGTGTTAGGTTCATATTTTATCAGTTCACAAGGAGGAGTAACATAAAATTCGGGAATTCAACCAACATTTTTGTGTGATTAAATTCCCAGAATTAGAGGCTAGGTGATCAGACAAGTCTCAGCCTTAAGGAAAATCAGTAGACAAAGATCCAAACCATAAATCCCTAGTTTAACAGTTTATATATCAATGCATAGAGAAATCCCCTAATGAGAACCCCTTAACCGAAGTAAGAGAATACTCACTCATAATTAATAAACAACAACAAAATGATTCCATAGCAAACATAATATGATTGTATTGAAAATGAGAAAAGGTTTAGACGATCTTCTTCAAATTGGTACAAGAAGAAGAATCTCTTGCAAAGAGTCTGCAAATGATCCAAGTGTTAAAATCTCTCACAAATTACTCTAGGACTCTCTCTAGCCGTCAAGGACAATAAGCGATGAAAAATTACAGAATAATCTCGGGTTTTTACGTTTTAGGTCTTCAAAACGCGTCTCTTGAAAAATATGAAAAGTTGATCTCGGATGGCAAGGATCGAGCGATCCATGGTACATGACAGGCGCTCCATGGAAAGGATATGCCACTCCAGGATAGACAGAGCGGGCGCTCCATGTCACAATTCTGGCATAATTTTACCAGTAATCCATTTTGCTCCAAAATCCTCTCCAAATACAATCTTTTCTCACAAGCTAACGTTTTACCTGTAATTTATATTGAAGAACAACAAAAAGCGTTGAGAAGACCAAAATACCTTCAAAAACCGATTATTCTTTGTTCTAAAATGAGTTTTAAAGTGTTAAAAACAAAACACATCAGATGATCATACAACCACTGTCACAGAGTTGGAGGTGAAAATGGCACACTTCGCTATGCATCCAGAGAAAACTCCACGACCTGATGGGATGACGACTCTTTTCTATCAGAAATTTGGTTAAACAATTTCTTTTTGAGGGGAACATGGCACATGGCCTAAATGACACTGATATTTTCTAATCCCAAAGACTACTAAGCGAACAAAAATGTCTCAATTGTGACTGATTAACTTGTGCAACGTTAGTTAGAAGATAATTTCCAAGCTCTTATGCCAGAGATTGAGGAAAGTCTTACTTGATTGTATATCAGAAATCCAGTTAGCTTTTGTTTCTAGAAGACAAATTACGGATAATATCATGGCTGCACATGAAACGTTTCATGCACTGGGTTTCATGCACTGTGAAAAAGACAAGCAGAAGAGATAAACAGAAGGCCATAAAAACGGATATGAGTAAAGCATATGACATAATGGAGTGGTCCTTTATCAAAATAGTTATGTGAAAATGGGTTTTTCAGCCATATGGATATACTGGATCATGTGCTGCATTGCCACGAATTACTTATGAATGGCCAACCAAGGGAAATATTATTCCGGAAAGAGGTCTACGTCAAGGAGATCCTTTGTCTCTTCATTATTATTCTATGCACGGAAGTTCTTTTTAGGCTTCTTGATAATGAAAAGAACCAAGGAAAGATAAGGGGAATGCGTGTTACAAGCGCTTGTCCCTCAGTGTCTCACCTTTTTTTTGATAATGATAGCCTTTTATTCTGTAAGGCGGAGTCCCGTGAATGTGAAGAAGTAATGAAAGTAGTCAGGAAGTATGGACAAGCATTAGGCCAATGTATCAACTTTGATAAATCATCTTTCTCCTTGGTAAAAGATCACAGGAAATGTTAAAAAATAGATTAAATATACACTTGGGATTCAGAATGAGGGGGGAATGGGATCCTACTTAAGAATTCCAGAAGATATTAGTAGATCCAAGTGTAAGCTATTTTCTTTCCTCATGGAGAGATTACTGAACAAAGTGAATGGATGGACATGTAGATGGCTATCAAAAAGAGGAATGGAAGTCCGACTGAAATCTATTTTGTTAGCCCTTTCGACATATGTTATGTCTAGCTTCTTGTTCACGCTGGAGATATATAAAATCTTGCAAGCGCATTGCACAATTATGGTGGAGCTCAAATCTGACAAAGAGAGAAATTCACTGGGTAAAATGTGACTTTTCTTATCGAGATAGGAGGGTGGGCTCGGGTTTTTTTATGATCCATGAGTTCAACATGGCTTTACTGGCAAAAAACTGTGGTGACTAGTCTAATACCCTGATTCATTAGAGGCTCAAGTTTTGAGGGGAAAATACTATAGAATGAGTTCGACTTTGTGAATATGCTCAGTGAATAATCCTTCATATGTGTGTACAAGTATTTCAGCAGCACATAAATTATTTCTACTAGGAATCAGACAGAAAACCCACTCAGAAAATGAGTTTAATGTGTGGTAGGACCCTTCGATCCCCACAACATCAGCTAGGCAAGGTCGACCTTTGCCCCAGTGATGCATCCGAGAATGAGAGTCAGCAATCTTATTAATGGAGAATCAAAGGAATGAGATGTTGGATTACGAAAATTATGTTGTCCACGATGACATACCTCTCATACGAAGTTTGACCATTAGCTCGTGATACCTATTTCTGGAACCGCACAAAGAACGGCCAATATATAGTTAAATCAAGATGGGTAGCACGTAATTTATTGAGAAATGATGTAGAGATAGATGTCCTAGAGCCCAAGCTCTAAGCCTTTGCTTGGAAAATAAAGGCACCTCAAAACATATGTCATCTTATTTAGCAACTAATAACAGGACATGCGGCAGTAACAAGAAACATAACATGTCGTAATATGTGCTGCAATTATTATTGTCCAAGATGTGCCAAACCTGAAGAAACTGTTATTCATGCCATCTTCGAATGTCCACCAGATTTATAGGCACGGTATTTAGCATCAACACCATCTATCCCTACCATTTTTCGAATATCGAGTATTTATGCCAATATGATTACCTTTTTAGAGAAAGAAGCATTTTCGAGCTATAATTAGACAGAGACCATTGTCTGTGGATAATCTGGTATATTTAGAAAGCTAAGAATGATAACCTCTTTAGGGGGTAGACATGGATCCTTTGGAGCTAGTCAAATAAGAGGAAAGCGAATGTTAAGCCTAGTTCGATGCAAAGGAGATGGTAACCCCACTTCCACAAAAACATATTATTGAGGAACCACAAGTTTTAATCTTATGTAATATCTGCATGGTGTATGGATCATGGATCTCCACAGTTCAGTTTAGTGGTTGCAGATGGGTTTCGATGGACAGCTTCGGGAAGATTCAACTTATGGGGACGCGGTACTTCAGATGGTGAGAGGCTTCTTTGCATATAGAAGTGGAAGCATTGCGACGTGCAATGAAGAATATGCTCCATCATTCGACATGTCAGAGCTTTGGACGGATTGAAAGTATTTGATTGTGATGATAAAGGAACCTCATGCATGGCCAATTTTTGCAACAGAGTTGGAGGGAATAAAGACTCTGCAATTATGTTTTTCGGACTTCAAATCCCAAGAGCGCAAAATGAAATTTCAGATTATTTAGCTAGGACTCGAGGTCTTTTCATAGAGAGCTTTGTTTTATTGGTTTGTGTTATTCCAATCTGGTTACCTAGACCACAATGAATACTATAATAGACGTTCATTGTTCAAAAAAAAAGAAACAATAGCCGTTCATGGTCAAAAAAAAAAGTAAACCTAAATTCATGTGCATATTAAATTTCATCGTATAATGAATTGAAAGGTTGAAAAAAAATGTCATCCCAAGTGATCATGTGCTTAGGTAAGTAAAATAACCTACATATAAAATTGCAATTAACAGCTACCTCTTGATCGGTTTCCTTTATAACCACCAGTGGGTAAGATCCCGTAATTTATAACAGTTCCATTGCAGTTTCCCACTCTATCCTCCTATAGAAATATCGGTTTAGTTAGTTGGTTTACTTAATTATTCATGATTCATCACATTCAACATACTTGTATATAGACCATATTGTACATTAATTTTACAATCAATGAAGATGAACCATTTATTTAGATTCATCTAAAATGGTATTAGAGCACTCATAACAAACTCCCTTCCGCATCATCATCTAATCTGCTTCAATTCTCCTTGTGATTTTCGGATCATCATCTCCGTCTCAGGACAACGATGTCGAAACGAGGTGCCATATCGGGAAACCATTCAAACTCACCCACCGCTTCTCCGATGGATTCAATTCGAGCTAAATCTCTTGTTACTGAAAATTTTCAAGCTAATCAAGTTCATCGCGGAAAATCAAGAACTTTTATATCGAATCGGTATCGTCTCGATATCGATTCGATAGATAGTTCACATAGTCCTTACTTCCTTCATGCTGTGGAACTTCCTGGACTATCCTTAGTAGCACATCCATTGATCGGTTCGAACTACAATAGTTGTAAGGTAGCTATGACTATTGCTGTAGAATCTAAGAACAAATGGAGTTTTATTGATGGATCCATTCCTAGGCCAGATCAGTCCAATTATCTTTTCAAAATTTAGAATCAATTCTAAAGTATTGTTAATCTTGGTTGTTGAATGTGGTTAACCAAGGATGTACGATAGCATCTTGTACTACAGTGATGCCTCTGAGATTTGGTATGGGCTACACAAACGTTTTCATGTGAGTAATATTCCAAGGATCTATCAACTAGAGCAAGAAATTTTAACATTTCATCAAAGATCTTTAGATCTCTCAGCTTACTACACTAAGATGAAGATGTTATGGCAACGATTGGCTAGCACTAAATCTCATACGAGTTGCATATGTAAATGTGGAAAAGTTGAAGAACTGTTGGAAGATGCAAAGATTATGCGTATCCTTCAATTTCTTATGGGATTGAATGATTCTTATGCTAATATTCAAGGTCAAATTCTCAACAAGAAGCATCGTCCAAGTATGAGTTCCATTTTCAATATGCTGATCAGGATCAAAGTCAACATACAGTTGGTTCTCAAACCAAAGGATTTACTCCGTCTCCAACTGCTTTTCAAGTAACTGGTGTTGAGAAATCTGAGCACTATGGAAACATCATAGCTGGAACGAAGTATCAGCAGAGACCTCGTCATGTATGCAGTCATTTTGGAGCAACTGGATACTTGAAAGATAGATGTTATAAGCTTCATTGCTATCCGCCAGGGTGGACAGGAAAGAAAAGAGCCTCTACTCCTAACTCAACGGCTCCTACATCTGTTCTTGCTCCTGGTAAGATGTCCACTTTTACTCCAAGTTCTAACATGACGTCTCTTACACTACAAGAAATGTGGGTATTAATAGCATCATATTATAGCGTTTATGAAAGTTCTGCTATTGTATACCAACACTTGCTTTTTATAGTGTTTGTCAATTTAAAACGTTATATTTTTTCTTTCGGGAAAACATTTTTTTAGCCGCATTAACTTGCTAAGTGTAGGCGCGTTACCATTGCGTGTCCAAATCAAACGCTATCGTAAATATAAAGTATCTCAAATTTTGATCAAAATTCTTTAAGTTAATATTTGACCAGGCTTTATACACACTCGTCGAATCCCAATTTAACTTTTTCTTCACTGTTTCTTATAAAACGAAACCCTCTTTTTCTTCATTGTTTCTCAGAAAATCCAGATAGTTCTCTCGAATCGAAGCTTCAATAAGGTATGTTCTCATTCAACCGTAGCTACTTTTCTGTACCTCATCGATATTGTTTTTTATTTTCAACAAAGGAATGGAAAACAATTTTTGATTTTAGGTTTTGATTCTGAGTTTGTGTGAATATGCATGTGGAAGTTTGTGATTTTGATTGAACTTGAGTTTCATTATGTTTCTTTGTAAGCAATGAAACACGATTTTCACTATGTATCTGGAAGTATTTTATTTTGATTGAAATTGCTTTTCGTTTATCAGTTTCAGAAAAGGCAAAGACAAGAGGAGGAGGAGGAAAATTTGGTTTCCGTTGTAGTAGATGTAATTAAGGCTTGGAGGACACACCTGCGACAACACTAAAGGTGAATAAGAAAATAACAGAAAAGAAAGTGGCTTCCCGAAAAAAGAATTTATTTGAAACTAAGGGAAGAAGTGTAAAAACAAGAAAGTGGTTACTCAAGCTGATTAGGTATAAGATGTAACACTGCAAGTTGTTAACTGGCCAGCTTCCAGTAATGCATTAAGAGAAGATGCTTTGGACGAAGATAAGGGTAATGGCAATGAGGCTGATCAGGCTGAGAAAGTAATGTCGGAATATGATAAATAAGAGTATGAGAAAAGAAGCTTGTTTGAGTGGACAGGAACATATGGAGGATGAAAAATAAGCTGCCAATATGGAAGAAGATGGTGAACATGTACATAATGATAATGAGGAAGAAGCTGTCAATATGGAACAAGATGGAGTTAGCAATGTTAATACTGATGAGATTCATAGAACATAAGGAATTCAGTTACCAGAGGATGGAGTGAACAAAAAAATAAAAGAGGACCAACAAAGATGCGTAAAGTGGCTGAAAATCCTCATATAAGGGTTGCAGTTACATTCACTGATTTTGGTGATCATGTTGGACCTGTTCAGTAATACTATCATCTTTTCTTCGTCCTCTTGTGAGGGAACACGTTCCAGTAACAATTTCTGATTGGAGAAAAATTGATGCAGTGACTAAAGAAACAATGTGGGAAGAAATTCAGGTGTAACTAAGTTTAGTTGAACAACTACGAGATTATAAACATGTTTGACCTTTGAATATTTTGATGCAGGGGAGGTTTAACTTTCAAGAAGAATGCCAGAAAGCTGTTATTTTCAAGCAGTTGGGAAATTTGTGGAGGGCTGGGAAGTCACGGCTATTGTCACAAGTACTTGCTGCAAAGACTTCTGCTGAGAGAATAGATTTAATACCCAGCAACATCCCATCCATTCAAGAATGGAACTCTTAGGGTAGGAGCAAGACTAGCACAACTTTCACGATTAATTATCTACAACTAGGTAACTTTCTTGTTTATAGTTCATGTCTTATAGTTTTAATCACACTCATATTTATATTGTAGGTAACAACAAGTACAGAGAGCTGAGAAAAAATCAGATTCCTCACACCACCAGCCGCCAAGGAATACTTCGTTTAGCTTAGGATATGGTAAAAAGAGTACTCAAACATCTATATATTGTACAGCTTGTTAGAATAAAATGGTAATATCAGTTAGAATAAAATGGTAATAAGATATGTCTATTTTATATAGAAAAAGAGTAAGACCCAAGTAAGGTAAGTTGGAATAAGATATGGATTATGGGACACACTCATGCTGATTGTAGACAAGTGAGGCCTCAACTTATTGAGACTATTGTAAGAATTTTGGAACTTGTTATCTTGTGTATAATTAACGAATTATGATCAATGGTTTATCTTGTGCGTAAATGTTTGTATCATAAAAAATTACAGTCACTTGATAGTCAAATGGACTCTCCATTAGCTGTTGATAACGTAAGGGAAGATGCTGTGAGCAAGATTTTGGGAAAAGACAAACATGGACGAGTAAGAGATTACGGCTACTATGCTAGAATTTATGCAATCTAGAGACGCAAAGATTGCTGATTTGCAAAGTGAGATTGAAGAGTTAAAGGGCATTGGACTAGTGAAGATGATGAGGTATTTCTGAAGGTCTCATGTGCTCATCTAATTGCAAAGAGATGTTTAACAATATACATCTAGGTCCAAATGTTGTTAGTATTGAAGTTGTGAAGGTGTTTAATAATAATGCTCATTTGTGGAGACCAACTGCTGATATGTTTTTGATCAATGATGCAATTAATGAGAAAATCGCATGACGAGTCCTAAAGGTTGAAGGCATGTCTACACCCACTACAGATGCAAGCCCTACTAATCATGCATCCAAGAAAAAAGCATCAGCTACGAAACCAACCAAGAAAAAAAGAGTGGTATGTTATTGAAATGAAGTTATTTTATTTTTTTGTCTGTTGACTGATATTGGAACATGCTTCTATTATCTGATTTAAGTTGAAGAGTCCAGACCACGCTAGTTCCACCAAAAGTTCAAAGAAGAAGTGTATTTTAGACTGCAGCAACTTTGGATGTAAGGTAGCTGAAGAAAGAGTAGCTTCAATGGATCCGAAAGAGTTGTGCCACTTTGTACCACTAAGTCCAAATGCAAACAACATTTGGGTTAAGTGGCTAAGATTGGTAATGCAAAGGTCTCGAGGCCAAATTCAGAGATTGAATACATTTGTAATACAAATATGTTCAGCTGTGGCATGGCCAAATGATAAACTAATATTCATCTGAAACTTAGACAAAGTTATTGTGTTTTGGTACAAACTTAAGAGCCGGTTATTGTATTGTCAGTTATGTATTGCTAGTTAAAACTTATGTTAAGATATGTATTTTTGTACATTTTGTAATATTATTTTATATAATATTAAGATATTAGCTTATGTAATAAAGTGTATTATTATGTAATATAATTTAATATTTTAATTACTAAAGATTATAATGTAAACCATAAAATTAAAAACATAAACCCTAAATTAAAAGCCTAAACCCTAAAGTTAAACCCTAATGTCTTCGCCCATAAACCTAAAATTATATAAGAAATATAATTTATAATTTAAATACAAGAATTAATTTTTTAAAAATTTAGACCTTGCTTCGTATAAGTACAATAGTTTTTACTATTCATGTAAGTATAAGCTTTAGATATTTATTCCTATAACTAAGTCTTTGTGTATATACATATAAGTTAGATTGATGTAATCAGTCTTTGTGATATTTTTTCTTAATTTTAGAATTTTGTTATTATAGAAAATAATAATTTCAAATTTAAATACTGATTTGTATAAGTATGATATTGTAATCTTAATTTCATAAAAAATCATATAAGAACTAGTTATTGAATCCTTTGTACCTACAACTAATTCTCAGTGTATATGAACATATAAGTTAGATTTTTGTAATACAAGCTTATAGTATTTTTTCTTAATTTTATAATTTTATATTTATAAAAATTAATATTTTAAAATTTTAAATACTCATTCACGTAAGTATGATATTGTAATTTTTTTGAAATTAATTTATATTTTTAGCTTAAAAACCTATTTTATATGTTAATTTTGGGATTTAAAAAGAATTTTTTAATGTATTTTATTTTGAGCCAATAAGCGGTAACCTCCGAGATTGCAGACGTGGTGAATCCTACACTGCTGGATATGTCTCACCAACTTTGATCTGATTTGTTCTTTCTTATTGCAGAAGTGATTAGGATTAATGCAAATTTCATAACACAGCTCGCGTTAGGGTTAACACAAATTTTAGAACAAATTGTGTTTTGTCTCGCAAGCTTTGCTTTGAGCAAATCGTTTAAGAACGGATCCATCTACATTGTGACCAAATGGATAAGACGTGGATTTGGCTGCCAAGATATAAACTGAAATATCTCGAGCTAAAATATATTCGCCGATTGAATGAAATCTAACTTCTATTTTCCGATTTAACATGTAGGAATAGTCGTGAGTACTCAGAAGGAGCAACTGATTTCGTGAATTCATCAGCAAGAAGATTGGTAAATATGTTCATAATGCTATGCCCTTGTAGAGATCACCGAAATTTATGCCGTCAGTTAGTTGATAAAATAGTTGACCATCTAGTGATCAGGGGTATGGATAAGAAGTATAAGAGTTCTTATTGGAGTATTCATGGTGAAAAAGAGATTCTACAAAAGACAGTGGTCTTTAATATGAGAGTGAGGCATTTGATTTTTTTAAGACAATATTATGTATGGGTGAAGGTCATCCAAATCATACGAATAAAAATGGGGTAGAGGCAAATGATGATGATGAAACAGTGGAGGAAACTGAATTTAGGAAAATTTAAGAGAAGCTGAACTCCATTGTACTCTGATTTATCAAATACACAAAGGTTTCAACAATCATGGGACTTTACAGATTCAAAGTAAAGTGGTTTGACTGAGAACTACTTTGATCAGATGTTGGTTTTACTTCATGACGTGCTACTTGAAGACAATATTCTTCCAAAGAGTATAAATGCAATCAAAAAAATTCTGAATATATTTGGTATCAGCTAAGACAATATTCATGCTTGCAAGAATGATTGCATACTATATAGGAAAGAGTTTGAGAAGTTAGAAAGCTGTCCAAGATGCAAAGTTTCAAGATAGAAAAAAGATAAGCACAATAATAAGAAAAGGTTGGGATTCCAGCAAAGATCCTTAGATACTTTCCAATTAAGGACAGATTTAGGAGGATGTTTAGATCAAAAAGAATGGTTGAAGATTTTCGTTGGCACTATACCAATGTCACCCGTTGATTCTATATCTTGGGCACAAGTGAATGATAAATGGCCAGACTTTGCTGCTGAACCAAGGAATCTTACACTTGGAATTTCTACAGATGGGATGAACCCTTTCTCCATTTAAAACACCAATTATAGCACATGGCAGTGTCGTTAGTAGACTATTACACGCCTCCAACTATGTGTATGAAGGCTTAGAATATAATGTTGACTTTGTTGATCGCTAATCCAACAGCCCCTGGTAATAACATACATGTTTACTTAGAAACTTTGATAGAAAATTTACAATATTTATGGGCTGCGGGTATTGAAGTCTATGACTCATCAGCGAAGAAGAATTTCACACTTAGAGCCTTGCTGCTTTGGAGTATCAGTGACTATCCATCCTTAGGGACATTGTCTGGATGTAAAGTCAAGGGGAAACAAACCTTCAATGTATGGGGGAAAGGATACACTTTCTAGGTGGCTTAAGTTTAGCCGTAAGTTTGTCTACATGGGAAATGGAAAGAGAATTTCGTCTGGCCATCCTTAAATATATAAAAAAAGCTTGGTTTGACAACACTGTTGAAGAAGAGAATGCTAATAGGATACAAACTAGCCCTGAAATATATAAGACATTACAAGCTTTTAGGAATGGTTTTGGAAGACCTTTAGGTAAGGAAAATAAAAGAAAAAAGAACATAGTTGGAAGATGATGAGATGTATCAAGAAGAAGAGTGTGAAGTATCAAATGATTTATGGCGGTGGAAGAAGAAATCAATCTTTGAACTGCCTTACTTGAAGGTAAAGTAGAGTAACTAAACTATATTCTCTGATTGTTGTATAAGAATAGGCCTAACAGTTTCTTGTTTAATGTGTTAGGATATTGATGTGATGCACGTAGAAAATAATGTGTCAAATGCTATATTGTCTATCTTGATGCAAAGTGCTAAGTCAAAAGATGATTTGAAAGCAAGAAAAGATTTAGAAGGTATTGGAATCAAAAATCACTTCCACACATAGGTTAGGGGAAAGAAAACATACTTACCTCCAGCAAACTATTGGTTATCCAAGAAATGTAAGACTATTTTCTGCCAAAGCTTATCTAAGTTTAGAGGTCATGATGGTTATTGCTGTAATATTGCTAATATTTGTTTAGTTAATCCTCCAAATAGAAGTAGTTTAAAGTCGCATGATCATCATGTGCTAATACAAAACTTGTTACCAGCTGCATTAAGAAGGTTGTTACATAGCGGACCTAGGATTTCCATATACATATTATGAAATTACTTCAACAGGTTGTGTCAGCGTATCATTAACCCAGAGAAACGTATATCACTAGAGACAAAGTTTTTGTAAAAAATGTGTCAACTGGAGCGCTTCTTCCCTCCATCCCTTTTTTATTTTATTTTCCGCCTTCCAATACATCTATCAAAAGAGGTAGGTTTGGGAGGACAAGTACACTTTCGCTAGATGTATCCCTTCAAAAGGGTTGATGTACTCATTTTCTTTAATGTATGTATTTCTTGCAATGATGTTTGACTAATATTCATATTTCTTGACTGGGTTATAGGTACATGAAAGCACTAAAGGTTTTTGTTAAGAATCATGCAAGGCCAGAAGCATGTATGGCTGAGGGGTATTTAGCTGGAGAGTGCATTGCATTTTGTGTAGAGTTCCTTCAAGATTCAGTACCAGTTCAAGAAACAGTTAATCATAAATGAAGATATTGAGGATGATAGAATGGTGGTTGAAAGTTGACCTCTGCAGAAGAGTATAGAGGTCCATTGAATTGGAATTCAACTTCAGGGTCCATTCATTCTACCTTCTCAAGCAAAATAAATTTTCTCCTCTAGGGAAGATGATAATTCAAATTGGTATGTTGTTTTGAGAGCATCACCTAGAGGCTATAATGAGTTGGAAAGAGAAGAGGATTTAGGCGGTGCACCTTTGCATGTCAAAAATTCGATGATTTGGTTGGTAAAGCTTCTGATGATGATAGTTTTTATGTTAGGGATGATTGTGAAGGGTTATTAGTGGTAGATTGATAATAGGTTTGATAGGTTTGATGGTTTGTGTAAACAAGGAAATGTTTTATGGTTTTGTAAACACTTATTTTTTTTAGTTTTTATAATATGATTAATTTTTTTTATTACAAATATTCCAAATATAGATTACATTTAAAAAAAATCAATTCATATTATTTTAATTAATTTTTGGATAATAAAAAAAATTAATAACACAAAACATTTGTTATCTCTGTATAACAAACTGCTATAGGTAAAATCAAATTAAAAATTTTAATAACATTTGTATCACGTTATTATAAATATTAACAGTCGAAAAGAAATTTTCGCTATCGTTGCTTATTTAACCATAGCATCCGAAAGATCGCTATCAAAAGTGTTCGACCTACGATAATGGACGCTGTCAAAGCGTTTTAGAAAACACTATTATATCAAACTCATAGTATTTCACAGCCGTTATTAATACTCACAATTCTTGTAGTGTTATTACGAAGGATGCTTCCTCGGTAAAAGGATTGGTTAATTCCTCCGCTCCAGTATCTGATGTCACATTGGTTAAAGGGTTGGAAACAACTACTTCGGGGAATAACATGACGAAAGATCATATGCAAGACGTTATCTCTTATCTGGGTTCCAAACTTTACACCTCTACCGTCACACCCACTCTCAATGTTTCTCAAGACTCTACTTCTCTTCACAAATATTTCACAGATATCTGGTACATTCCTTTCCCTCTATCCTCCAACATATTATGACATATAACATCTAAATATGCTGAAACTAATATCTCTACAAGTTCATGGGTCATTGATTCCGGGGATACCCATCATGTTTCCAACTCTGCAGAAACCTTTCTAGATTTTTAAACCTCTAGTTGATACATTTGTTAAGCTCCCAAATGGAACTACGGTTAGCATTGCAGGATTAGGTTCTATTAAACTTACTGATAAGATTACTCTCTTTGAATTTAATTTTAATCTCATGAGTGTTATCGTGATAAATCGTCAACTCTCTTCTGTTGTTAGCATTACACCTACTCTTGTTTCATTCATGATCTTTGTCAGGAGTTGATGATTGGTACAGGTAGTCAGATTTCAGAAGAGAACCATTTTCTTTACTTCACGTTGATACATAAGGTCCGTTTAACACGTCTACCTACGATGGTTTTAGAGATAATTTCTAACCATTTTTGGTGATCATAGTCGAGCTAGATGGATATATTTGTTGAAGTTGAAATCTGGTGTGTTGCATGTGTTTCCTGCTTTCATTAAGATGGTAGATACTCAGTACAGAAAGGAAGTTAAAGTTGTTAGATCTGAAAATACTGCTGAGTTGAAATTTACTGATTTCTATCTAGCTCCAGGAATAGTTTCACGCCATTCTTGTCCAGAAACACCTCAACATAACTCCGTAGTGAAAAGAGAACACCAACACATTCTAAATGTAGCTAGATCTCTGATGTTTTAATCTCATGTTCCTCTAGAATATTAGGGTGATTGTGTTATGACTGCAGTTTTCTTGATCAATAGAATACCTACCTCTGTTCTAGATAGAAAACCCCATATCAACTTCCTACAAATAGTATTCCTGACTACACACTTCTTAGAGCTTTCAGGTGTCTATATTATGTGTCAAACTCACCAAAAAAAGACATAAGTTTCAACCTAGAGCCGAAGCTTGTGTCTTCTTAGGATATCCGATGGGATAAAAAGGATACAAAATCCTAGACATGGAGAGCAATGTCATTTCAATCTCAAGAAATGTCATATTTCATGAGGATATTTGATATAGCCTATTTATTACCAGTTTAAGACCATGTTATAGACTCTATTTAGGGTATGTTATGTGTGTCAAGGCTATGTTTTGAGGTCTTTACAGGTCCAGGTACGTTTTGGAGATATATGGAGATACTTGGAGCTTTTGGAGCATTTGGAGAGGAATAATCAGTAGATGATCGTTGAAGAGAATCGAAGTACGAGATTACCATTGAAGACGATACAATGTAGGCGTCGACCGATGTTACATGACCAAGCTCGATCGATGTTGCACATCCGCCATCGATCGATGTTGCACATCCGCCATCGATAGATGTCCAGTTCGCATACATCTGACTTTCAAGCCCAAGTTAGAGACATTACATAAGATTACAAGATTACCATTGGACGAGTTTTGACCTAGAATTTAGGGTTTTATATTTATACTTTATGTATTGCACTAGAAATGGGGGCAAGTGCTTGTGAGTGTGCTAGTACTAGGGGTGCTAAGTGTTCTAAGTGTGTTTTGAAACCCCAATATTTTATCTATGCATTTTATTCAGACTACTATTCTTACTTCAATTATGTCTGAGTAGTTATCAACTAGGTTTAGGGTTTATCAATGGTACTGATGGATTAGCCAAACAATAGAATTGGTAATGTCATTATTAAAACTATTAATAGAATTGTGTTTATTGCTTGTGTTATAGAGTAGCTAACTAGAACCCTGATAATAGGATAGTTAGGCGCAAGCGAGAGCATGGTCTACTACCGGATCTATTCTCTTCAGCTAGGTTGTTAGAAACAAACGAGAGTTGATTTAGCCAATCAAGTGAACTTGTCGAAGTAGGTCATAACGCTTGACTCAAGAAACCATCGATCGACGCAGGATCATTGCCATCGATCGACGGTCATTTTATGCTAACAAGCGAGAGCTGAGACATTGGACTTAGTCAATAGATTAGGCGCGCATGCGAGAGCTGGTGTCTTTTACATTAGATTTCGATTTCCATGATTAAATACCTTTAACTTCTATCTACTATAATCCACTTGCCTGAAACCCTAGATCTAACATATTTCCATATTTACATTAATAGCATATTTCCATATTTACATTAGGGAAAATTCAATAAAAATACTCCAACTAAATTTCATTAAGCTTTTTAATACCCAAACTTTTTTGCTACCCAGTTTAATATCCCAACTAATTATTTTGCTCATTTTAATATACAAAATTTTAAAAGTCTGCCTATTTTAATACCCAAATTTTATTTATTTTAACTATAAATACTAATAAGTTTCAAACAAAATTTGAAAAAAATCTAAAATATATAAAAAAAATCTCCAAAAATTCTAATTTAATTATTTGTTTGAAAATAAAAATAAATAAATTTTTGCATAGTCTTAAAAGATTTAATAAATTTTAAATATTTAAATATTGATTTTAGTTTGTTTTCTATAATAGAAAACAAATTCGTTTGTTTACATTCAAAATTAATTTTATTTTTTAAAAAACATTTTTTAATTTATTTACCTTATTTCCTAAATATTAAAAAAAAACTAGATTTTTTTCATATTTTCTCTTAGATTTTGGAAATTTTTTAACTTTCGTTTGAAAATTATTCGTATTTTTAATTAAAATAAATAAAGTCTGGGTATTAAAATGGGTAGACTTTTAAAAGTTTGTATATTCAAATGTGAAAAATAATTAGTTGGGGTATTAAACTGGGTAGCATATTTCCATATTTACATTACTAGCATATTTCCATATTGCATTTATACCTTCTAATAAGAAATATTTCGTTGACCTGATTACTTGCTACCAATATATATAGTTACCTAGCTTAGCCATTAGAAATAAGAAATCTATTGTGTACCATTGTTCTCTGTGGATTCGATCCCTAAGTACTACAACATATCTCTGTTGACAAGAGTACTATTGTTTTGTGTGTTAGGATTAAGGGTTAATTTGAAAGTTGTTTGTTTAGGATATTATTACCCTATTAAAACATAAAAACACACCCACGTTAAATTTGGCGCCGTTGCCGGGGAGCATAGATCGCCATTATATTTATTTTCTAAGACTTAATCTAGGTTTGTTAATTTCAAGGTTACTGATTTTTCTTTTTTTTTTGTTTTTCGGGTGCATGCAAAAGAGTACCAGGAGCAACAAAGGACAAGACTTACTGTTCTCTGACTCAGAGCAACTCAAACGCACGATCCACAAAGAAAGACGACACGCATCGATCGACAGCATACCTTCAGCATCGACTGATACACCTTTACAGACAGCATCAACCGGCATCAGAACTCAACCATCGACCGACATCAGAACTCTAGCATCGACCGACATTGATTACTTAGCATCGATCGACGGCACCTAATCCACATCGATCGACGACAGTAGACTAGTTCAGATGGTTGCGCTTATAATTGTGGCTCAAAATGAGAATGGAGACTTGCATGACCTCAACGGTCATCTGCAAAATGCAGCAGGTCAAAGGATAGACAATCCATGAATCAGAAGCAGAAGCAGACGCTGCAATAGCTCAAACTGAATCTAACGCCCATGCTGCTCAAAGAACGCTGGCTGACTACAACCGTCCAGACTAGTACTACGCCAACAGATCTGCCATTCGTCCTCCAGCTTTTCAGTGAAATGATTTTGAGATCAAGCCCGCTTACTTCGGACTTGTAGCGCATACACCTTACCATGGTTGCGACACGAACACCCAATGGATCATCTGGAGCGATTTGAGGCTCTAGTGACTGCTATTGAAGCCAGTTCCTGGGGACTATCTTTTCTGTAAGCTCTTCAAGTACTCACTTGCTGGAGAAGCTTCATATCGGCTTAAGCAGGTACCACTAGGATCTCTAACATCCTAGATTGACATTAAGAACGCTTTCCTGCGTAACTTCTTTGATGACGCAAGAGCAGAAGATCTGAGGAGCAAAATTTCTACTTTTCACAAGAGCCTTCAAAGTCTTTCAGAAACTCATGGATCAGATTCAAGTTATACCAGAGAGAATGTCCACATGATGGGTTCAACGAGTGAAACTTCTTAGCACTTTTTTCAGAGGTATTGGAATTCAATATCAGATGACTTTGAACATAGCTAGTGAAGGAAATTTTAGCACTAGGAGCCCTGAAGAAGCTACAAGATTGATTGAGAATCTGGCATCTAGCAGCAGTACCAAGAACACATATTTTGAGAGGAAGAAATCAACTCCAACAATAAGCAAGGAGCAGATTGAAGAGGTAAAAGCAAAGCTGGATAGTATCCAGAATTTTTTCAAAAAACAGGTTACTTTTGCAGAGATAGAAGCGATAGTCTGGAGACGATGAGAATGAAGAAGAGGATGTGAACTACATTGATGGGAATGGTTTCCAGAGACAAGGAAATCCAGGTTTCAGCATGAATTCCTATGGTGCTGGTCAAAGGAGTAACTTTAATCAGAGTTCACAGCGAAAACCCTTCAACAACGACATGACATATGGATCTTCCTACTACCAAAATCCTTCTCCAAAAACTCAGGGAAGAAAGATTGTAGCAATGGTTGATAGAGTCTTAGAGGGACATCATAACATGATTGTGGATTTCAACGGAAAGATAGATGGTTTGTACCTCAACCTCAACACCAAGTTCAAAAACCTCATCACCCATGTGAAGAAGTTGGAGAACCAAGTGATGCAAACAAGTGAGACATTTAGAAAACATGAGAGATTGATTAAGGAGAAGATGGAGAATGGGCAAAGGCACCACGTCAATGCATTAATTGATGAGGATTTCTGGCAAGAAGTGAAACCCCAAGACAGCAACTTTCGTGTGGAAAATTCTATATCACTCAGCAATTCGCGTCCTCATCGATCGGTGCAAGACAACGAGCATCGACCGACGGTGAAACCCACAGAATCGATAGCCTCATGCGAATCAACTAAAATTGATCAACGCCATTATCACAACCACGATCGACATAGAGACGAAGGAATCGATCGAAACTCGGTGCCTGTCATCCATCGACAGCGTGGAAACCCAGTCCGATTACCCAACCTCAACGCAAGTCTGATTGTGCGTCCAACAACAACAATTTAGGAACTGAATACAAACACGTCTGAATCTACAGATCTTGATAGAGAAGACGAGGGACACTCAAAGAGGAGGCAAAATTCCCAAAACATCTACGCAGAGAAGCCAATAAAAAGGAGATGGATGGCTTTGCTAAAAGAGTTTTTAAAATTCCTTTAGATGCATATTTTGATGAAGGTTATTATACTCATAGATTGTGGATGTTTTTAAGGGAAACAAGGGAAACAGATGATGACATAGAAGCCATGTTCAATCACCTCAGAGAGAAGATGAAACATAGAATATGTTTGAAAAAGAAAAGTGATTCTGAGAAGTTTCTTATTCCATGCTTCATCAAAGGAAACAAATACCCCAACGCCCTCTGCGACAATGGATCTTCAGTGAGCATTATGCCAAAGTCTATGGCAGAGGAGCTGCACCTAAGAGTGGAACCCTCCAACGATTCGTTCACGTTTGTGGACTGCTCAAAAGTAAACTCAGGAGGGATGGTAAAAGATGTTCCAATACAGATCAACAACACCCTAGTCCCAGCAGACTTTCATGTGATGGACATCAGGATATATTTGAACTCTTCGCTACTACCTGGGAGAGCTTTCATGGCTACTGTGGGAGTCATATGCGATATGCAGCTAAACAGGTTGTATCTATCTCTTATTGATAAAAATATATTTTATGAAAATGTTAAAAATAAGAACAAGGCTACCCTTATCGAATTATGTAATGATGCAAAGCCTGTGGCCACATGTTTTTGCGATTATTAGTGTAATGAAGAATCGGTAGATGAAGCATCGATCGACACCCAACCCCTAGCATCGATCGATACTCATGCATATAAACAATCGATCGATACCCGCCCTTCAACATCGATTGACACCCATACCCCAGAAATGATTCCCACCCACCAAGCTGATTACGATTACAACCTAGCCCAGCTCTAATACGATGAACATTACAGAGAAGATGAGATGATCGAGTACAGAGGGATTTCTATGGAAGAGGCTGGAGCTTTTCATGTTTCCCAAGAACCGGGGAAACCGACATCGATCGACAGAAACCATATGCCATCGATCGATATTGAGCAAGAAGCAGAACCTGAACATGATTCAGGAGATGAACACGACAGAGAAGCTTGTTATCTACAACCAGATGAGTTCAGTATTATGAGAGATCGAAATGGTCACGCAAGAGCTATGGATGGCATAATTCTAAACGTCACAAAGGAGGATGTAGCAGATATAATTGTAATGGCCAACGGAGCTGGAAACCTTTTTGGGCACCGGTCTGATTATCGAGCATTGATCGATGGTAACCATAGACCATCGATCGACACCAATTGGGCATTCCAAGGATACAGTGAAGCCTATGAAGAGTAGGAATCAGATTATGATGAGGATGAATCTGGCTGGGTAATAACGCCAGAGTGGGCAATCCAGCATCAATAATCGGCCTATCTTGGCCATCAAACGACATCAAACGTAAACCAGACCCTTCAGTTGGACCAGAAGAAACAGAAGCTGGTTATCTCAGACCCGATGAGTTTGAAATTTTCACAGATGTAGAAGGACGTGCACGAGGTTTTTATGGGAGAATTCTAATTCTACCTAAGAAAGATGTAGCAGACGCCCTTCTAATGGATGAACGATCATGAAATTTCTTTGGACAACCTCAACAACCATCGATCGACGCACATGTTCCAGCACCGATCGACAACGAGGAACAGAAGCACGAAAATACAGCAGAGCAGAGATTGATGATATTGTGCATGAGATCTACAAAACTCAAGAGATGTGACTGGATGATTTCTACATGAGGCTTGATGATGTCTACAATCCTATTGATAGATGCTTACCAATTTGACTACACGCATGGATGAGAAGAAGCAATACATGGATACTTTTCAGAGACAATATGCGAGTAGACCAGATGGAGTGACATCGATCAACGGCAACATTACGACATCGGTCGATACTAAGTTCAACAGACAGAAGTTCGCCGCAGAACACTACTTAGAAGAAAGGTTCTCTGATATTGCTTTTTATCAGTGCCTAATGAAGGAAGATGTTTCTCAGCAACTAGAGGAAATGTCAGACACTACAGCTGCCAGACTTAGAATGCTCCAACATAGTATTGAAAATCTACAAAGAAGAATGCATTAACTAGAGATTACTAAGGAGATCATAAAGAATGAGAAAATGATAGGAGATGAGGCAATCATAAACTTCATTGGTACATGGTTTCAGAAGAGCAACGAAGATGTAGCCACTTGTTTTCCAAGTGTTGATCAACTTCCTTTCTAGTCAGAGCTTTCACAATGTCGAGCTTAAGACTCTAACCAAGCGCTGAGTGGGAGGCAACCCATTGTTTAGTAAGTTTTCATTAGTTTTTATTCTTCATTTATTACTAATTTTCGTATTTTGTTTTTATTAAAAAAAATATCTGAGGAAGATAGTCTGCCTAAATCATCGACCGAGTGTTGATCACTGCCGATTGACGGAGTAACCATCGCATCAATCGATAGGCACTTAAATTTTTCGATGGACGGTCACAATCAGCAAGCAGGTGTATCAGTTTTTCTTTGTTAAAATTGGTCATTATGATTTATTTCTTCCCCAATCTCAGACTGTATAACACTGACGATAGTGTTGTTTAAGTGTAGGGGAGGTATTACTAATATTGTGTTTTATTTTAAGTTTTATAAGAAATAGAAACTTGTAGGTCTAGCATTGATCGACACCCATATCCGACCATCGATCGATGCTATCTCACAGAGAGAGGTATCGAGTTCTATACTTAAGTTAATTACTTATGATTTAATTTTTCTAACCAATTCGGGGCGGATTACACTGGGGACAATGTAATTTTAAGTCTGGGGGAGGTTCGCTAATGCTATTTGATTGTTTTGAGTGTTATTTATATCTATATAAGTTTTTTCAAAATTTTTTATTGAGTCAAGAAGAGGACTATGATCAAGATTTATTATTGACTAACCATGCTATAAGCACCATTCTTCGAAGGTTATTTGCAGAGATTACTAGAGATACCAAAGTGGATCATCCTGCCACTATATCACACTTGCTTAGAAAGTTTGGAGGAACCGAAGCTGATTTCCATCATTAATCCTGACATTATTTGCTTGCTTTGGGATCTGATATACATTGGATCAGATTCCTTCTGCACGTCTGTAAGGTAAAAGTCTATGTGCTTCTGATTCCCCTCTCTCTCCCTTTTAGATTAAAGAGGAGTCTAACAGGATTTGATGGCTACAACCATTAAAGCCTTATTCACATGATCATAGAAAGAGATAAAGGTCAAAAAGAAGTGAACAAAATCTGGTGGCAAAAACAATTAAGGCTTGATTCATGGAAGTCTATCCAAATTTCTCAGTTAATTAAAAAAATAAAATGATACTCTCAAAACAAGGGAGACATTGACTGAGAAGAGAGAGATGAAAGGAATCAGAGAAGGCTACCTGTGTGTTCAGATACTTGCAGAGGTAAGAGTCCATGTGTCCCTTGATCGATACTCCCAAAGTAAAACCTGCAATTTATTTTATGCAAAAAAATTGAAATCAGTAGAGGGGCGATTCAAACTAGTATTTGTTAAGTTGTTGGTAGAATAGATTTGGTTGCTATACTAGGATAGGGTATATAAAGTTTCAATGTGATTGTCTTGATAAGATGTGGTTGCAATAAAGCAAGGTGACAGTTATACTTAGACAATATGTGAGTCTTCGCTTTTCAAAACATCTTTCACATGCTCGTTTGCTTGAGGACAAGCAAAATGTTAAGTCTAGAGGAGTTGATATAGCCTATTTATTACCAGTTTTAAACCATGTTATAGACTCTATTTAGGGTCTGTTATGTGTATCTAGGCAATGTTTTGAGGTCTTTACAAGTCAAGGTACGTTTTGGAGACATATGGAGATACTTGGAGCTTTTGGAGGATTTGGAGAGGAATAATCCGTAGCTTGTCATTGAAGAGAATCGAAGTACGAGATTATCATCGATTGACGATACAACGTAGGCGTCGACCGATGTTACATGACCAAGCTTGATCGATATTGCAAATCCACCATCGATCGATGTCCAGTTCCTAGACAGACAAATTTCAAGCCCAATTTAGAGACATTACACAAGATTACAAGATAACCCTTGGACGAGTTTTGACCTAGAATTTAGGGTTTTATATTTATACTTTATGTATTGCACCAGAAAAAGGGGGCAAGTTCTTGTGAGTGTGCTAGTACTAAGGGTGCTAAGTGTTCTAAGTGTGCTTTGAAACCCCAATATTTTATCTATGCAATATATTCAGATTACTATTCGTACTTCAATTTTGTCTAAGTAGTTATCAACTAGGTTTAGGGTTTATCAATTATACTGATGGATTACCAAATAATAGAATTGTTAAGGTCATTATTAGATATATTAATAGAATTTCTAGAGTAGCTAACTAGAACCCTGATAATACGATAATTGGGTGCAAGCAAGAGTATGGTCTACTACCGGAATCTATTATGTTGAGCTAGGTTGCTAGAAACAAACGAGATTTGATTTAGTCCATCTAGTAAACTTATCGAATTAGGTCATAACGCTTGACTCAAGAAACCATTGCTCGATGCAGGATCATTGCCATCGATCGACGATCATTTCCATCGATCGACGATCATTCTATGTCAACAAGCGAGAGCTGAGACATTGGACTTTGTCAGTAGATTAGGCACGCATGCGAGAGCTGGTGTCTTATACAATAGATTTCGAGTTCCATGATTAAATACCTTTAACTTCTATGTACTATAATCCACTTGCCTAAAACCCTAGATCTAGCATATTTTCATATTTTCATTACTAGCATTTTTCCATATTTACATTACTAGCATATTTCAATATTGCATCTATACCTTTTAATAAAGAATATTTCCTTGACCTGATTACTTGCTACCAATATATATAGTTACCTAGCTTAGTCTTTAGAAATAAGAAATCCATTGTGTGCCATTATTCTCCGTGGATTCAATCTCTAAGTACTACATCTGATCTACTGACAAGAGTATTATTGTTTTTTGTGTTAGGATTAAGGATTAATTTAACAGTTGTTTGTTTAGGATATTATTACCCTATTAAAACATAAAAACACACTAACGTCAATATTTTCCCATTTCTATCCTCGACCTTATTAGAGGATACACATACCTTCTTTCCTCATTTTCTTCTCCTACAATCCCGGATGAGTCTTTTCCTTCTGCAACTTCATCTCTAGATACACTTTCCCATACTGCATTGGCTTCTCGTACACAATCCGAACTCCCTCCACATTTTTCTAAGATTACTTTAGTTATAACCATACTTCCTTAAAAATACCTTATCCCATTTCTAAATATGTCTCTTACAACAAACTAGCCACTCCTTTCAGCTTTTTCATAAATTCCATAACCAATAATCAAACACCAAAATCTTATTTTGAGGCGAAGAAACACAAGGTTTGGTATGATACGATGGGTGTGGAGTATGAAGCTATTGATCAAAAATAAAAGCTTGGAAAGTGGTTCCATTGCTACCAGGGAAGAAACCTAAAGGATGTCAAATTTCTTACAAATACAAATATAATGCAGACAGCACCATAGAGAGGCCTAAGGCACGTCTTGTAGCCAAAGGGTATACATAACAACAAGGGTTGGATTTTATGGATACGGTTTTCCCTTGTTGCCAATCTAGCAAACGTGAAGATTCTTATATTTGTTTCCAATGATTTCCTTGATGGTGATTAAGATGAGGAAATGTATATGGAGTTTCCACCAGGATATCAGATTCCTCCTTATGTGAAGACAATGGTGTGTTAACTACAAAGATCGATTTACGAACTGAAGCAAGCATCTAGACAATGATTTCTGACATTTTCATCTACTCTAGGTGCTATGGGTTTTTCTCAGTCTGATGATGATCATATTTTGTTTATAAGGTTTGACGATAGTATTTTTGTTGCCATTTTGGTATTATGTCGACGGCATTATCGTAGCCAGTAGCACATATAGCATTGTTCTAAAACTGAAGAAGCAACTTGATGGTTTCTTCAAAATCAGAGACCTTGGCAACCTTCAGTATTTTCTTGGTTTGGAGATTGCTCGTTCTAAGGAAGGAATCACGGTTCGTTAGAGAAAATATGTCTTGGAGTTGTTGACTGATGCTGGATTTCTCAGTTGCAAACCTTCTTCCATTCCCATGGAACCAAATCAGTATCTTCATAAAGATGACACACCTCTTCTTCCTGATGAAGATGCTTATCGTCGCCTCATGGGTAAACTGTTTTATATTATTCTTACCATACCAGATTTATCTTTTGTCGTCACAAATCTTTGTCAGTTTACATCTGTACCAAGAGAGGTTCATCTATGATACATCCTATTATTTACCAGTTCTAGGCCTTGTTATAGACCCTATATGGAGTCTAAAATGTGTTTCTAGGCTATGTATTAGAGTATTTTCAGGTTCATGTACGTTTTGGAGAACTTTGGTGATTCTGGAAGTTTTTGAGGTACATATCAAACATAAAAATCGTATTTGTTTAGAAGTAGTATTGATCGAGACCACATAGTGGCCATCGATCGATACTCAGTTAAGATTCACGAGTGTGATCTCCTAAAACCTAGAGTTTGAGTTCAAGAACGGTACTTAATGAAACCCTTAACAATCTATTAATCTACATAATTTAGCTTACCTGAGAATTTCCCCTAACTCTATTATTTCCAATTAGTCTTTACAAACCAATCAATCAATCCTTGAATCACTGCTTACTAAATCATTGTTATTGTCTAGGTTTAATTCGAAAACAAAAAGTCTATTGTGCAATCCTAGAGTCTCTGTGGATTCGATCCCTACGTACTACACAAAATCTCTTACTTGAGAGAGTAAAGTGGGAAATAGGGTTATTTGAAAGTGAAATAAAAACAACCCACATTAAATTTTGTGTTGTTGCCGGGAACTCTTTCTTCTTGCCATTAGACTTAGTTTAGATTATAGTCTAGATTTTCTTTTTTAACTTTTTGCTAACCTATTCTTTCCTTGTTCCTAATGAAACATGTACCTTTTGGAGAGGATATGGACTCTGGACAACGAGAATCGATTGACGGAGTACTTCCAGGATCGATCGATGTTCGTCCATCAACGTCGGGCGACACTTTTCCATCAGCATCGATCGATACCGGTCAGCCGGAAGCAGGTAAGTCCACATACTCTGATTTATATAATAATAGATTAGTCCTAGGAAATCTAGAATGTTGAAAGCACAATGTCGTAGGCCATTTTATAAATAGACCAGGGGCTGCAACCCCTATAGGAATAACTGTGATTTTGATTGATGGGACTGAGCGTCTGAGAACACTTGGAGACTACAACAGGCCTGATCAGTTCCACATTAACAGGTCCGCGATCCGTCCACTAGCGATTCAGAGAGAAAACTTCCAGCTGAAGCCCAAATATTTTTCCTAATTGGGCCAACACCCTTTTCATGGTATTTGATATAGCCTATTTATTACCAGTTTCATGCCATGTTTCTATTAAGGGTCTATTATGTGTGTCTAAGGCTATGTTTTAAGTTCTTTACTGGTCCAAGGAAGTTTTAGAGATATATGGAGATAATTGGAGCTTTTGGATCATTTAGAGGAGAATAATGAATAGTTGATCATTGTGAGAGTCAAAGTACAAGACTGTCGTCAATTGACGACACTATCTCGGCATCGATCGATGTTACACGAACACGATCGATCGATACTTCACATCTGACATCGATCAATGACCAATTCGCAGACAGATGATTTCAAGCCCAAGTTAGAGATATGAAACAAGATTACAAAATTACCCCTGGACGAGTTTTGTCCTAGACTTTAGGGTTTTATATTTATAGTTTATGTATTGCACCAAAAAGGGTGTGTTGTGTGTGGTGTGTTGGTGCCTAGGTTGGTGGCAAAGTGTGTGTGAGCACCAGCACTCCATCAAAGTTTTAGGATTTATTTAGGGAGAAGATTCATAACTCCTTAGGGAGATTTGTATTGGAACCCTAGTATTTTATCTATGCATTATATTCAGATTATTATTCTTATTTTGATTATGTCTGAATAGTGACCTGTTAAATTTAGGGTTGAATGATAGCAATCATGGATTAGCCCAAAACTAGGATTGCTAGTTAAGTTAATATCCATCAACTGAGTTGTGCTTAATGCTTGCATTCTAGAGTAGCTAACTAGGATCTCAAAAGTAGGACATGGAAGACTACGAGAGTAGGTTCTGTGCCATAATAGACTCCATTGAACTAGGTTGTTAGGTGCACGTGATAGCTGATCTACTTTGCTTGGTGAAAATTTCAAATCTCGTTCACACTTCCTTCTGATTTCACCGTAGATCGACATAAGGCCTTAGCAGTCGATCGATGGTCTTTCCTTTTGCTCGCATACGAGAGTTGGAGTTAAAAGGGTCAGAATAGTTAATATTTGAGTTCTAGAATAATTAGATATTTGTGCATCTTATCCCCTATAATTCATGAAACTTGAAACCCTAGATCTAACATATTTACATGTACATCTAGTTAGATTATTAACATATTCCATATTTACATTATTAGCATACTTCCATATTTACATTACTAGCATATTTCCATATTGCATCTACACCTTCTAATAAGGAATATTTCGTTCAACCAATTACTTGTTACCAATATATATATAATCACCTAGCTTAGTCATTTAAAATAAGAAATCTATTGTGTGCCATTGTTCTCTGTGGATTTGATCCCTAAGTACTGCACCTGATCTCTCTTCGCAAGAATATTGTTTTGTGTGTTAGGATTAAGGGTTAATTTGATAGTTAATTGTTTTGGATATTTGTACCCCGCTAGACCAATAAAAACACACCCATGTCAAATTTGGCGTCGTTGCCGAGGAACATTGATCGCCATTAAATTTAATTTATTGGATTTAGTCTAGGTTTGTTGTTACTTTCAAGTTACTGATTTTTCTTTTTCTTTGTTTTTCAGGTGCATGCAAAAAAGTACCAAGAGCAACAAAGGACAAAAATTATTGTTCTCAGACCCACAGCAACTCGAGCGTACGATCCGCAAAGAAATATGACAAGCATCGATCGACGGCATACACACATTGTCGACCGACACTTCTTTACGGACAGAATCGAACGACATTGGAACTCTAGCATCGACCGACATTGATCACTTAGCATCGATCGACAGCATCTCACCCGCATCGACCGACGAAAGCAGACGAGTTCAGATGGTTGCGCCAATAGTAGTGGTTCATAATGAGAATGGAGACTTGCATGACCTCAACGGTCTATTGCAGCAGGTCAAAAGATAGACGATCAGGGGGCTGTAATCCCTGATACAGAAGCAGAAGAAGCAGACGCTGCAATACCTCAACCTGAATCTAACGCCCAAGCTGCTCAGAGAACGCTGGCTGACTACAACCGTCCAGACAAGTTCTACACCAACAGATCCGCCATTCGTCCTCCAGCTTTTCAGAGAAACGATTTTGAGATCAAGCCCGCTTTCTTCGGACTTGTAGCGCAAACACCTTACCATGGGTTGCGACATGAGCATCCTATGGATAATCTGGAGCAATTTGAGGATCTAGTGACTGCTATTAAAGCCAATGGAGTCCCTGAGGACTATCTTTTCTGTAAGCTCTTCAAGTACTCACTTGCTGGAGAAACTTCATATTTGCTTAAGAAACTACCACGAGGATCCCTGACATCCTGGACCGACATCAAAAACGCTTTCTTGCGTAACTTCTTCGAAGACGCAAGAGCAGGAGATCTGAGGAGAAATATTGCTACTTTTTCACAAGAACCTTCAGAGTCTTTAAGAAACTCTTGGATCATATTCAAATCATACCAGAGAGACTGTCCACACCACGGGTTCAACGAAGTGCAGCTTCTCAGCACTTTTTCCGAGGTATTAGATTACAATACCAGATGGCTTTGGACACAGCTAGTGAGGGAAATTTTAGTCCCTTAAGCTATGAGATTGATTGAGAATCTGGCATCTAGTAGTAGCACCAAGAACAATGAATTTGAGAGAAAAAAAATCAGCTTCAGCGGTAAGCGAGGAGCAGATTGAATAGGTCAAGGCAAAACTAGATAGTGTTCAGAGATTTTTCAAGGAACATGTTACTTTTGCAGAAGTGGAAGCAATCGAGTCTGGAGAAGATGAGATTTAAGAAGAAGATGTAAACTACATTGATGGGAATGGTTTCCAGAGACAAGGGAATCTAGGCTTCAACAAGAACTCCTATGATGCTGCTCAAAGGAGTAACTTCAATCAGAATTCACAGCGAAGATCCTTCAACAACAACATGACTTATGGATCTTCCTACTACCAGAATCCTCCTCCAGAAGGTCTGGAAAGCAAGATTGAAGCAATGTCTAATAGAGTCTTAGAGGGACATCAGAAGATGACTGTGGATTTCAATGGATATATGGTATGTACCTCAACCTCAACACCAAGTTCGAAAACCTCAGCACTCATGTGAGGAAACTGGAGAATTAAGTGATGCAAACAAGTGAGACCATCAAGAGGCATGAGAGCTTGATTAAGGAGAAGATCGAGGCTGGGAAAAAGAACCATGTCAATGCATTGATTGATGATGATTTCTGGCAGTAAGTCAAGAAAGAGAAGCCTCAAACCAGCGATTTCCGTGTGGGAAATTCTATATCACTCGGCACTCCTCATTCGCATCAATCGACACCAACCAGAGAGAATCGATCGATGGTGAAACATACAGAATCAGTGGCTTCGTGTGAATCGACTAACGTCGATCGACACCTTTCTCGTGACATCGATCGACAGTATGATAGAAGAATCGATCGACAATACACCTCTGGCATCGATCGACAGGAGAGAAACCCGGTTTGGGTACCAAACCTCGATGCAAGTTTGATTGTACGTCCGACTGTGATAACTTCAGAACAGAATACAAACACAACTGAAGCTATGGATACTGATAGAGAATATGAGGGAGACTCAAATAGGAGGCAAAAGATCCCAAAACATCAACGCAAAGAAGCCAATGAAAAGAAGATATATAGCTTTGCTAAAAGAGGTTTTAATATTCCTTTAGATATTTCTTTTGATGAAGCTTATTATACGCACAAATTGTGGATGTTTTTCAGGGAAACAAGGGAGGTAATGTTCAATCACCTCAGAGAGAAGATGAAGCAGAGAACCTGTCTGAAGAAGAAAAGTGATCCTTGAAAATTCGTGCTTCCATGCTTCATCAAAGGAAACCAATATCCAACGCCCTTTGTGACACTTGATCTTCAGTGAGCATTATGCCAAAATCTATGGCAGAGGAGTTGGACCTGAAAATGGAACCCTCCAAAAATTCTTTTACATTTTTTGACTCCTCAAGAGTGAAAGATATTCCAGTGCAGATCAACAATACCTTAGTTCCAACAGACTTTCATGTGATGGATATCATGATAGATTGGAACTCTTCTCTACTACTTGGGAGAGCATTCTTGGCTACTGTGGGAGCAATATGTGACATGAACTTAAACAGGTTGTATCTATCTCTAATTGATAAAAATATTTTTCATGAACCTATCAAAAATAAGAACAAGGCTACCCTGATCAAATTGTGCAATGATCAAAGGTTGTGGCCACATGCTTCTGCGATTACGAGTTCGGTGCGGAATTGGAAGAAGGAGCATCGATCGACACCCCACCCAACACATCGATCGACGGCCTTACAGTTCAACAATCGATCGACACCCTCGAGTACGACGAAGACTACAAAGATGAAGAAATAATTGAGTATCAAGGGCTTGCTGTGGAAGAGGCTGGTGATTTCATGTTTCCCATCAACCTGGGAAATCGATCGACGGCGACCATACACCATCATTCGGTACTGGGAACAAAGAAGAAACCGAACGTGATTCAGCTGCAGAACGCGAAAGAGAATATTGTAATCTACAACCAGATGAGTTCTATATTATGAGAGATCCAGATGGTAATGAAAGAGATATGGATGGCAGAATTCTACATATCACAAAGGAAGATGTGGCAGACGTACTTGCAATGGCTAATGGAGCAGTAAACCTTTTTGATCACCATATTGATTATCGAGCATCGATCGACGGTCCACATACGCCATCGATCGACACCAAACCGGCTTACCACGGATAAGGTAGAGTTTACGAAGACTAAAATGTAGATTATAGAGAGGAAGAGCTGATTGAATCTCGCAGCCTGGAACTAGAAGAAGAAGATGAATGGGTAATGAACGTGAGAGTGGGAAATCCAGCATCAATAATCGGCATATCATGGCCATCGAACGACATCAAATGAAAACCAGAACATTTACTTGGAGCGGAAGATACAAAGCTGGTTATCTCAGACCAGACGTGCAGGAGATCTTTATGAGAGACTACTAACTCTACCTATGGAGGATGTAGCAGACGCCCTTATTATGGCTGAGCGATCAGGAAATTTATTTGGACAACAGCAACAACCATCTATCGAAGCACCGGTACCAGTATCGATCGACAACAAGGAGAAAAAGCACGAGCCAATCCAAACTCAACCATCGATCGACAACAAGAAGAATGCATCAATCTATACCGCTATTCCAGGAGTCCACGAGTTATGTACATCTAACCCCTTTAATTCAGAAACTCCAGGACCGATCAGTTGGATAAATCCCCTACTGATAAACGGTCGCGTAGATTATGGAACGAGAGCTTTTGATGCTGATGGTAGAAGAAATTTCTTTTTGGAAAAAGGGATGAGTACGACATCTACAGAGATGAGAATGGTAATGCACGAGCTCTAGACGGAAGAGTTGTGAATGTGCTAGAAGCAAATATAAGGACAGTTATAGAGAGAGCTATTATGTTTGATTACAACTACATATGTTTACCTAAACATGCATAAAAGATCGGTATGTCTACGAAGAAACCAAAGACATACAGTAAAGCAGAGATTGACGATATTGTGAATGATATCTACACAGCTGAAGAGAGGTCATTGGACAATTTCTAATGGAGGCTTGATGATGTCTACTATCCTATAGACAAGTGCCTCACCGGTTTGATTACACGCATGGATGAGATGAAGCAAGATATGGATATTGTTCAAAGACAGCATGCGAGTGGACCAAAAAGAGTGACATCTATCGACGGCAACATCTTGCCATCAATCGATATTGATTTCGACAAACAGAAGTGCGCAGCAGAAACACAATTAAAAGAAAGGTTCAATGAGATTGCTTTTTCTAAGAGCCTGATGAAAAAAGATATTTATCTGAAATTGGAGGATATATCAGACACTACAGCTGCCAGACTTAGAATGCTCCAGCGCATTATTGAGAATCTACAAAAGAGAATGCATTCAGTGGAGGTTACTAAGGAGATCATAAAGAATGAGAAAGCCAGAGGAGATGAAGCAATGTGAAGCTTCATAGGTACATGGTTTCAGAAGAGCAAAGAAGATGTAGACACTTCTTTTCCAAGTGTTGATCCACCTCCATTCTAGTCAGAAAGTTTAAAACGTCGAGCTTATGACTATAACCAAGCGCTGAGTGGGAGGCAACCCATTGTTTAGTAAATTTTTACTCAATTTTCGCTTATACTACTATTTATTTTGAATTTTACTTCATTTTTACAGATTGTTTAAATCACCATCGACTGACAGCATAGAGGCACCATCGGTCGACAATGGATCGTGACCATCGATCGACCAAAACCGTCTACCATCGATTGACTCTCTCTTATAGAGAGAGGTATTAAGTTCTATACTTAAGCTATTTACTTATGATTTTATTTTTCCTTACAAATTCGGGGTGGATTAAACTGGAGACAGTGTAATTTAAGTATGGGAGAGATTCACTAACGCTATTTTATAACTATATGTAAGTCTTTCGAAAATTTTTATCGAGTCAAGAAGAAGACTATGATCAAAATTTATTATTGAATAACCACACTTTAGCACCATTCTTAGAAGGTTGTTTGCAGAGATTACTAGAGATAGCGAAGTGGATCATCCTGCCACTATATCACACTTTCTTAGAAATTTTGAAGGAACCAAAGTTGATTTTCAACACTAATCCTGACATTATTTTCTTGCTTTGGGACTTGGTATACACTTGATCGGATTCCTTCTGCAAGTCTGGAAGGTAAAAGTCTGTGTGCTTATGTTTCCCCTATCTCTCCCCTTCAGATTAAAAAAGGAGCCGAAAAGGATTTGCTGGCTACAACCATTAAAGCTTGATTCATACGATCCTAGAAAGAGATAAAGGTAAAAAAGAAATGAACTAGATATTGTGGCAAAAACCATCAGGGCTTGATTCATGGATGCCTATCCAAATATCTCAGTCAATTAAAAAAATAAAATGATATCCTCAAAAGAAGGGAGACATTGACTGAGAATGAGTGAGAAGAGAGAGAGGAAAAGAATCAGATAAGGCTACCTATGTGTTCAAATACTTGCAGAGGTAAGAGTCCATATATCCTTTGATCGATATTCCCAAGGTAGAGCCTGCACTTTTATTTTTTGCAAAGAAATAAAATTAGTAGAGGGGCGAGTCAAGCTAGTATACGCTAAGTGGTTGGTAGAATGGAATTGATTGCTATAGTAGGATATGGTATATAAAGTTTCTCTGTGATTGACTTGATAGGATGTGGCTGCAATAGAGTAAGGTGGCAGTTATACTTAGATATTATGTTCAAAACCTGTTTTGCAGGCTTGTTTGCTTGAGGACAAGCAAAAGGTTAAGTCTGGGGGACTTGATATAACCTATTTATTACTAGTTTCATGCCATGTTATAGGCTCTATTTAGGGTCTATTATGTGTCTCTTGGCTATGTTTTAAGGTCTTTACAGGTCCAAACATATTTTGGAGATATATGGAGATATTTGGAGCTTTGGATCTTTTAGAGGAGAATAAGCCGTAGCTGATCATTGTGAGAGTCGAAGTACAAGAATGTCGTCCATCGACGACACTATCTCGGCATCGACCGTTGTTACATGACCATGATCGATCTATGTTTCACATCTGACATCGATCAATGTTTCACATCTGACATCGATCGATGACCAATTCGCTGACAGCCAATTTCAAGCCCAAGTTAGACACATGACACAAGATTACAAGATTACCCCTGGATGAGTTTTAACCTAGACTTTAGGGTTTTATATTTATACTTTATGTATGCAGCAAAAAGGGTGTGATGTGTGTGGTGTGCTGGTGCCTAGGTTTGTGGCAAAGTGTGTGTGTGCACCAGCACTCAATCATAGTTATAGGATTTATTTAGGGAGAAGATTCATAACTCCTTAGGGAGATTTGTATTGGAACCCTAGTATTTTATCTATGCATTATATTCAGATTATTATTCTTACTTTGATTATGTCTAAGTAGTTACCTATTAGATTTATGGTTGAATGATAGCAATCATGGATTATCCCAAACGTAGGATTGCTAGTTAAGTGAATATCCATCAATTAAGTTGTGCTTAATGCTTGCATTCTAGAGTATCTAACTAGGATCTCGAAAGTAGGACATTAACGACTACGAGAGTAGGTTCTGTGCCAGAATAAACTCCAGTGAACTAGGTTGTTTGGAGCATGCGAGAGCGCATGCGAGAGCTGGTCTAATTAGCTTGATGAACATATCAAATCTCGTTCACACTTCCTTCTGATTTCACCGTCGATCAACATAAGGCCTTAGTCGTCGATCGATGGTCTTTCTTTTTGCTCGCATATGAGAGTTGGAGTTAAAAGGGTCAGAATAGTTAATATTTGAGTTCAAGAATATTTACATATTTGTGCATCTTATCCCCTATAATTCATGAAGCTTGAAACCCTAGATCTAAAATATTTACATTTACATCTAATTTGATTATTAGCATATTTCCATATTTACATTATTAGCATATTTCCATATTTACATTACTAGCATATTTCCATATTTCATCTACACCTTCTGGTAAGGAATATTTCATTAAACCAATTACTTGTTACCAATATATATATATAATCACCTAGCTTAGTATTTAGAAATACGAAATCTATTGTGTGTCATTGTTCTCTGTGGATTTGATCCCTAAGTACTACACATGATCTCTTTTCGCAAGAGTATTGTTTTTTGTGTTAGAATTAATGGTTAATTTGATAGTTAATTGTTTAGGATATTTATACTCTGCTAGAACAATAAAAACACACCAATGTCATACTTCCTCATGAAAACCTCGTAGACCATATCGAAACACTCGAGGAATTTTTGTCCAGCATCAAGGTGTATGGTTTCTCTGAAGACTACATTTTCTGCAAGCTGTTCCAACATTCTCTTTCTGGAGATGCGGTTTATTGGCTGAAAAGCCTATCACCAGGATCCCTCACTCCTTGGAATGATATCGAAACTGCATTTCTAACTTAATTCCTTAATAGTGCGAGATATGAAGAGCTGATTAATAGAATCTATATATATACTCTCAGGGTCCTGTTGAGGCTTTTAAGGCTTCATGGGAAAGATTCAGAGCTCACCAGCGAGACTGCCCACACCATGGTTTTCTGAAATCCAGCTACTGAATATTTTCTTCAGAGGCCTCGATTGGACATACCAAGCGGCTCTGGACAGTGCGAGTCAAGGGAATTTCAAAACCAGGAGCCCTGAAGAAGCTACAAAGCTCATTGAAAATATAGCATCTAGCACTAGTGCCGAGAAGACCGATCTTGAAAGGAGGAAGAAGGCGGAGAACTCGAGTAAAGAGTAGATATCGAAGGTAAAAGCAACATTAGCATCGGCTGAAACCCTCATGGTAGGACGTAATCATTCTCGATCAAATAACATGGAAGATGACTACTCGCCTGAACAGGGAAAGCAAGTAGAGTCTATGGACGAAGCCATCTTCCCAGTTCAACAATTCTGACCTGAAGAAAGTAGTTTCACTAGAGGCTACGATGCAGCTATGAAGGTGCGAGAGAGGGACAGAAAATCAAGGATGAATCAAGTCTTCACAGGGAACCGTATAGTAGCCGCCGACCTCAATAATAAATTAGACTTATTATACTCGGAGATGACGAAGATATTCGAATTCCTAAGTGAAAGTTAAGAGGATCGACAACCAAGTTGCAAATAACGTCCTCTCTATTAAAAGAGAAGATGGAGTTTTACCTGGTATGTCGGATATCAACCCGAGGATTCAATTCAATGTCGTGACTTTATGAAGCGGAAAACAAATCATTCCTAGCGCGAAAGAAAGCATAAACATTGTTGAGTTTGCCAGAATAATGCAAGATGGAAAAGAGAAATCGCATCCCTTTCTACTCAACATCGAAGAGCGCGATCCCGTGATTCTTCCCGAAACTGAAGGTTTAGGCCTAGATGATGAGCTAGATGAATTTTCCACTAACTTGAAAGAAAAAGAAGCAGAATTAGGAACTTGAGAGACCATTGATCGATGTTCTGACCCCGTAATCGATCGACGCCCAATCCCTGACCCGAAGCCAACATAACCAGTTAAGACTAGGCTCTACCAAGCGAGAACCACTTTTCCCACGAATAATGCGAAAGCAAAGAAAGATTTAGATAGAGAAATATGAAATAAAGCATCATCGAAATGCCGTTAAGCGATGCCATGAAGATTTCACCTGCAGTCAAGCAATATGTGAAAGAGGCGATGTCTCGAGGATTCCAAAACATAAAGCATAGCGTCAAGATGGTATACAAAGAAGTGAGTGCAATCATTCGAGGGGCAACACAAGTTAAACTTTCAGATCCCGGTAGTTTCGTCCTAGACTGCCCCATTCATAATGAGTGATTCCAAAGATCCCTCTGTGATTTAGGCTCTAGTGTAAACCTGATGCCTTATTCAGTTGCAGTTGCCCTTGGGCTAACCCATTTTCAACCTACCAGAATCACTCTCGTTTTAGCCGATAGATCCACTAGGATTCCAGAAGGTGTACTTGAAGACGTGCATGTACTCATCAATGACTGCCACATTCCTGCAGACTTCATAGTGCTGAAATATGAGCAAGAACCTAAAAAGCCCATTATTTTAGGCAGACCATTCATGGCTACAGCCGGAGCAATCATTGATGTCATAGAAGGATGTATATGTCTGAACATCAGACTTACCGATGATTTTTTGACATGGACAAGATAATCAAGAAACCTTTGATTGGCCAAGCCTAAAATGTAGATTACATCTCTGATCTAACTGAAGTTTCGCCCATGGATATGTGCTGTAAGGTCCCAATATAGAGAACTGTCACGGTTCATGAGGAAGAAAATTTAATGTTGGATGATCGTGCTGACGAGTATGCAAGATCAATGGATGCCACCGAAGAGGTAATGCATGTTGACATTGGCGAAATTTATTTTTCAAATACCATCGATCGACAGCTGAAGGCAACTGTCGATCGACATCGCTCTATGACCGCTGACTGGAGTAAAGAGAAAACACCAAAACTTGAACTTAAACCGCTCCCTGCTGAACTTAAATATGCCTTTGTCTACGATAGCCCGTACCCTATCATTGTCAATTCCAACTTGAGCAGTGGGGGAAGTCGCCTTATTGCTAAATAAATTGTGGAAGTATCGCAAAACTCTTGGGTAATCCCTCGATGACATTCCAGGAATCTCACCCGATTTTTGTATGCATATGATACACCTGGAAGACGAATAAAAGTCATCCATTGAACATCAAAGGAGACTGAATCCAAACCTAAAAGAAGTAGTGAAGAAAGAATTCATGAAACTTCTGGAAGCAGGGAGTATCTACCCGATCTCAGATAGTAATTTGGTCAGTCTGGTACACTTCTTTCCTAAGAAAGGCGGAGTTACTTCGGTGAAGAATGACAAAGATGAATTAATTCCGACGAGAACTGTTACTGGACACAGGATGTGTATAGATTACAAAAAGCTTAACACTGCCACAAGAAAGACCTTCCCTCTACCCTTTATACATCAAATGTTAGAAAGACTTGCATGTCACAAATACTATTGTTTTCTTGATGGATACTTAGGATTTTTCCAGATCCCCATCCATCCTGATGATCAAGAAAATACCACCTTCACATGTCCATATGGTACATTCGCATACCGCAAGATGCCCTTAGGACTTTGTAATGCTCCCGCTACATTCCAAAGATGTATGATGTCTATATTCACATATATGATCAAAGATTTCATGGAAGTTTTCATGGATGATTTCTCGTTGTGCGGATCAGATTTGAATCATGCCTCAATAACCTGTGCAAGGTATTGGCTAGATGCGAAGAGAAGAATCTAGTCCTAAACTGGGAAAATGCCATTTTATGGTTAACAACGGGATTGTCTTTGGACACAAGGTCTCAGCAGCCAGAATTGAGGTAGACAAAGCAAAGATTGAAGTAATGACAGGACTTCCACCACCCACTAATGTCAAGGACGTCACAAGTTTTCTATGACATGCTGAATTCTATAGGAGATTCATAAAAGATTTTAGCAAAATTGCTAGACCCCTTATTGCATTCCTGTGCAAAGAGATAAAATTTGATTTTACACCTTAATGTCTCAAACTTTCAAAGATACAAATCAGCCCTCGTGTCCTCCCCAATTGTGTAAGCGCCAGATTGGAATTTACCTTTTGAGATTATGTTCAACGCCAGCGACTTCTCTGTAGGCTCTGTGCTTGGGCAGAAAAAGGACAAAGTTGCACGCTATATACTACGCTAGTAGGACACTCGATGATGCGCAACGCAATTATTTGAAGACAGAAAAAGAATTACTAGCTGTAGTATTCGGCTTGGAAAAATTTCGCTCCTATCTAGTCGGTTCAAAAGTAATTGTTCACACCGACCACGTTAATGAACAAAAAGACGCTAAGCCGAGACTTTTACGATGGATTTTACTTCTCCAAGAGTTTGATATAGAAGTACAAGACAAGAAAGGAGTGGAAAACGGAGTCGCAGATCACTTATCACGAATAAGAGTCGATGATTTATTACCCACAGAAAATGTCTACTTAGCAGAATTGACTTTCATTGGTAGAGTTAGTTCGACACATGAAGTGGAATCGATCGACGACATGCTAAGCCCATCAAACGATTATAGCCATAAAGCATCGATCGATTTTTTAGACACCATCGATCGAAGATAAATTTAAGAAGGACGATGAAATAATCATTCAAATAGATATCAACGTCAGTTGTAATCCTTCGATTCCAAATGTTGATTCTCCCAAAGGTAGAAGTTTAAGTCGGGGGATGTGTGCACTGAAGACCACTGATATACCTTGGTATGCAGATATAGTAAACTATCTTGCGGCCGAAGTAGGACCCAAACTCTTCCAAGGATATCATAAAAAGAAAATTTTGAGAGAAATCTGGAGATATCACTGGGATAAACATTATGTTTATAAACATTGTTCTGACGGCATACACAGACGATGTGTTGCTGAAAGAGAAACTTTGGAATTTTTGTATCATTGTCATGGATCCGATTACGCCGGACATTTCACCAGTTTTAAGACAGTGTCAAAAATTCTACAAGCAGGCTTTTGGTGACCAACTATGTCTCGAGATGCTCAAGCCTACGTAGCGAAATTCGACCCCTGCTTAAAGAAGAGGAAAAATCAGCAAACAACACAAAATGGAACAAAATTTCATACTTGAAGTTGAAGTGTTCGATTGCTGGGGTATCGACTTCATGGGCCCTTTTCCTTCCTCACACAGAAACAAATACATACGGGTCTCTGTAGACTATGTCTCTAAATGTGTGGAAGTGATAGCAACTCTGAAAAATGATGCTGCCGTAGTCGTCAAACTCTTTAAGAGTATTATCTTTCCCAGATTTGGAGTTCCGCGAATCGTAATAATCGATGGAGGTACCTACTTCACATTAACAAAAACACAACTCAAGAAACATGGAGTTCACCATCAAGTAGTTACACCTTATCATCCGCAGACCAGCGGACAAGTAGAGGTATCCAACAGTCAGATCAAAGAAATCTTAGAAAAGACAGTAGGATCAAACCCGTAAAGATTGGTCTATGAAGTTAGATGATGCAATTTGGGCTTACCGAACCCCGTTTAAAAAACTGTTAGGAACCACCCCATTTCACTTGTTGTATGAAAAAGCATGCCACCTCCCAGTTGAGCTAGCGCACAAAGCAGAATGGGCCATCAAAACAACAAATTATGATGCTAAGCCCGCGGCAGAAAGGAGATTAATCCAACTAAACGAGCTAGATGAAATCAGGTATCACGCCTACGAGAAATCGAAATTTTACAAAGAGAGAACTAAAGCCTATCACGATAAGAAAATTATTTCTAGGCATTTCAAATCTAACGATCAAGTACTTTTTACAACTCTCGGTTGACTCTGTTTCCCGGGAAACTGCGTTCTCGTTGGTCAGGAACCTTCACAGGGAGAGAATTTACAATGTATGGAGCAATTGTTCTAATTAACCCGAAAGGTGAGGATTTCAAAGTGAATTTGCAAAGAGTAAAACATTACTGGGCTAAGGCTGAAATTCTGCGTTCTCAGATCACACGTTTGGAGATGCCAAGCCCTGATTGATAAGCCCCACTTTCTGTCGAGCTAGCGACCATAAACAAGCGCTGAGTGGGAGGCAACCCACTAGTAAAAAAAACTATTAATAATGAATTCAATATTCAAAGTGAAGTAGGAGGCACAGAACATACCATCGATCGATACCCCTAGAGGACCATGATAGAAGATCGAGTGTCATGACTATATAAGCTTGAAATGACCCCTTTTCATAAAACTATTTTATTTTGTTTGCTTTGTTGGATTTGGAACTTCTGTTTATTATTATGACCGTTTTCTATTTTAACATGATTTTTTGAGTGTTTATAGAGCTAACAAAAAAGAGATGATCAGATTATGGTGATTTTAGACACTTTTTACAGTTACTTGCATACGGGTTCATGCTGTCCGTGGAGCATCGATCGATACCCCTTGGGTACCGTCGATCGATGGCGACCATAACATAGATGTACGAGTTCTTAAATTCTAACAACTAACTAATTCCATTCAAATTTATTTCATCCCACCAATCTCAGACTGTTTTAACACTGAGACAATGTTAATTATGTTTGGGGGAGGTAGTTACTGACACCATACTTTATTTTTGATGTTTTATTTCTTACTAACGATTTTCAAAAAAGTTCTTATTGAGTCAAAAACGGGACTATGATCAAGATTTAATATTGACTAACGAAACTTTAGCACCATTCTTAGAATTGCAGAGATTACTAGAGATACCAAAGTGGATCATTATGCCACTATATCACACTTGCTTAGAAAGTTTGAAGGAACCGAAGCTGATTTCCAACACTAATCCTGACATTATTTGTTTGCTTTGGGTCTTGGAATACACTAGATCATATTCTTTCTGCAAGTCTGGAAGGTAAAAGCATGTGTTCTTCTGATTCTCCTCTCTCTCCCCTTCAGATAAAAAAAGGAGTCGATCAGGATTTAGTGGCTACAACCATTAAAGCTTGATTCATATGATTCTAGAAAGAGATAAAGGTCAAAAAGAAGTGAACAGGATCAGGTGGAAAAAATCATTAGGGCTTGATTCATGGAAGCCTATCCAAATATCTCAATCAATTAAAAAAATAAAATGATAACCTCAAAAGAAGGGAGACATTGACCGAGAGAAGTGAGAAGAGAGAGAGAGAGGAAAGGGATCAGAGACGACTACATATGTACTCAGATACTTGCAGAGGTAAGAGTCCATGTGTCTTTTGATCAATTCTCCCAGGGGAAAGCCTGCACTTTTATTTTATGGAAAGAAATGAAATCAGTAGAGGGGTGAGTCACGCTATTATTTGCTAAGTTGTTGGTAGAATTGATTTGGTTGCTATACTAAGATAAGGTATATAAAGTTTCTCTGTGATTGAATTGATTGGATGTGGTTGCAACAAAGTAGGATTACAGTTATCTTTAGACATTATGTGAGTCCTCGCTTTTCAAACCTATTTCACAGGCTGCCTTATTTGCTTGAGGACAAACAAAAGGTTAAGTCTGGGGGAGCTGATATATCCTATTATTTACCAGTTCTAGGCCATGTTATAGACCCTTTTTGGAGTCTAAAATTTGTGTCTAGGCTATGTTTTAGAGTATTTTCAGGTTCAGGTACGTTTTAGAGAACTTTGGTGATTATGGAGCTTTTTGACGTGTAGAACTGCACACACACGTCAGATTTTTTGCTATATATGGAGAACTTCCCACGATGAGATTGATCTGAGGTTTGGACACAAGATAGAGTTTTGAGTTAGATTTCTAATGCCACTTGTTTGAGGTCCATCTGACGGTTAGATCTAAAGTTATGTCTGTTTTACTGAAGAGTGGTATGTCTGCATTGTGAGAGGAAGCTGTCGAGAAGATGAAGGACTGTCGATCGACGGCACAGCCTTAGTGTCGTTTGATGGTAATTCCAGAAGACAGGCCCGACTTGTTTCGAGACCAACTGAAGCCCAGAAGCCTCCACAAAGTACCAAAATACCCCTGGCCGTGTTTTTGACCTATTTTATGTTCTGTTAAGCCATTGTTGACGTCTATGTTTTTTACTTGTAAGAAGAGAAGAGCTTAGATTGCAGAGAGAGATCTGAACACCTTTACAGAGAAGAACTTGAACTCTCTTTATCTCTTATCTTATTATTTTATGCAATTCATTAAGTTATTTGTTATGTTTCTCATAATCATGTCTGAGTAATTTGCTTTTAGATTTAGGGTTCTTCAAAGGTGTCTATGAATTGTTAATCACATAGAATTGTCAGGGCAATCATCTAGTTTTTTGTTTAAGTTTTCTTAATGGTGAGTTTAATTTGATCACTTCAACCCTAGATTATAGGAATTGTTAGTGCAAGCGAGAGCATGGCCATAACCCTGAAACTTATCTTAAACAGTCTAAAATCCTAGTAGCAAACGAGAGTTGAATTAGGAGTTTAGATAACATATCAAACATAAAAGTCGTATCTGTTTAGAAGTGTCATCGATCGACACCACATAGTGGCCATCGATCGATACTCAGTTGAGATTCACGAGAGTGATCTCCTAAACCCTAGAGTTTGAGTTCGAGGACGGTTTTAATAAAACCCTTAGCAATCTATTAATCTACATAATTTAGCTTATCTGAGAATTTCCCCTAAGTTTATTCTTTCCCATAAGTCTCTACAAACAAATCAATCAATCCTTGAATCACTGCTTACTAAATCGTTGTTACTGTCTAGCTTTAATTTGAAAACAAATAGTTTATTGTGTAATCCTAAAGTCTTTGTGAATTTGATCTCTAAGTACTACACTGAACCTCTTACTTGAGAGAGTAAAGTGGGATATAAGATTCTTTTGAAAGTGAAATAAAAACAACCCATATCAATCTATAAGCTTCTAACAAGATCTTACGATATTTTAAAGACAGTATTGGTCAAGGTTTGTTCTTCTCTACTGATACAGACCTTTCTCCTAAGGGTTACACGGATGCTGACTGGGCTGTTGATCCGGAAACTCGAAGATCAGTATCAGCTTACTCTATGTTTCTTGGTAATTCATTGATCTCCTTTCGAACCAAGAAGCAGGATACAACTTCTCTTAGCTCAGCTGAATCGGAATACATGGCAATGTGCTTTGTTACCAAGGAGTTGATTTGGATCAATAAAATTTTGAAAGCTCTACGGGTTCCTCCAGTTCTTGCCATTACTTTGTATTGTAACAGTACTACAGCTATTCACATAGCCAAGAATCCAGTGTTTCATAAGTGAACTAAACACTTGGAACTTGACTGCCACAAGTTAAGTGTATCATCTCTGGCTTTCTCAAGACCATGCATGTACGGAGTAAAAAACAGTTGGCTGATGCTCTGACTAAACCGCTTTATCCCACTCAGTTTCATTTTCTTATATCCAAGATGGAGCTCAAGAATATCTATGAGTTTCCATTTTGAGGGAGTGTTTTAGATATATCGGTTTAGTTAGTTGCATTAGTTAATTATTCATGGTTCATTACATTGAACATACTTATATAAACCATATTGTACATTCATTTTACAATCAATGAAGATGAAAACATTTATTTAGATTCATCTAGAATCCTCTCTTCTTTTTCTTTCCACCAACATTTTCTTTCAACTACATTTATAAACTACACTACAAGAAAACATGCTCATACCGAGGGCCAAAATCGTCGGTATGTCGTCGGAATAACCGTATTCCGACGACATACCGAGGAAATATGTCCTCGGAAAAAACTCCTCGGAATTTCATTTTCCCTCGGAATTCCCTCGGAATTTTCTAACGGAATTCCGAGGAAACATAATTCCGAGGAAACTGTGAGGAACACAGTTCGTCGGAAAATTTCGAGGAAGAGCTCCCTCGGAAAATTCCGAGGAAGCCTGCCCTCGGAAAATTTCAAGGAAGCCTTCCCTCGGAAAATACTGAGGGAGCCGTTCCTCAGAATTTTCCGAGGGCAGGCTTCCTCGGTATATTCCGATGACTATGATCGTCGGAATATTCCGAGGAAGCCTGCCCTCGGAATATCCAAAAAAATTAATTTTTTAAAAAATAATTAAATTTTTGAAATTTAAATTCAAAAATATAAAATTAAAATTAATTGAAAACATATTATATAAAATTCAAAGTCGTACAAATAAAAATAAAACATTCCGAGTTTTTGGAAAAAAAAAACTACAGATTTTACGGATTTTGGGCATTCGGGTCTAGCATGCTCGGGAACACCTCGTTCGGGTGCAACTTCCTCATCATCTCCATCATTTGCTCGTTCAGCTTCCTATGTGCCTCAAAGTCCGCCTGTTGAGTCGCCATCTGGGTCTCCAACCCATAAGTACTTCTGGATCAACAAATGGCGGTGGTGCAGCAGAAGACAGAACAGACCAGGACAGACGACCAAACCGAACAAACGTCCCTTCTTCTTTGGAACCGACTGAAATAGAAAATTGCCAAATTTAAATAATAGAAAAGATGAATTGAACTTTAAAAAAAGAACTTACCGATTCAACGATTTCGTTGATCCGAACCCGAGGCAAGTAGGTCGAACCCGTCGAATCGTCATCCTCGGTTTGAAGCTGAGACACTTCGTCTTCCAGCTGAGTGTCGATCAGAGTGACCACATCCCTCACAACACCATCATCAATCTGGCCGGTCTTCTTGTTGGTATACGCCCTCTTCATTAGGGCGAGATCATCAACCAGGAGATGTATGGTAGGAGCTGTGGGGCGATACGGAACCCTGAAAGGAGTGGCTCCCCGTACCACCACGACTACGACGCTATCGAAGCCGGCTCTGATCATCATAAGATCTGTATATATATATATTTTTTGAAAAAAAAATCACAAACAATAGTTTTTAATCACAAAAGATGTTTTATAGATATTAAAAAAGTTTATTAAATATAAATGATTTTATAATACAAAAAATAGATTTTATATACAAAAAACGTTTTCATAACCACAAAATAAATAAAAACAAAAAAAAAATTCCAAAACGTTTTCATAATCACAATACTCACCAAAAAATAGTTTAATAATTACAAAAATAGTTTTAATATATAAAAAAAAGTTTAATAATTACAAAAATATATAAAAATTATAAATTTAAAAATTACAATTTTAAAAATTATTATTATACATGATTTATATATATATATATATATATCTAAAAAATTATAAATTGTTTATAAATATAGAAAAAGGTTTATAAATATTTTTAAAATTTTTTAAAAACGTTTATTATACATAGTTTATTACTGGAAACTTGAAAAACGTTTTTAAAAATCAAAAAACGTTTTAAAAATCAAAAATGTTTTTAAAAATCAAAAAACGTTTTAAAAATACAAAAACGTTTTGAATTTTAACCAAAACAAAAAATAATTCCAAAAAAAAACTAAAACAACAATCAAAACAACAATTCTAACTTAAACTATCCATTCAATCCTAAACTATCCATCAAACAATCTAAAATCCGAAAATCTAATCTCACAAACCCTAAGAAATTGAAAAATACAAGGTTTTCATAGATTCTTACATGATTTTAGAAGTGGAGAAGAGATGTGGGCTTGGGTAGTCAATTCGCCGGCGAGAATTGAGAGAGATCAGAGAGAAATGAGAGAGATGAGAGAATTGAGAGAGATGCGGCGGAGAAGAAGAAGAAGTGTTATGCTATATATTTAATGATTCCGACGGACACGGGGTCATCGGAATTCCGTCGGAATCATTAAATATATAACAATTAGGGTTCGCGAAAATTTGCACGCGGATTGGTTTTCCCGGGTAAGTAAATTCCGACGGAAAGTACCTTCCTCGGAATTTTCTGACGTCGGAATTCCGTCGGAATCATTAAATATATAACAATTAGGGTTCGCGAAAATTTTCACGCGGATTGGTTTTCCCGGGTAAGTAAATTCCGACGGAAAGTACCTTCCTCGGAATTTTCTGAGGAAATTCCGAGAAACTACTGAAAACCATTACCTTCCTCGGAATTTCCTCAGAATATTCCGAGGAAATTCCGAGGAAACATGGTTTGGGGTTTCAAAACCTCGATTTTTTTTGCCGTATTTCATTTCTTATACCAATGTAATGCATACCGTTGAGGATTATTTGTATAGATGATCATAAACCATGAAATAACAAAATTTCAAAAATAATTGTAAGTATTCTCTTTAACGTTTATTAAAGTGTATAAGTGTTTCTCTTATGTTGTGTGGTTTTCATTCATGCAATCGTAAAAGTGTTTGTTATCGTCTAAAACACCAAAGTTTGACTTCATAATCTGGTTAAGACACTTAATGAAGGTTATATACGTGTTATTCAATCCGCAAAACGTTGTTTTCGGTTGAAAACCTCTAGTTCCTCGGAATTTCCTCGGAATTTTCTGAGGAAATTCCGAGGAACTACTGAAAACCATTACCTTCCTCGGAATTTCCTCAGAATATTCCGAGGAAATTCCGAGGAACTAGAGGTTTTAAACCGAAAACTCATACCTTCCTCGGAATGTCCTCGGAATATTCCGAGGTATTTCCGAGGAAAAATACTTTATAATCAAATCCCTAAATCGAGAAGGTGAATTCCTCAGAATTTTTAAAATCCTCGTCGGTTTTTTTCCGACGAACATGATTTCCTCGGTATTCCCTCGGAATATACCAAGGAAATATGTCTTCCTCGGAATTTCCTCGAAAAATTCCGAGGAAATTCCGAGGAAACCACATTTCTTGGTTTCCTCGGTTTTTGGTCAGAAAATTCTGAGGAACTCATTTTCCCTCGGTATGTCCCTCAGAATAACGATGTTTGCTTGTAGTGCTAGAATCTAAAATTTGCGAAAATCATATTATTTTTTGCGTATTAAGAACATCTTTTGACCTATCCAGCGTTAGTGTGTATTAGGAGATAAACTTTTTAAGTTTTAACTATAGAGCCCTCTATGGCACAAGTTTTAGTCTGGATGGTAGAAAACTAATTTAATTAGTGTTGGTTTTCTATTCGAGTGCGACTAAGTTATGGGCACCACAATATATCGTAGATGGAATAATAATTTCCGTCCAAAAACTTAAGGTAACAAATTCAACGTATATATTCTTGATTCAATGAAAAAAAAAGATAGAAAATAAAACATACTTGGATTACATATACTTCTTCATAAAAAAAAACATAACAGATTTGGATAATATATACTAGGGGTGGGACGGACCGGATATCCGGGGTTTTTTAGGATATCCGGATCCGGATCCGGATTCGCCGGATCCGTGACTTTAATATCCGGATCCGGATCCGCATCTTCCGGGTATCCGGACTTCGGATATCCACCCAGATATTGTGATACCCGCGGATACCCGGGTTCGGATCCAGATCCGTAAAAATAATTAAAAAAATAAAAAATATTTTAAAAATATAAAAAATCTAAAAATTAAACATAAATTAAATATTTATAAAAAAATTATTACTATATATATGACATATAATATTAGTAAAATTTAAATATAATATTAAAAAAATATTTTATGTATAAATACTAATATATCAAATATAATTATTAATAAAATTTAATATATTTTAAAAACACGGATCCGGATCCGGATATCCGGACCTAAAAATTAAGATATCCGGATTTGGATCCGGTTTGGACGGATCCGAAATTTTACTATCCGGATTCGGATCCGGGCACTCCGGATATCCTATTTTCGGAGCGGATCCGGGACGGATCTCGGATCGAATCCGGATCCCGGATAATACGTCCCAGGCCTAATATATACGTCTTCATAAATCTAGACAACAAACGAATCAAAATATCATTCTTATTTGCATAGTTGAATAAATTTGTCGGTAGAAAAAATAATTAATTAAGGGGAAATCTTGGACCGGGAAGTAATTGTGGATGACAGGATGAGGAAAATTTAATAGAAACAAGAGGATGATAATTTACAAACCGGCTCGGAGCGGATCTAGGCCGGAACCCCTTAGGCTTACAACTTTTTACTTGCGTCCCACTGAAAATATGATTCTTCGGATTCAATTTGAGTGTATCATCGACTGATAAAGGCCTCATTGACATGCTTGGAATGCTATCCAGTGGTATTAAACGCCCTCCGGCATATATGAACATAAGGTTTAGAGTGATGATGACAATATGAAATCTTGGGTTTAACATTCTGTTTAATTTTAACAGTTCAAAAAAACACATTGTGTTTAATTTTTGATTGTTGAGAGAGTTCGATATATCTATATATATAAGTGCTGGGATATGTGCATGGGTTTTGGGATAAGGTTCATAAATGGGCTCGTGATCGATGGCTGGAAACAAAAGAGAAGAAAGTAAGTAGGAGATGACAGAGGCAAAAAGGCTGGCACTTCGTCGATTTCTTTTTTAAATTGGGAAGAAAAAAATATTAATCAATTTTTGATCTTATGTGTGATAGATAGAGAAGAAAAAAAAGTGTATGATGGGGTCAGTAAAATCAGAAGAAGTAAGGAAATCCGTGAGTTTATGAAATTGCAATCAAAGTCAAACATTTGTCTTTGCATTTATTAACGTATGACACACACACACACACTTATCTACATTTCGAACTATTCTTTAAACGGCCTGGAGACTCGTGATGAGTTTGTTTTCAAAATATCATGTACATTGTTGCATATTCTTTAAACCTTAACATCGTTAACATTCGTGTTGATGGGATGATTCAAATAAATATAAATAAAATAAAAAGTATGTACATTTCATACCATAACCATAAGATTTTGAATTAGACACTTACAATATTAAATATGAAATTTCTCTAGATTATCATTTTCAAGTTTTTGCAACCAAAATAGCTCTAAAAAATTGATTGAAATAACCATTTTTAATTTTTCAAATTTTAATTTTTTTTTAAATTTAAACTTCATTTCCGAAACTCTACACCATAACTCTAAACTCTAAATTTAGATTAGTTAGCCCTAAGAGCCCTAGGGGTATAAGTGAACTATTCCACCTTTAAACACACACACACACACATCTTTTAGTCCAGTGGTATTATTAGTGACAGTGGTATTATTAGTGAAATTGGAATTCAAATAACCCGAGTTCGAATAATCCATGGATCATTGATAGTCTTTTTTTAAGAAAATAGCTCATGGTCTTTATAAAGTCAGGGCCACGACTCAACACATGGCAACTTAAGTAAAGAAGATCTCAAAGATGCAAACCGTAACTTAGAAGAAAACGTAACCATAACAATGACGTTAAGCTTCAATCCAGAAATGAAATTATGACGCTTGTAAGTTGTATGGGTCCTTAACTCAGAGGTTACCTAACTGAAAAGGACTTTAACCATTATATCAGAGATTCATAGTGAAAGTTTAGAGACAACCACAAATAGTAGAAACACACAAAAATACCAAGAACTCTTTCTTGTATATTAGAAAACTTTTAAACAATCTTTATATACTTGTTTTATTCGAACTACTCTCGGTCACACACAATTAGAAATGGACCAAATTATAATTTCTTAAAGACACACATGTCGAGTTAACCTTACAAAGTCACTCGTCATGTATCCACGCTCAGCCGTCAAAGACAAACATCTTGATCTAGCTTTTTCTTACTTAATGTCGAGCCTAGATCTACCCCACGATCTTTCATATATATGAAAGTCCAACACAATATCTCTTGCCAAATATTTTGTTAACTTTAATTCTCACTGCTTCTCTCCAAAGAAATCTCTGAGAACCAATGATCGGCTACCATGTCATCTTTTCATAACTAACTCGCAATGGCATTTTACACTCCATTCTGCATGTGTAACACCTCCAATGCTTCAGCAACGAACAAGATCCTTTTCTTGAGTTTACATTCGCTCCCTTTTTATCTCAGTTTGAAAATCTAAGCATCATGCAAAAACAACACCAGACCACAGGAAAAACATGCGCTTCGAGATTTAAACGCATGATAGTTCAAATCAAGTTCATCATTAAAAACGTGCATAAGATACCAATTGTTCCTTGGATATAGGAAATACACTCCAAACAGAAAATAAAACACATAATGAATCAACAGACTAAATTATGACACAAGAAATAAAGAGAAAATGACTTGAAACAGAACCTGAAAAACACAGACTTTAAAACAAAATCAATTCAGAAGCTTGTCCTCGGTGTTATGTGTCATTTTAAGGATCTGATCATACACCAACTTTTAAAAGTCGAACCTATTCTGATGATGAAGCATATAGAGGAAATTGAAATGATCCTGATTGATGGATGTGTAGCTGGTAGTAGGGATCCAGTTTGAGCACACAAGCTTATAGAGCACTTGATTTATCACTGTCAGGAATTTCAAACTCATGTTCTCACATCGCTTCACCCGGTTCTAGGTGAAAGAAGCACATACACAGTCAATATTCTCAGTGCATTAGTCAAGATCTTCCTCAAACCCAGGTATCCAATACATGGAGTTGATTAGATTTGGAGAGAAATCAACCAGAGATCCTCTGACATAGACAGAAACACCATCATCTCGTTCCTCAGCCTCCATAAGAATTGCAATGAATTCTGTTAGCATATCCAGTGACAATGGATCAGAATCGATGACTGTGTAGATCAACCCAGGATCAACAACAACCTTTTTGACATCAAAGAGCTTCTTATCTGTGCGAGAGACTGACTTGAATTTGTATGCCGTTGGTCCTTATCTTTAAGATAATGTTAAGACTGTGCTGAACCCGAAACTTGCGATGTTTCAGAGATTTGTACCTTCCAACAGCACCCTTAGTAGCAAACCGAGCAGCAAGTCGCTTGACTTTCAGACGCAGCATATCAGGATTTTCACGGAAGAGCACTTGAAACTTGACAGCTAGCCTCATAGCGTATCCCTGAGAAAAAAATATAGCGGATTTAGCATCGGCGTCCAAGGAAGTGAGTGATTAAAGTTCCGGTTCAGGAGATTCCGTCACGGGAGTGGATTTTTGGATGAGATGGCGCTTGCAGAGTTGGAGGGAGTGAGATGCAGATCTTGAGCTGATTCCTGGTTTCAAAACTGGTATTTTGTACACACCTACCTGACTTGTCTCTAGGAAACATTCTTTGAACCCGATTTCCCCACATCTGTAGCCAAAAGTTTTGAAGAAAATCACCTAGTGTTGATCGACATTCATGGATGGATGCATTGCATGTTTGTGTGATTGAGCCAGAAATGGTTGAGGAGAGAGTGTACTAGCCAAAGGTTCCATGTGGGAACCAAAATTTGCACTCTCGATTTCGGTTAAATTAGGAACGCATGGTAAACTCTACTTTCCCAGAGATCCCGGATATCTACAAAACCACACGCCAATCAATCAGAATACAGAATAGATTTTGAAAATAAAGTAAGAATCGAAAAGAGTGCAAATAGATGTCTTATTCCAAATTTGCGTGTGAGCGTTTACAACATGATATGAGCCTAGGCTATGAGAGCTGTTGGCGATATCCCTAGTTCTAATAACTTAAGACTGCAAAACCCTAGTTGAGTCGCAGCTCGAATAACAAAAACGGAAAGTTGACTAAATTCTTTAAGTGCTAAGCTATTTTTGCTCTGAGTGGAGATTTTCATGTGTCCTCTCCATCATCACCCTTGAAGTCCTTATATACTCCTCTAGAGGCGGTTTGCTCTTTCCCCTTTTGCCCTTGGTCGAATATATCGCTTCGCGAAAATATTCCTTTTTTTCCTCGATCTTCATGATTATCTTCGGAAACTTAACATTTATCCTTTGATCTTAACATTTATTCCTTCGAACTTAAAATTTATCCTTACCTGCAAAATAAAATATAAACCATCACAAAGTTTGGGCTTGATTACGGATAAAGTAGAGAGTGGGCGTTTAGGCGAGCTTTAGACCTCTTCGGGCTGTTTTTTTACTTAGGCGTTTCTACTATTTTATCGAAATAACATTGCTAAGATGAATACGTCCGAGAGTTAGGATATTTCGAATGGGGATTGTGACTCTAGGTGTTTAGTTAACCATTATCATCTCATACGACTGAACCGATCCTTTCTCGAGAAAATGAGTTATTTCGGTAAAGTTCCAATATCAATCTCGATCGAGATGGAACAAAGATAAGTTCGATAAAGTATCGAAAGAGGGAGTTTAACGAGGACAAGGTGAAACTGGATTTATTTGATCCGAATTTCCGAACGAGCGGGTTGGATTGCTCGTGTCGTGCCTACCAACTCGCCCGTACGGCGAGTTGGATGGTCCGACCGTATGGCGAGTTAGACAGTCCAACTCGCCGTACAGGCAAGTTGGTCGGTCCATGCCGTCCAATTCTCCGTACGGGCGAGTTGGTTGATCCGTGTTCCTTTCTTTTGAGTTTTTGACCAGAGACTTTTGTTAAGTCAATTTCGAGACTGTATTCATTTAAAACAAACACTGTTTTTGACCCCAACAGTTAACCCCCCAGCTCGCGAGTTTTGGGCACGATTCTTCCGGGCGATGTGGAGCCGGTTCAGGAATCAATGCCTCCTCTCCCAGTCAAGAAGACGATCGTCTTGGGATTATCTGCGCCTAGCATGATCTCGGCTTCTACGACGAAGGGTCGTAAGAGACCCTGCTTTAATCCAGACGAGTCTAAGAAGAGGAGATGCACCAAGGAGCCTGAGACTGACTCTCTGCCCGCGACGGTTTACAGACTTCGTGCAATGGTATAGTTTTAAAAAAAATTCTTCCTTTTTCGTCCCTTTCTCCTTCCCATGTATCGACTGATTCTTTCCATTTTTCCCTAGTATTTGTCGCTGATCGATGGGATGATCAGTGAGTGCGGGTTGGAGGCCGTCCGTCTTGCTAAAGAGTTGACGAAATCTCGAGAGAAATCGTTGCAGTTTGAAGGGAGGTTGCCGGTTATCGAGGATGCCACTCCATTGAGAAAGCCCACTTCGAGTCTCGGATCGGTGAGTTGGAGTTGGATCTTGGGAAGACTGCTAGCTCGTTTCTTAAAGCGAAAGAGGTCAAGATTGCTAAGTCTTCCGAATTGCACCGACTAAAGCGTCAGACCAAGAGTGAGGAGGAATTATCGGTTGGTGCGATCGACGAGGCCCAGGAGATTGTTCGTGTCGAGTTTCGGACCCGTCTGGCAAGGATCCTGACTTCCTTGATTCGTTGGTGGTTGTCCACGTTAGGGATTTGGCCCTGGCGAGCATCGTGGGAGGGATGCAACATGTCCAGTTTTTTAGTGGTGATGCACCTCCGTCCCCACGAACTGAGTATGTCAAGCTTTCTGTTCGCAGAGCGGAGTTAGCGGACACGGATGGGGACTTTGACATGATCCTCGCAGGCCTGAAATCCGAATGTATTTTCCCACATTGCTCGGACGGTGCCGACAGTCAGGGTACTGCAGCCAAGGAGGGTGCATGCGAGGCGATTCAGAGTACGGAGGGGATGATTAGTGAAGTTGAGGCTCTGCGTGCGGAGGACGATTAAATTTGCAGTCTCGTATGAGACTTTGTTTATTTTAATTTTATATGTTTTTGTTTTGATCCGGCCGAGTGTGGCCGTAGTTTTATCACGGGAATGGCTGCTTGTGGCTTTGAATCCCAGTCGCTTCTGTGACCCCTTTTTTATAAAATGAACTATTTCCTTGTTTTTCAAGGTTTTATTGAGTATCGTTACGGGCGAACATGTTTAGACTTTAAGTTTAAAAGGAGAGGATACGAGTTGTCATCTCGCTCTCAACTCTTTTGCTGATCATTCTATTCATTGCTCGTTCGGAAATGTTTGAAATTTTCCAAGGTTCAGACGGCAATTAGATATGAGCAAAGAGAAATGCTTTTAGGATCCAGTATCTTTTTGATATCATGCCTTGAGACGTTAGAGACCAGCGTGATGGGCTTAGGGCAAGACCTAGGTCTAATCACGGTTCTAGGGGGTGCGGTGACTACTCCGACTTACGTTTCCTGTATTGTTTTCGACCTGATTCCATCCCGCTTTAGAGTCCGCGATATGTTCTCGGCTTAGGTGACTCGTATGGTAGGAATCGAGCATCTCTTCGGGGAAAACTTTTAAGCCTCCCGAAAGTGCTGACCGAAATTTTGGATTTCTTTTATAGCGCTATTACCTTTGTCTCGGGTGTTGGAGAGCTATCTTGACGAGATGGCTTAGTCTGTTTAGGACGTTTAAGAGTTTGTTGTGATCAGCAACAAACTTATTGGTGGATATTACCTTTTTTGATTCTTCGAGAAGGATACGTGTTAAGACGGTATGTGTGTTTTATAGTCTTAGACAGACTGTTTTTAGTGTGAGTATTTTATTTCGGGAAGTTTTTACGAAAGAAAAAGAAGTCCTTCGAGCGTTAGCGACGTCTGGATACGTCGAAGATTGAATTTTTGCATCTATTTTGTTGAAGTTTTTCCGAAAAAGTTTCAAAAAAGATCCAATCCGGAAGTGAATAGTTTCAAATTTTTTTTGGGAGTATACGAGTATACATATACATACCCACTCCCCCACCCCCTTTTTGATGGGGGGGGGACAGATGGGTTCGTCTTGCGGCGAACTTCCTACAGACCCTTTTCAGGGATTAAGTCGTCTCGTAGTTCAGTGTTAAGCATTGTCTTAGTGGTAGTATTTCTTGAGGTGCATCGCATTCCAAGTTCTCGGAATTTTGATATTCTTCATATTCGCGATTTCGTACGAGCCTGGTCGGATGACCTTTATTACTTTGTAGGGTCCTTCCCAGTTTGCCCCGAGTTTTCCAGCGTTCCGTTTGGCGGTGTTCTGGAAAACGTTTCGAAGGACTAGGTCACCTTCTTTGAATCTGCAGCTTCGTACGTTAGCATTATAGTACTTTGCAGCCGACTGTTGATAATTTTGGATTCGTATAAGGGCCTGACCCTGGCGTTCGTTGATCAGGTCGAGCTCGTCGAGCAACATCGGATTGTTTGAATCTTCTTGTAATCGGAGTAACCTTCTGCGCACTTCGGAAAACTCGACCTCCACTGGGATCACGCACTCTGCTCTTTATACGAGGGTGAACGGGGTTTCTCCCGTTGCGCGTCTCGGAATTGTTCGATGTGACCATAGAACTCCCCTTCTCGGCGTCTAAACGTTTTTTGAGTCCATCAACGATGGTTTTATTTGTAGTTTCGGCCTGGCCATTACATTGTGGGTATCTAGGGGTTGACTTTGTTAGTTGAATTTTCCATTTTTCGCAGAAGGCCTCGAATCTAGTCGAAATGAATTGAGACCCATTGTCTGTTACCATTTTGTACGGGACTCCGTGCCTACAAACAATATTTTTCCATACAAAATTTTTGACTTGGGCGTCCTTGATGCTTGCGTAGGAGTCTACATCCACCCAGTATGAGAAGAAGTCCGTCAAGACCAGCAAGAACCTTTTTTGTTTTGACCTATGCATGGGCCTGACTATATCCATCGAACATTGCATGAATGGGTATGGTGCCGAGATTGATGAGAGGACCTCTGCTGGTTGATGGATAGTTGGGGCGTGCCTTTGGCATTTTTCGCATTTCCACGCAAAGTCCTCGCAGTCTTTGATCATTGTTGGCCAGTAGTGTCCGCGGCGTTCTATTTTGACTGCGAGAGATCTTCCGCCAGAGTGATTTTCACAGGAACCAGAATGGACCTCTTCCATTTTCTTTCGCGACTTTTCTCCTTCTACGCAGGTCATGAGTGGCCCTGAAAATGTCCACTTGTATAGTTCTCCGTCAACCAAGACGTATCGCGCAGTTTGGATTTTAATCTTTCGGGCAGCCCATTTTTATGCCGGGAGTTCTCCGTTGGCAATATACACAAGGATTGCCTTCGTCTAAGGTTTGTTGAATCCGTATTTTATTCGGCCGGATTCTTGCGTGGTTTGGTTATCGACTTTGCCAGTATCACCGTCGGGAGAGTCAATTAGGTTTATGACAACGGGTGGTCCGATGCTAGGATGTTCTACGAATTCTACGAGAATCACCCTGCTTAACCCTGGGTTCGAACTGGATTCTAGGGTGTCGGCCTGAGCGTTTTTGGCTCTCGAAACCCGGGTGAGCGCAAACTGGTCGAAGCTTTAAGCTAATTCTCGAACGAGTTTTAAGTAGGCGTCCATTCGTTCGTCTATTGCTTCGTACTCCCCGCTGTATTGGCTTGCCACGAGTTGGGAGTCACAGTAGGCGTGAATGTTGCGTATTTTCAAGTTGTGTGCCAATCGTAATCCTGCGATCAGGGCTTCGTATTCAGCCTCGTTGTTTGAGGCGTGGAAGATTAGTCGGAATGATTGTTCCAGTACTTCCCCCGTTGGTGACACGAGTCGGATTCCTATCCCAGAACCTTGCTTGGAAGAGGACCCGTTGACGTGGAGGGTCTAAGTCCAGTCGGGTTCTCGGCTGGCAGTGCATCCCACAGGGAAATTTAATAAGAAATCTGTGAGTACTTGTGATTTTTCGCAGGTTTTCGCTGGATACTCGATGTCGTACTCGCTTAGTTCGATCGCCCATTTTGCCAATATCCCAGATTAACTGGGACTATGCAAGATAGCCCGCAGTAGGAATGATGTGAGTACTGCGATCGTATGGGACTGGAAGTTTGGCCTTAGCTTTTTTGTTGACATTACTACTGTAAGTGCCAGTTTTTCCATCATCGGATAGCGCATCTCTGCGTCAAGCAGAGTTTTGCTCACGTAGAAAATGGGATTTTTCTCACCGCGTTCTTCTCGGATAAGGACGCCGCTTACAGCCGTGGTTGATACGGTGATGTATAGGAAGAGCGGTTCTCCTTCTACAGGTTTCGCGAGTACCGGGGGAGTGGCCAAGTAATGCTTCAGATGTTGGAAAGCCTTTTCGCATTCCTCGGTCCATTTGAATTTCTTGTTTCCCTTCAGAGTGTCGTAGAAGGGCAAACATTTGTCTGTTGATCGTGAGATAAATCTGTTTAGTGCTACTACCCTACCGGTCAATATCTGTACCTCTCGTTTCGTTCTTGGAGAAGCCATTTCGATCAGCGCGGTAATCTGTTTCGGGTTGGCTTCGATCCCACGGTAGGTCACGAGGTATCCTAGGAATTCTCTCGACGCCACTGCGAACCTGCACTTTGCAGGTTTCAGTTTCATATTCTGTAGTTTTAGCCTTTCAAAGCATTCTCGAAGGTGGGCGATATGATCTCCTTCTTCGACGGATTTTACGAGCATATCGTCGATGTAAACCTCCATTTTTTATATGAGTTGTTCTGAGAAAATTTGGTTACGAGCCGTTGATAAGTTATGCCAGCATTCTTCAGACCGAATGGCATTACCTTGTAACAGTAAGTACCCTGGTCAGTTATGAATGCAGTATTTTCTTGATCGTCGGGATTCATTCTAATCTGATTATACCCAGAGAAGGCGTCCATAAAGGGCAGGAGTTTGTTCCCTGCCGTTGCTTTGACTAAGCGGTCGATATGTGGCAGTGGGAAGCTATCCTTTGGGCATGCTTTATTGAGATCGGTGAAATCGACACAGACTCTCCATTTTCCGTTTTTGTTTTTGACAACTACCGGGTTAGCGATCCAATTGGGATACCTGACCTCTATTATGGACCCGATTTTGAGGAGTTCTTCGACCTCAACATTGACCATTTCGGCGCGTTCTGGTCCCAATTATCGTATTTTTTGTTTGATGGGCTTGAAAGTCGGGTCAATGTTGAGCTTGTGACATGTGACGTTGATGTCGATCCCTGGCATATGAGCTCGATTCTCATTGACTCGCTCAGGTTTGCACCGATCTCTACACAAAGATCTGGGAAGGCTTCGTCTAGACATCCCGAGACAACGGGCTCGCAGGTTGGTTCTCGTTTCCCATCTAAAGCTTCGGCTGCTCGCACCTGCCAAAATATTTCAGTATCGTCTTGTTCTGGCGTGTTGTCAATGGCACACGATTTCTTTCTCTTTTTAAGCGGAAATCCAGCTAACGGATTCTTCCGTTTTGACTGTGCAGCGAAACAAACTTGCGAGATTCTATGATCTCCCCAGATGGTCTCTAGTCCGCGCGGGGTCGGGAACTTGAGGCACATATGGTACGTCGATGGATTGCTTGCATCAAGTTCAACCATGGGGTCCCTACGATTGCGTTGTAGGACGTGGGTCGATCGATGACCAGGAACTCCACAACTTTTGACACGCCCCCGGCTTTTTCCGAGAGGTTGATCATGCCGAGAGTCAGGGTAGCTTCCCCTGAAAGCCCTACTATCGGGCTTGGAACTTCCGCGATTCCAGATAAGTCGACTTTCATTCGTTCAACTGTGTCTTTAAACACGATGTTGGCCAAACTTCCGGTGTCGACTAATATCCTTGCGACATCGATATCCTGGACCGTTAGCTCAATGACAAGGAGATCATTGAGAGGTATGACCGGGTTGGCTGTTTCTCTTTCCTTGTAAGAGATGACACAGCTGTCCGTTTCGTCAGGCATTCTATGTCTCAAGCGTTTGGTGGTGTTTTTGAGTTAGATAATCCGAGATCCCCCTTCTTCTAACGCCAAACTGTGGGAACCAAAATTCACACTGTCGATTTCCGTTGGATTAGGAACGCAGGGTAAACCCTATTGCGTGTGAACGTTTACAACAGGATAGGAGCATAGGCTATGAGAGCTGTCGGCGAGATCCCTAGTTCTAATAACCTAAGACCTGCAAAACCCAAGTTGAGTCGCAACTCGAATAACAAAAACGGAAAGTTGCCAAAATGCTCTAAGTGCTAAGCTATATTTGCTCTGAGTGGAGATCTTCGTGTGTCCTCTGCATCATCGCCCTTGGAGTCCTTATTTACCTCCTCTAGAGGCAGTTTGCTCTTTCCCCTTCTGCCCTTGGTTGAATTTATCGCTTCGCGGAAATATTCCTTTTTTTTTTCTTGATCTTCATGATTATCTTCAGAAACTTAACATTTATCCTTCGACCTTAACATTTATTCCTTCAAACTTAACATTTATCATTTCCTGCAAAATAAAAGTTATAACGTCACAAAGTTTGGGCTTGATTTGGGATAAAATCGCGAGTGGGCCTTTAGCCGAGCTTTACACCTCGTCGGGCTGCTTTATGACTCTAGGCGTTTAGTTAACCGTTATCGTTTCGTACGACCGACCCGATCCTTTCTCGATAAAGCGAATTCTTTCGGTAAAGTTCCAATGTCAATCCCGATTGAGGTGGAACAAAGATAAATTCAATCAAGTATCGAAAGTGGGAGTTTAATGAGGACGAGTTGAAACTGGATTGATTTGATCCGACTTGCCGAACGAGCGGGTTGGACTGCTCGTTCGGCAAGTCGGATCAAATCAATCCAGTTTCACATCGTCCTTTTAAACTCTCTCTTTCTATACTTCATCGAACTGATGCGGGCCATCAAACCAGTAGCTGAACCAGAGGCCAACCAGTTGCATCAATCAGCTAACCAAAGGACCGACCAGGACATGTTCAGTCAAAACATCGTATCTCTTCAACCAAGAGGAATTTTACCATTAAAAATAATTTTAATGAATTATACACTCAAGAAGGAGTCAACCCCAATTGGAATCAACCTCAAAGCTACTCGTACCAAGAAGATATAAATTTTACAAACCGGAGGTTCTTCAGCATGTTCATCTGCGAGTATCCGAGTTTAGTAGTTGTTTCAAACCCAAGGAAGAAGCTATCCGACCCAAAAAAACTGATGGACTTCAAGATGGATCTCTTAGCTTTCCAACAAGCCCAGAATGAGAAGAAATCGTCACAGAATTATGAAGTTATGATTCAATCTCCAAAACCGGCCAAACCAGTGCTACACTTTCCTCAATTGGGAGCTAGCCGGTTCAATCTTCGTCAAACCGAATCATGGCGACCAGGAGTGGTTTATAATCATCTGGGAAGTATATCCAATGATTCATAAGGAGTAGAAGAGTTCTTACCATGGGCCAGCAAGCATAGGATCAGGAGGATCTGTTTTTGGCCCGACTTACCTTATTTGGAGTCTCAAGCATTTAAACTGCAACAGCTATATTCCTCTCAGTTTATGCACGAGTTAAGCACCCTACAATGCATCCAGAAGGTTCCCAGTAAGCTCTCTTACCTCCTTTAACCATCCAGATTCAAAGAACCTCAAGCCAAGACAAAATCCCAAAGATATCTCTCCAATGGCTTCATTTCCATCGTGATCAGCACCATTTAAGTCTTTTGTTTATTTTTGTTTCCTTTAGCTTCATATGACCGTTTTTTCTTGTCTCCAGGTCGTTCCTTATATAAGCACAACCCTTTGTACGTTTTGGAGTTACCTTTCAATCAATAAAAATAGTATGCAAAGCATTTCGTTTTCTAAGAGTGTTCTTTGAGTGTTCTTTAGATTCTAAGTTGTAAGAAGCATTAGAAGTCTACTGAGCTCCTGGTTCATAGGTCCTTGTATGATTCAGGATCCTGGATATCATAGATTGAGAGAGTCAATCATCACCCACAGATTGAGAGAGTCAATCATCACCCACAGATTGAGAGAGTCAATCGCCATATATCCATCGCCATCTCCATCACCGATCATCTTCTATCTCTATCCATCCATCATTCCATACTTTATCATTTTGTTTATGTTCTTATTTTGATAATTCATAAACTTACTGATCTTCCTCTGTTTCAGGTTAGCTTGGACGTGAAGGGACAGTATTTCATCCATCAACCTTTTCCATCTCCTTCGGTTTCTCGACCACCACCATTTCATCGACCATTTCACCCACTTAGCTTCCGGGGCTTGTATCATTTTTGGTATCAGAGCTTTAAAAGCTCCTGACCCAGGTTATATCAATCCTCTCTATCATCTTTTTGTTTCATTCTTGCTTAGTTTGCATTTTATTAAACAAAAAACCCATAAAAACTGTCTTTTGTATCTAGTTTTTATTTCTGTCATTTTTGTGTTCTTTATAAAAAGAAAACTAAAGAAGAAGAAGTTGAGTTTTTTGATCCACGAAAACCATTTGAATTTTAGTCTAGTTGTTTTCATTCATTTCCCCAGCTCCCATTTCCACTTATTTCCTTGTTTCCTTTATCGATTCATTGCATTGCTTAAACTAAAATCTTTAAAAAAAAATTATTGATAGCTTTGCATTACATTTTATTTCCATTTTTTTTCATAGAATCCCATGCTGATATTTTTTGCTTGCATAAAAAAAATCAAAAAAAAATTAATTGCGTAGTTTACATCATTTGCATATTGTTGGTTAAAATCATTTGCATGCCAAGAAAAACTCAATAAAAATTATATGTGTTAGTTTTGCATCCCATAATTCCTTTTCATTGTATTCATTAGAATTCTCTAGTTCATCAGGATCCTTTATCCATAAAACCAAAATAAAAATCATTTTAGTTTAGTTTATAGCATTTCAGTTCATTATTTGCATATTTATCGGTTTAACATAAGTTGCATTATTTTGTTCATTTTCTCTACCAGATACCTAAGACACGAGTGTGATATATTTATCTTGAAAGGTACATCAATTTAAAGGCAATGGAGTACAAAGAAGATGACCCTTGCGAAGAAGACAAATCCATGCTTGATGAAGAAAGTAGCAATGGAGATGATCAATGGTCCAACTGCTCCAACACTGATTTCGAAGAAGATCCTTATGAAGGAGATCCTGAGCCAGTAGCACCAGACCCCTCCCACGGCGACAACCACTAAACTGACTGGTATACAAGAGAAGCTGAACTAGATGAAGGTTATGAAAGTGGTTCATGGCAGAAAGAGGCTGGAGATGAAAACTGTCTAGAAAACTTAGAAAGGTTGGGACATGAAGCTGATGAAGATATTCAGTTCCAACTGGGCGTCAATGAGGATTCATGGGAGGATAAAACCCATCTTGATACTGGCCAACAAAGCAGGCCGTGGTGTGAAGACACCAACTCTCCTATCAGTTTAGGAGAAACTGATGTAGATGATGAAGAGACTTGAACCAAGAACCAGAATATGCCTCTGGTGATAACTCATGGCATGAGGAAATAAACCAGAGACCTGGTTCTGATCAAGACATGGAACGAAATTCATGGTGTAGAGAGCCCTTATCTGTTCATGAGGAAATGCAAACACTATCTATGAAGCCATACCAAGATTTTGGATCATGGTATGAGGAAACTGATTCTCAAATCAGTTATGATGAAGCAAGGCAGTCCACCCAAGAGGCTGAGATCCATGGAGATGAAATAGGCATGCCTGAAGAGGAGGAAGCCATAAGTGAGTCTATAATAAATCGTAATGAATCCCAACGTGTCTTTGCAAGAGGAAGAAGTTGAAAGTGAGGCAGGAAGAAATATTATCGAGCTTGAGCTACAATCCATACAATTTTCAGGTTATGGCCAAAGAAGCAAAACCTATCTAAAGTGGGAGGACGACTTGGAAATCTTGTTCCAAAATCACAACGTTCCAGAAGAAGAAAAGGTATCATATGCCACTAAGAGACTCACTGGACCAGCCTATACATGGTGGGCAAGAGAGCAGTATGTTCAATGGTACTACAAAGAAGCGGATCACACTTGGGAGAGTTTCAAACTCGAGATACTTGAGGAGTTTGTGAAGAAAAATCCAGATAAGGAATAGCAGTTCCATATGAGTATTTTCTCACGCAAGCTATACCCCAACCTCAACCCCAAGCTTTAAGACTGGAAGCACGCAAGCAAACGACCATCACAGCCCAAAAAAGGTGGAGCCGGCAATAGAAAAGCCCACAAACAAGCAAGCAAAGATTTCACAGCCGAGTTCACTACAACTTCCAAAGGAGCCAGCATTCCGTCCAAGGACAAAAAGAGATTCAGAAGGCAAGGCCACAGTAGTCAATATCAAATGAGGTCCACGACCTGAAGATGAAGCTATGGCAAATGGTTTGCAAAAGCCACCAGCATCATCAAATCAGAGTAAGTCCTCTAATTCTAAAAATATTTAAACTCAGACATGTTATAGATATCATAAGAGGGGACACTTTTCTGTAAATTTTCCATATATAAAGTTATTAGGATGCACATCACTGAAGTTGAAACGAGAACCAAGTAAAACAAGTGATAGTCTTGTTACTTTAGAATTTTCAAATTCTGGATTTATGCACTTGTCTTTGCCAAAAGGTTTTGGTCCAGGAACAAGACAAGATGATGGACAACCAATCCATGGTGAATGTTTTAAAGATAACCAGGGACAACACCTGACTTGTCCACAAAACATTGAAGATACAAGTATCATCAAGAGCAAACACGCTACCAAAGAGTAAACCATCCTTCAGCTAGCTGAAACAATTTGGTAAATCTGAACTTTACTTTTCCAATTTATAAGTTTTCAAATCAGATATCATTCACTTGTTTCCTGCCAAAAAGTGTTAAATTTATTTCAGGAATAGAGGTTAAGGACAACATGGATGATCCCCACAATGAGATCACAAGGTGTTTACATGAGAAAAGGAAACAAGAAGTTGTCATCAGCAACATCTTGGTTCCAGACGGCCCATAAGATAAAACACCACCCACCAGAGTTCCACAACAAAACAGAGGAGTAGTCCTGCCGTTTCCTACTGAAAGGAGAACCACCAGATGTGCCATCAAAGAACAAACCGATAAAATACCAAGGTAAGTCCCTAGAATCTCAAAGGAGAATGAAACCTGACTTGCTCTGTATTGGTGCATGTTATCCAGTATCCAGTTTCGAGGTCGAAACTTTTTCCAGGGGGAGGGTATGATGCGGCCATCAAACCAGTAGCTGAACCAGAGGCCAACCAGTTGCACCAATCAGCTAACCAAAGGACCAACCAGGACATGTGTTCAGTCAAAACACCGTATCTATTCAACCAGGAGGTATTTTAACATGAAAATAATTTTAATTCATTCTAAACTCAATAAGGAGTCAATCCCAATTGGAATCAACCCCAAAGCTACTCGGACCAGGAAGATACGAATTTTACAAACCGGAGGTTCTTCAGCCTGTTCATCTGCGAGTATCTGAGTTTAGAAGTTGTTTCAAATCCAAGGAAGAAGCTATCCGAACAAACAAACTGATGGAATTCAAGATGGATCTATTTTCTTTCCAACAAGACCATAATGAGGAGAAATGGTCACAAAATTATGAAGTTATGATTCAATCTCCAAAACCGGCCAAACCAGTGCTACTATAACCTCAATTGGGAGATAGCCGGTTCAATCTTAGTCAAACCGAATCATGGCAACCAGGAGTGGTTTATAATAATCTGGGAAGTATATCCAACGATCCATAAGGAGTAGAAGAGTTCTTACCATGGGCCAGCAAGCATAGGATCAGGAGGATCTCTTTGTGGCCACACTTACCTTATTTGGAGTCTCAAACATTTAAACTCCAACATATATATTCCTCTTAGTTTATGCATGAGTTAAGCACCCTACAATGCATCCAGAAGGTTCCCAGGAAGCTATCTTACCCCCTTAAACCGTGAATGTGTGCGAGTTCTCCTTGAGACAAGCTATGAGCTCGATTCTCAGAGACTCGCTGAGGTTCGCACTGATCTCTACACAACGATCTGGGAACGCTTCGTCTAAACATCCCGAGACAACGGGCTCGCAGGTTGGTTCTGATTTCCCATCTAAAGCTTCGGCTGCTCGCGACCGCCAAAATATTTCAGTATCGTCTTGTTCTAGTGTGTTGTCAATGGCAGACGCCAGAGGTCCTGGATATCTGGTAAACCACACGCCAGTCAATCAGAATATGAAATAAATTTTGAAAATAAAGTAAGAATCGAAAAGAGAGCAAATAGATGTCTTATTCCGAATTTGAGTGTGAGCATTTACAACAGGATAGGAGCCTAGGCTATGAGAGCTGTCGGCGAGAACCCTAGTTCTAATAACCTAAGACTGCAAAACCCTAGTTGAGTCACAGCTCGAATAACAAAAACGGAAATTTGCCTAAATGCTCTAAGTGCCAAGCTATGTTTGCTCTGAGTGGAGATTTTTGTGTGTCCTCTGCATCATCACCCTTGTAGTCCTTATATACTCCTCTAGAGGCTGTTTGCTCTTTCCCCTTCTGCCCTTAGTTGAATTTATTGCTTCGCGGAAAGATTCCTTTTTTTTTCCTCGATCTTCATGATTTTCTTCGGAAACTTAACATTTATGTTCCGATCTTAACATTTATTCCTTTGAACTTAACATTTATACTTTCCTGCATAATAAAAGATAAACCGTCACAAAGTTTGGGCTTGATTTTGGACAAAATCGCGAGTGGGCCTTTAGTCGAGCTTTACACCTCGTCGGGCCGTTTTCTGACTTAGGTGTTTCTACGATTTTATCAAAATAACATTTATAAGAAGAAGACGTCTGAGAGTTAGGATCTTTCGTATAGGGCGTGTGACTCTAGGTGATTAGTTAACCGTTATGGTCTCATACGACCGACCCGATCCTTTCTCGAGAAAGCGAGTTCTTTCTGTAAAGTTCCAATGTCAATCCCGATCGAGGCGGAACAAAGATAAGTTCGATCAAGTATCAAAAGAGGGAGTTTAACGAGGATGAGTTGAAACTGGATTTATTTGAGATGACTTGCTAAACAAGTGGGTTGGACTGTTCGTGCCTACCAACTCGCCCGTACTCCAACTCGCCGTACGGGCGAGTTGGTTGTGTCATGCCATTCAACTCGCCCGTATGGCGAGTTGGATAGTCCAGTACGGCAAGTTGGACTATCCATGGGAAAGTTGTGGTTCACTGCGCTATTTCCATATTTTAATTTCCTCTTCCACCTGTCAGAATTGTGTATCTAGTTTTTTCCATTGAGATTTTTCAAGATCCCTAGCATGTTGTTGTGTCTCACATTGATTCAATTGTCAAAAGCGATGTGAAGAAGCTAGACAACCAAGTTTTTCAGATTGCAAAACTTGTGAAGAAGCAAGAATCTCTGGTTAAAGGGAACGCTAAAGCAAGTTAGAGGCACGAGGGCAATGCCATTATTGATGATAACATCTGTGAAATAGTAAAGCATGAGAAGTGGTGCGATCTTGACCAGCCACAACCTGAGGGGTTTGAAGATCAACTATGAAGCAGCTAGGAGAGTGATCAAGACACAATCTAATGGGCTGTATAGAAGCTTTAATGATCTGATCGAAGAATAATGGACAGAGAGGAGACAAAGGTTACTCATGGTGCAGCCTTTGCTATACTTTTTCAGACATTGCATCAGCATGGATTACATGAGATCAATCAAGAATGACGTTCAGCTAGCAAGAAAAACATAGAGAATGGACAAAGATGGCATTTACATCAGAGTTCAATGGAGCATATTGTTATATGGATCAAGAAGGATCTCTTTCTTTTCAAACTGGACCAGGAGTACAAGAAGTGTTGGGGTCAAAAACGATATTCTCAAAATCAGCATCTAAAAATCATGTTTCTATACGAATGCAGTCTCCAAACCGACTTAACGAAAGTCTCCGGGCCAAAAATAGAAAGAAAGGAACACGGATCGACCAACTAGCCCATACAGCGAGTTGGAAGGCATGGACCGACCAACTTGCCTGTACGGCGAGTTGTACTGTCCAACTCGCCATACAGGCAAATTGGACGGCACAGACCGACCGACTCGCCCGCATGGCGAATTGGTAGGCACGACTCGACCAACTCGCCCTTATGGCGAGTTGGACAAGGCCAACTTGCCGTACGGGCGAGTTTGTAGGCACAACAAGGCCAACTTGCCGTACGGGCGAGTTTGTAGGCACAACAGGACCAACTAGCCCGTATGGCGAGTTGGACAAGGCCAACTCGCCAAACGGGCGAGTTAGATGGCAGGAGCAGTTTAACCCGCTTGTTCGGCAAGTCAGATCAAATCAATCCAGTTTCACCTCGTCCTAGTTAAACTCACTCTTTCTATACTTCATCAAACTGATGCGGCCATCAAACCAGTAGTTGAACCAGAGGCCAACCAGTTGCACCAATCATCAAACCATTCGCCATACGGGCGAGTTGGACGGCACAGATCAAACAACTCACCCGTACGACGAGTTTTACAAGGCCAACTCGCCATACAGGCGAGTTGGACGGAACAGACCAACCAACTCACCCGTACGATGAGTTGGATGGCATGACACGACCAACTCGCCCGTAGAGCGGGTTGGACAAGGCCAACTCGCCAAACGGGCGAGTTAGATGGCACGAGCAGTCCAACCCGCTCGTTCAGCAAGTTTGATCAAATCAATCCAGTTTTACCTTGTCCCCGTTAAACTCCCTCTTTCTGTACTTGTTCGAACTTTTCTTTGTTCCGTCTCAATCGGGATTGACATTGGAACTTTACCGAAAGAACTCGTTTTCTCAAGAAAGGATGGGGGCGGTCGTATGAGATGATAACAATTAACTAAAAACGTAGAGTCACACGCCCCATACAAAAGATCCTAACTCTCGGACGACGTCGTCTTAGCAATGTTATTTCGATAAAATCGTAGAAACACCTAAGTCAGAAAACGGCCCGACGAGGTCTAAAGCTCGACTAATGGCCCACTCGCGATTTTACCCGAAATCAAGTCCAAATTTTGTGACGGTTTATCTTTTATTTTGAATGAAAAGGTAAATGATAAGTTCGAAGGAATAAATGTTAAGTTTCTGAAGATAATCATGAAGATCGAAGAAAAAAGGAATATTTCCACGAACCGATAAATTTGACCAAGGGCAGAATGGGGAAACAGAAAACCGCCTGTAGAGGAGTATATAAGGAATTAAAGGGTGATCATGCAGAGGACACACAAAAATCTCCACTCAGAGCAAACATAGCTTAGCACTTAGAGCATTTAGGCAACTTTCCGTTTTTGTTATTCGAGCTGCGACTCAACTAGGGGTTTGCAGTCTTAGGTTATTAGAACTAGGGATACCACATGGTGCGGCCTTGGATAGGAAGACGTCTTCCAATTCACACTTGAGGGAGGATGGGCGGATCCTTGAGCCTGAGAAGCTCCAGGACGTTGGGTGATCTTCACCATAGAGCTATGGACTGCTCTATAGTTGTTTAGCGACTCCTGAGACACATGATAACCCAGCTTCATGTCTAGAATGAATCAAGGAAGCGCACACTACCTTGTTTGACAAAGAAAACTTTTTCCACGTGAACAAGGGTTTGAGGTCCCCTTAGGAACGATTTTGACAAGCCAAAAGCTTAGATTTTATTAAAAGAATGCGTAAGTTACAATATGTGCTGCTTTGGCTTTATAAAGACAAGACATAAAACCCTAACTAGAAAACCTTATCCTAACTCTAAAAGGAAAACTAAAACCTATTTCTAATTGGTTTATGAAACCTTAACCCTAATCCTAGTCCTAGTTGGTTTAGAATTACAAGAAATCAGAAATACACCTAAGCTAAGTAAACCGGCCAACTTAAGCCAAGCTGGTCGATCTTTCCATTTATTGGGCTTGAAAGGCCCTCTTTCAGACAACAACACCTTAAGCACGTCCATGTTAAATCCCAGCTCGTCCTTGTTGTACTCCTGGTCCAGTTTGAAAATAAAGAGATCCTTCTTGATCCATATAACAATCTGCTCCATTGAAATCTGATGTAAACGCCATCTTTGTCCATTCCCTATGTTCTTCTTGCTAGCTAAACGTCTTTCCTGATTGATCTCATGTAATCCATGCTGATGCAATGTCTGACCAAGTATAGCAAAGGCTGCACCATGAGTAACCTTTGTCTTCTCTCTGTCCATTATTTCTCTGATCAGATCATTAAAGCTTCTATACAGCCCATTATATTGTGTCTTGATCACTCTCCTAGCTTCTTCATAGTTGATCTTCAAACCCCTCAGGTTGAGGCTGTTCAGGGTCGCACCAAGAAGCTGGAGGAAGGTGATTTTTAGCTCGAAGGTTCCATGTCATTCGACAGAAAATACTGGTGTCGAGCGACACCAACTACAGAGCATTCCACACCAGCTGAAATTGTTGATAAGACATACCATTCTTTCAATTGACACGTTTCTGAGAACATGACACAAGAAGAGAATGTCGAGCGACACACACAAAGTGTCGATTAGAGGCACACGAACATGAACATGTCATCTCTCAGTATGCTGCAAATGAAAGAATCCCAATTAGGCAGAGGGTAAAATCTATAAATCCATATGTACCCAAACTCCTCAGGAGAGAGGACAACAAAGCTGATCTTGATTGGTTCACAAGAGGGTGAAGAAAATTCTCAAAGACATGAATTTTGAGGATGCTTGTCATCAGTGCATGCTTGGTATTTTCTTCAGGGAGAGCAAGGAGACATATGAGGATAATGAAATGCTATTTCATATAGCCAAGTCTCGACCCAAGAAGATACTGAAGAAGAAACATTATCCTAAGAAGTTTGTGATTCCCTGTTCTGATGAAGACAACGACTTCCCCAATGCACTCTGTGATGCTAGATCTGCAGTTGGCATCATAGCCAAAGATCTTGTTGACTTGGTGAAATTAAAGATGAAACCTTCTATAGACAGTTTCTCCTTTGTAGAAAACTCCAAGGTGAACTTAGTTGGAATAATCAGAAATGCTAAAATGAAGTTTAGGAATTGCAGTGTCCTTGTTGATTTTCATGTTGTTGACTTCAAAGTAGGGTGGCAAACTTTTCTGCTTCTTGGAAGGGCATTCATGACCTCATTGGGGGCAGTTTGCATTCTGCATAAGAACAAGTTGTGTCTGGCCAACATCCACAAGAATATCTTATATGATAATTTTCATAAGAGAAGAGGTGAGGAGACTATCTCTCACATAGAAAATACTGAGCATCTAGCACCTGCAGCTGATTCGAGTCATGAGAATGAAGTTTCAGCAGCATTTCCATTTGACAAACCTTTGGTGTCGGTCGACACCCTATGGATTTTAGAGCAGAATAAGGCAGAAAATTCTAAGTATGGGGGAATGACCAGAAATAAGAAAAAGAACATGAAGGAGGAAGCGAAATTATTGTCATTGATTCCTTTGCCATTACCAGAAAGTAACTAGGGTATAAGGTGTGCAGAAAAGGCAGCTCATAACCTTTTACCAAGATTAGAGTGCTATGTACTCTAAAGATGAGAGACAAAAAAGAAGCTTCCGCAAGAACTTTCATTGACTGCATCAACAAAACGCGGAAGAGAGACACTGAAACTTGTTTACGGAAACTTGTTTTGTAGAAAGTTCTCATTCTTGTCCATATTGAACCTAAGCTCTAGAAGTCAAGCTAATGACTGAAAACAAGCGCGGAGTAGTAGGCAACCCACTGCTAGGTAATTTCATTCTATGTTGATTAATAAAAAGACAATTTGAGACCCTATGTCAATCAACACCCAAAAGGTATCGGTTGACTACAGATTATCATGCAGAGTATCGATCGGCACTTCACTATGTCGATCGACACTCCTACTCGGGTCCAAATATCGGATATTTAAATACACGTATTTCAAATTATTTCTTTTTATTTTGCCAATCAAGGCTTAATAAGCATGGGGACAGTTTTGTTAAAGTCTAGGGAGGTATGGACTGACGTTGTGTTCTGTTTTGAGTATCAGTTGCATCATTTGAGTCATTCGATTGGGTAAAAGTAGAGTCAGTTGGAGATGATGAAATTTTTCTTGGAACAAACCAACTAACCACTCTCTAGCACCATTATGAGTTGCTGATTTACAGGTTGTATGGAATGCAAATGACAAAGTGGATCGAACCACCAGTAACATCCACGCTCACTCAGAGTGTCTTATTGAACCAAAGATGAACCCCAACCTAATCAGTTCAATTCACTTGCCTTCGGGTTTGGTATACATTGGATCAGTGACAGGGAGGTAAAAGTCTGTGTTGCTTACGGTTCCCCAATCTCCCCTCTTCAGCATCTAGAAAGAGAAAGAAAAAGAAAAGATTGATATGACTTCTTCAGTAGTAAAGGGGTAGGAAATTTTCACATTGTTACAGATTCTTAATGCAGAAGTCTGTTAAGCCGAAAATATACCTTAGCCCAGTTTAGCGATGAACACTAGTTGATACAATCTTGAATTGGATGTAAGAGCCGAAGATGAAATCACATACGGAAATCAACCACTTGTCATCGTTAAATCCCTCTTCTAGTTGATTCCTTAAAGCTTTCTCTCTCTAAAATGTTTTTACTCTCTCTCTCTAGATTTTCTTGTTATGATTTGATAATTCAATTAATTATTTCTCCTTTTCAATGTGTCATATATATACAGCCAAAAGACACTATGTGAAGCGTCACATATGTTTGAGGAAAAGATACATATATTCAACAAGGAAAAGACACAGATGTTCAACGAAAGTTACGTCTGTACGTTTATGTCTTTCTTTTCCTATAACCACCAGTAAACCAAACCAGTTCGGTATACTTCCTAATCATGGGTGAAAAACGACCATAAACTAATATCTCCCACTCGCACATGATAGGGAGCATGTCAAATCTACAGAAGTCTTAGAGATCAAACTTGAGAATCCTAACTCAAAAATCATACGACAAATGAACTATGCCACCCTTGCGAGTATACCTTCACTTTGGAGCTAAATTATGAACCTGTTAGGGATACATACAAGTTACTACCCTCAAAAAACCTTTTCTTTTTCAGCATGCGAAACTCATTTTTCTTTTATTTCATTTTAACATACCTGATCCCTAAAGAATATCTTAGACTTCTCCTACATCATGTGTTCACTGTATCTAAACTCCAAATAGGCGATACAGTGGTTGGTCTGCAAACACATATGTCAATATAAATACTAATCGTTTTCCCTTCCAGTCTCGTGTCTATCTGTTCAGCACTAACTTCTTTTCTAGGATGTCCCATAAGGCTAATTATTTCATCACCACCGAAAACCATACTAGAGAGCAAACATTAATTATTTCCTTCAAGAACATAGCCGAAAGTGGAAGCTTAATTTTGTAACCATAAATAGGTTGATAGGAAATCACATGAGAGAAATATGGATTAAATTAAAAAATTCACTCGCTTACTATATCGTCGTAAATAACACATGTGGTATGACTCACATATCATAGTGGTTAAATCTTCTCTTGGGAGCATGTGTTAATTATATAAATCAAATACCACTATGTTGATCAAGCTACTATTAGCTCGCTCTCTAGCGCCTGATTATGTATTTATCCAGCTTAAGTATTCATGATACCAAGAAAATCATGATCAATACCTAAAATATATCTCATCTTAACCTCTTGTTAAGCGACACTGATAAGAGTTACAAGGCAAGCTCCCACTAGCGTCTAACTAATCAAGTCTCATCTCAGCATCTCACTACGAAATTTGAGGCGATTGTTCATGTGAGTGAACCAATCTCCTATTTCGTGTCATCTCTTAACATTTATGTGTAAGTATGCAAAGCAAATGGTAAAGCTCCATACTAGTACATACCTTCAATTCTACGCATATTTAAAAATCATATATATGAGCAACTATACATCTTTAAGAATGGATTTAATTATAGGAATAACTACCATTCTATGCATAAATATGTACTTAAACACCACATCTTTCTTTCTAATAATGTCTCATAAACTAAAGTTCAATTTCTGTGTATTTTATCCTCTCATGATACATGGGATTCTCCACACAAGAATACACCTCTAAGTATCACAATTACTCAGAGGACACAAAGCCTTTTCGTAACTTGTAAGCTATGTAAGAATTTCCTCAGCCATACAATCTCCCAAATTGATGATGAAGATACAATAGACTCAGCCTTTATCATAATGAAGCCATACAGTATTACTTCTTGATATTCTTAGTAATCAAACCATTAGTCAACAAGAAGGCATATTTTTAAGTTGATTTACGCTTATCCAGATCCCTTTCATAACCAGCATATGTATATCACATTAAGCGTAAATCATTCTTTAATAACACAAAAAAATTTCTATTGTCCCCTTTAAGCATCTGTCGATCCTTTTCACAGCTATCTAACATTTCTTACTGGGATTTAACTAGTAAAACCTTTCCAAGCAAACCGCCTAACAAATTTCCGATCGGATGAACACCGTAACTCACATCAAACCGCCTATAGCACAACAGTATGAGGCTACTCCAACTCAATTTTCTCATATTCGGTCTGAAGGTACATATTAGGGCTTAGGACTTCACCTTTTGTGACTAGATTTTAAATGGGGTTACTTTGAAGCATCTTATAAATTTCAAGGATTGGAAAAATGTATGACTCTTGTGACAGAGTTCGTAATTTCCTTGATCGATCTTGGTGTATATTAAAACCAAGAACATAGTTAGCATATCCCATATATTTTATCTCCAAATGAGATGATAATCATTGCTTAATGGTTATCAGAAACACCATGCCATTTCCAGTTAACAAGATGTCGTAGACATATATACATTAAATTAGAAAATATTGTTTAGTGCTCTTGACATAGACGCAGTGATTTTCATTAATCATAGTAAATTCATAAGATTATAGATTGATGAAAATGAAGGTACCACTCCCTAGAAGATTGTTTAAATCATATATGGAACAATGGAGACATGAAACTTTTCACTCTTGGCTATGTTGTTCCATCTAAATATTTTCTTCTAATTTTCAGTTAAGAAACACAGCCTTGACGTCCATTTTATGTAATTCTAAATCTGATTCGACAACATGGATATAATAAAAAAATTGAGGAAAACCTCACTACATTTGACAAAATTACCTCATAATATATACCTTTTAGTTAGGTTTACCCTTTTTTCTACCAAGCGAACCTTACACTTATCTATGGATTTATATACCTTTCTTTTGATCTTGAAAACTTATTTGTTTCCACTCACTGCGAAAGATCAACCAAATGCCAGACTAGATTTACCTTCATAAATTTTAGTTTTTGTCGAATTTCACCATTCCATTCAGCTGAAGTTGGGCAAGAGAAAGACTATAAACCAATGTTTTTCTCCCACTAAGTTGTGATAGTTTGCAGGGACTTTCTTTAACTTCCATAGATTGGTTATTAAAAGAATTACAAGTTGGGTCAACCTTCTCTTCAAGATGGGACTCTCTTTCAACCTATTCCTTTTAGAAAAAATAGTTTTTCAAGAATGTCACATCTCGTAATCCGATTTCTATTATATTTCCATCTAATTGTTCGATGATGAGCACATAACCCTTAAATGGTCAAAGTATCTATGAAGATACCCAATTTTCCATGAGGATGTGAAATATATCATGAACAAATGACAGAGACACCAAAAGTTTCCAAATGCGTTAGATCATACTTTCTTTTCGTCCATCATTCATAAGGACTGGAAGTAATAATTTAGAGGGCACATGGTTAATTGTATGTGAGCAGTCAGTAGTGCATCATCCCAATACAAAATTGGAAGGCTTACTTGCATCATCATACACTTAACCATTTAAGAAGTGAGGCGACATTCAATTCACTAACAATACCATTTTCATAACACAGTTTCTCAAATTGCTAAGATATATATGCCCTCCTCTATCAGTTCTCAAATACTTGATCATCCTCTCCAACTGATTTCAATCAAAGTGATATATCTTCTAGAGAACTCAAACTCTTCTGATTTGTGAGAAACTGGGTACATATACCTGAATCGAGTAGTGAACTCGTTTATAAAAGTAAAACTATGAAGCCCCATACCTAACCCTCACATTCATGAGACCACAAATGACTGAATAAGTAGAAGCTTTGCTCTCTCTCCTTTAAAAGATGGTTTCCTTATTGTTTTCCATGTACATATGTTTCACATGCGTCAAGATCTGCTAAGGTTAGTGAACCAAGAAGGCATTCTCTAGCCATTAATTTAGTTGATCGACACCAATGTAACCAACTTAAGAACTTTGACATATGGAAAAACAATGAATAACTTTTCTACCAATAATGATTGTGGTACAATCATATTCAATGAAACCATCACAACCATAACTAGGACTAAAGAACACTGACTCCATAAAATTGGTTATCATAGAATCTCAACCAAACCCTACGTTAAGTAAAGCCAAAAAACATACAAGACATCATATTATATGAGAGAATTCTGCCACCCATATGTAATTGGCAAATGCGGTACCAAGTACCCGACATACAAACATCTTAATCTTTTTTTTTTTAACTTAAGGTACCATTTGGTATTCCAAAAGATGTTTCTAAATTTCTAAATATATGGTATGTTGTTCTTGAGTCTACAATCTACAAATGATGAGATTTTGTAAGCATTTCAAACTGCAAACATAAGTATACTTAAAATTAAAGGCTAAGGATTCTCTTTTCTTTGCTTTCGTGTATCCACGAGCAAAGTGATCAAGTGAGCTATTGTTCTAGCCTTTTCATTTTGGTATTATCCTTATTTACTTTATGCTTTACACCCCTGGCTCACTGATATTTTCCTTTTGGATCAGTTTAATCAGAAGCCTTGTATTCCTTGTTACCCTTCTTTCATTTCAATTCCGAGTTTGAATTTGAAAGTTTGGTATCGTTAAATGATTTATCAGCCCCAAGCACTCATCTTTTAAGTCAACCTGACATGATATATCCTCAAATGTTTTAACAATGATATTGTGTGTCATTTAAACCTCCATATTGTCTCAATTTTTAAGGTACCAAAACATAACTACTTGGATAATAAGACCAACATTTTTGATCTCTCTAATCATGTTTAACATGACATATAGTCAGAAAACTTTTGAATAAGTACCCTCAGTTTAGTCATCTATGTGGAACTAAACTTTCTTTCAAGGCTTCCCATGTGCTTTATTTCAGTTTCATCCCCTTTAAACTCACACATGAGATCATCATACATACAACAGAACAAAGTGATGCAGCGATGCTATTATTTCTTTTCAAGAGAACATATGTCTCTTGATCTCTCTCGTATTGAGTTTAGTTCCCCACACATGCTCTTCCATGAAATGAAAAAAGAGTATGTTTCACCTCTTGTTCCTAGACAATATACTAGACTTTTGGATGCCAACAATCATAATTATCATTGCCTAGTTCCTCTCCTCATTTGAACTCATCAGTGATATTCTTAAAATCAAATAACATACTTGATTGAACATCTAGAGACATTTATTTCATTTCACACTTCAACCATATAATATAATCTTGCAAAGAACAAAAACTAAACCATATTAATTTGATTTAAGTACGAGATTGAAAGTTCACTATGATCCCAGTCATCACCCATATTAAAATCTTATTACAATAAATTAATTTATTTCATGCAAAAATTTAAGTTCTAACCACAGTAAAATTCCCACTAGATTATTTCTAACCAGAATAGAACTCCCACTAGATCAATGTATTTCTAACATGAATTAACAAATAAAATGTGTTTATTTTATACAAAGGTCACTCTAATTAAATTAATACTATATTAATATATTTTTCACATTACAATTTTTTTACCAAAAATAATTTAGATTATTCATCTAGTTAACTAAGTCAAATCTAACAAATTTTTAAATTTTTGGACATACAAACTATATTGTATGATCAAAATATATTATCCTAATATCTCTCCAAATACATGTCCAAAATATGTGTATAGTATATTAAATGAAAGATAATTTCAACAACTACGCAAAGACATAAAATTAAGCAGTTCCAATCTATAACCAGAGATATATTGGAAAAACAAATATGTGTTTTTCAGACAAATCTGAACGTTACATGAGTTGTGTTATTGTTCATCATCTTCATACCCATTTTTTCTCCAACTCGGCCAAAAATTTTTTACACTTATATCTCTATGAATATATGATCATATTTTATGTATAATATATAAATAGAAAAATAATTTCAAGATCTACGCAGGACAAAAAGGTCATGTATTTCCGATCTTTATATAGAGAGATATGAACAAAACAATATCTCTTGTTTACTAACTATTTCTCTAAATTCATGATAAATACGATAATTTCCAAAAGAATTTATATCATCGTGATGAACACGTGTGAAAATTTTAATTTTATTTCATCATATGTTCATGGATTCACCATTTTTATTATACTAAGCATTAACCATTATTCTCTACTTATCATGAATGAACTCTAGCAACAAATATTACATTTCATCTATGAATATTAAGAATGATATGCCATAATAGAATCCAAATGCTCCAATACCAATGATAGAGATTCTTAATGCTGAAGTTTGTTAAACCAAAAACATACCTTACCCCGGTTTAGCGATGAATACTACTTGATACAATCTGGAATTTGATGCAAGAGTCGGGGATGAAATAATAGATAGAAACCAACCACTTTTCAGCATTCAAGTTCCCTTCTAGTTTATTTCTTGAAGCTTTCTCTCTCTACAATGTTTTTACTCTCTCTCTCTCTCTCTAGATATATTCTTGTCATGGTTTGAAATATGTCTATACACAGCCAAAATACACTATGTGAAGAGTCACATACGCTCAAGGAAAAGATAAATATGTTCAAAAAGGAAGAGACACATATGTTCAACGAAGGGTTGCATTTGTTCGTTTATTGTTTTTTGCCTAACCACCGATTAACCAATTGGTTCGGTATGCTGATTAATCATGGGAGCAGACCGACCATAAACTAATAAACGTTACCCAATTATTTTACTACAATAGGACGATCACACAAAGAGCAAGGGGTAGGAAAGTTTACAAGGACCCCATTATTCGGCTACACATAAATATAAAACAAAAAGAGAAAGAAAAGAAGAAAAAAAAGATTCAGAAAAGGGATAAAGAGGGCGGAAAGGAACCAGAAAAGATTGTATATGTGTTCAAATACCTGCTAGAGTAAGAGTCCAATGTGTCATTTGATTGATAGTCCTAAGATAAAGCATGCACTTTTATTTCCGAAATGAGGTTAGTAGAGGGATATGTCATATGATATCTGGTGATTTGTGGTGAGGCATGGTTGCTAAGATAGGGCTGACTACATGGAAATGTGTCAGATGTGGTCTTCAATAGAGTAGATGTGATAGTGGTGTTCTAAAGAGCTGGTGAATCCCTACGTTTTCAAACCTCTTCCACGGGTATATTCTATGTTTTGCTTGAGGGGCAAGCAAATGATAAGTCTTAGGGAGTTAATATACCATGTTTTTTACCACCTCTTGACCATGGTATAATCCATATTTAGAGTCTATATTATATGTACAGAGTCGTTTTTGAGTCTTTTCAGGTTTATATATATTTTGGACAACTTTGGGGATTTTGGAGCTCTTTGAGGTTCAAAAATGCGTAGATGCGTCATAAGTTTAGCAATGGATGGAAGACTTCCCACGGTGAAAATGAGCTCATATTTGACAAAAGATATAGCTTTGAGTTAGATTTCCAATGCGACTGGTTTGAGGTCGCTCAGGCGGTTGGACCAAAAGTTATGCTTCTACTGAAGAGTGATCCATCTGACGCGCGAAGAGGAAGCTGTCGAGAATCAACTAGTGTTGATCGACAAAAAAATGGTGTCGAATGACACTCCTCCTGATCATTGACCGAAGAGTTTTTATCAACTTCCAAGAATTGTAGTATGGACTAGAAGTTTTCCTTGTTTACATAGAAGTCCATGACATGTGTTTGACCTATATTATGTTTTCTAAATTCATTGTTTTAGACTATGCTTTCTTTTGGGCTTGGAGAGAAGATTAGAAATCCTTCAGAGATCTATTAATAGCACCTTTTTTTATTTGTATGATATCTACTAGAACTATGATTTGTGTTATTGCTTTCATGTCTGAGTAGTTCTCTTGTTAGATTTAGAGATTTCATGAGCTTACTGTCACACTGTTAATCATTGATTTCAAGGGTTATTCATCATATTCTACACCAGGATTTTTATAAATACTAGTTTCTAGAATATCAAACTATAAACTACAATCATTGGATCATTTTGAGACACGATAGTGTAATCAATACATTAACATAATCCTATTGGACTGAATCTTATTCGCAACGAGAATTGGTCTAGGATTTTAGTTGAACATATTCAAATCTTGTTTATTGCTTGTTTGATTCATTGAATATGCTGCGAGAGTTGGTCTTTCATTAAAGTTAGGCATCTGATAGTTTATCGCAGCGAGAGCTGGATAACTTACTATTTGTATTTGAGTTCTATAATCGATCATATAAAACCCTTGGCCTCATTGATTAGTGTTTTCAATCTCTTGTTTGAATTCCCTATATCTAGCGTTTTTCCCATCTTTTACAACACGTTTGATTTATTGCTTTCTTATTATTGATCTAGCTTAATCTAAAACCATAAGTATATTGTGTGAAGCATTGAGTCTTAGTGGATTCGATCCTAGGTACTATAATCGATTTCTTATTTGAGAGAGTTTCTCTTAGGGTAATTAGAGCATATCAGTTTTGTCTAAAATTTGACTAGGACATGATTTTGACCTATATCTCTTGTTTCTCAGTCATTTTTAGCCTCAGCTTATTTTTCCTCAAAATTTTAGGTTTTAGAGTTTGCGGGAAGACATATTCATCCTCTATCTGTAAAGAAGTGTTTTGGACCCCATTTTTTCTTTATAGATCTTATTATTCATTCTTCATCTTCTTTCTTTGTTTCTTCCAAAATTTGTGAATAGCTGGATAATTTGGTTTTAGGGTTTCAAATAGATTTTATGGTTTTTGATCTAGTTTTATTAGATTTGGGATTTATCACATTTTTCTTCATATATAGATGTTCTTATTGCTGAAGCTTGATTGATGATTTAGTTTATGAGCTTAGATGTTTAACGCATCGAAAGTGTTTGATTAAATTCATGAAAAAAACTCTAGATGAGAAAAGTGTCCTTAACCAACAGAAGCTGATGTGATTGCACTTTGTGAACATATCAAACCTAGTTTGAATGTTTGTTTAGATTCTATGACTCATCGAAAGTTAGTGTGGAGGATTCTATAACATAATTAGTTAGCGCTACACAAGTAGGTTGATTATATTGTCATGTTTTGAGTTCAAGACGTTTTTAATGATTTCCCTTATAGTTAATACATGTCTGCTTTTTTTAATCCCTGAGAATATCTTATTCCAAATGCTTCTCTTAAATTGTGTTGTATGCACATGTACATTTCCGCTTAGATTTAGGATTTCAAAACAAAACCCTATATTTCATCGTAGTCCTACTCTTGTCTTGCATTCTCGTTGTGTTACCATTGGTCTATGTTGATTCGATCATAAATTTATACAATGACATACCATTCGATTGTAGTAGTGTGTACATTAGATAATTGTTGTGTAGTACAACACATAAATTAACTTTTGCACCATTTCTTGGGACCAATTTTGTTGCCTAAGAATCTAGGATTAGATTTTAGTCTAAGACACGAAATTTACTAACTTTTTATAGTTTTTGGTCGTTTCAGGAAGGGCCAGGAGGTACAGATATTTGCCAGACTAAGAGGAGGACACATGTGAAGATTACATTCAAGCTGAGCCATATGAGGAGGCAAGATTTGATGGAAATATACTTACACCTGAGAAAAGGGTGGAGTTAGATGAGATTTAAAAAGAGATTGCAATGACGACAAGGAAAACCCTTGAAGGAAGAGAGATCACAATGTATTAGATACTGGATGTTCAACTGCTTGAAGAGGTAATATACGGGGTTCCACCATCCCAAATAATATATGGAACCCGACTTATGAACTTCAAGATTATGAGGATAGTTGCTTGCGTTATATTGATTACCTCTTGTTTTGATTATTTTGTACTCATCAGTGAATTTCTTGATCTTATATGTGAGACTAACAGATTAGATGATTTGAGAGTATAAAAGTTTGCTAGAGATTATCATGAAGTATGATTTGCCATGTACTATTTTTGTGCTTCAGTTGATCATGAATCTGACTTTTTGATGCTTGACGAATGTAGATCTATTATTGATCTAGGTGACTTAGGGTATTATCTTAATATGTATAAGATTTTGAATGAGATAGAGAACCCTGAGGTTTAAGGAAATCATAAGAACATGAACATTATATTTTACATGATTGACGGAGATAAGATTTACTAATTATTCGAAAACTTCATTTGCACCTGTAATTGATTTTTTTTACATCAGATGTATTTTATTATCATTGAATATCTGACCATAAAGGAGTATTTTCTGACATATACTACACTTGTAGTGAATTTCCTTGATGAGAGATCTGTCTATTTTTTATGGACAATGGTGTGCTCTTTTGCATATTTTTTTTTATTGTTATTGCAGGAGAATGACCAAATGTGCATTTGCTCAACTTTTCAATTCTTATGACTAGCATACTAAAGTCAAGCTAAAGACTTTAAACAAGTTTTTGGTGGGAAGTAAATCACTGGTGAGTGTACAGATTTTTCCTTTTGATTTTCACTAACATACTTTTTCTTAGCTTCAGTTTAGTGTGTTTATCGCTTTTCAGATAAAAAAGGAAAAAAAAAGGATTTGTCATTCCTCAATGGATCGGTCGATCAACATAGTAACCGATCGATCTCCAAACCAAGATCATTTGATCTTGCGCCAGTACCGGTCTATCTTCTCCACATAAGTGAAGAGACACAAAGAACAAAAAAGTGAAAATAGGCTGAAAATCGTGCAACACATGCATGATCGGTCGACTGATCAAAGATTAGTCAACTTTCATAACGAGATCTTTCGATCTCCCCCAGGTAAGTCTACGATCCTTTAAAAATAATTTTTTATTCTTTCTAAATGGTTTATTCTCACACTAGGATGGTGTGAAGTAAGTCTTGAGGAGGGTATTTGTCGTTTCTAACATGTTTGTTTGGTATTCATTTTATTTTTCGAGTCTTCAGTCTGCAGTTTTATTGAATCAAAATTTAGTCAAGAACTCTTGGAACTAACCGCCTAACTAACATTCAGTGACCATTCTTTCAGTTATTGCTTTTTGACTTTACAATATGGAAAATGCCAAAGTGGATTGATATGCCAATAACATACATGTCTATGAGGGTGTATGAAGGATCCAAAATTAACCTCCCATATAACTTACTTGATTGTCTTGTGTTGGGTCTTGGTATACACGGGATCAAATTCCTCGTTCAGCTCTGTAATGACTCTTCTTTGTGAGTATGGTTTCCCTCTCTCTTCATTCTAGTATAAATGTCAAAGAAAAAATTAGCCAAACACTTGGTGGTTAAAAATATCAGTACTTGTGTCTCATGGAAGAATGTTCAATAAACTCATTAGATTGAAAACATAAAATGATATCCTAGTTAGGGAGATATCAACAACGGGAAGTGAAAAGAGAAAGGAAAGGAACCATAGTATCGTTGCATGTGTGATCAGAAACATGAATGAATAAGCATCCATGTGTCTTGTGATATATACTCCCTCGATGATACTGCACTTTAAATTCTTATTTGAGGTCAGTGATGGTGATTTTGGATATATCTTATGAGATGTGGTCTGAAAATGGTTGTGTTAAGTTGAATCAGTGGAACTACCTTCAAAATTTGGTGCTTTTGATGTGGCATAGTGGTGAAAAGATATTCTAAAGGATATATGAGTTCTCATGTTGTCAAACCTTTTCACCATATTTTGAGTTTTTTAGTCCTTAAGGACAAACAAATGTTCAAGTCTATGAGATTCGATATATCTGTGTATTTACTAGTTTCTAACCTATGTTTTGAGTATTTCATCACATCAAAGTAAGTGATTTGGAGTGTTTTTGAGTCTTTTGTGTTATTTAGTGTTTATACATGGTTTAGGTTCACATCGAATAAAAAAGGTCCAATTGAATGTATAAAGAATAAAATAAAAATGCAGAATTGTGCCATGTTTCAGAAATTTAGCAACGGATGGAGAACTTCCCACTGATAGATTGATCTGAAATTTTGATACAAGATGGAGAACTGAATAAGAGTTCCAATGCCAATGGTTTGAATTTGATCCGTAGGTTACATTCAAAGTTACGCCGATTTTACTGAAGAATAGTATGTATTTTTATTCAATACTAGACAAATGGAAAATTTCATTTTCCTTATTTTCTGATTGGTTTTATCTAAAATTAGACCATAACGTGATTTCAACATTTATCTCTTGTTTATCAGAAATATGTTAAGGCTAAGCGTTACTTCTCATCATCCTTTGAGGTGTTAGAATTTTTGGGAGAATGGGTCATATTCTATCTTTGGCAAAGTGTTCAATACATCTTATTTCTTTATTTTCTTCTGTAATGTTTGACTAACTTAAATTAGGTTTAGGGTTCCAAAAAGATTTCATGGTTTGTTGATTTCGGGTTGTTAGATTTTGAACTTATCACATGGTTCTTCATTTATCATTGTTCTTATTGTTGGAATTTGATTGATCGCCTAGTTTTTGAGCTTAGAATGTTTAACGCACCAAAGGTGTTTGATTAAATGCATGAAATAATTTGCCTAGTTTTTGAGCTTAGAATGTTTAACGCACCAAAGGTGTTTGATTAAATGCATGAAATAATTTTAGATGAGCAAAGTCTCCTTAACCTACAGAAGTTGGTGTTATTTAGTTTTGTGAACTTATGAAACCTTATTTTATATGTTGGTTTAGAGTCTAAAACTTAACAAGTTAGTGTCAAGAATTCTATTGTTTAGGAGCTTGTTTGAGCCCATAAAGTGACTGTACAAGTCGGCATACTTTGATTTCCTATCTAGGAATAACAAAACCTTGAGATTATTTCATGTAATTTTTGTCTTCCAAATCACCATTTAAAAAATTGTTTTTTTACATCCATTTGATGAATTTCTAGGTATATTAAAGCTGTGATTGCTTCATTAGCCTTATTGATGTTATTCTCATAACTGGAGAATAAGTATCAAAGTACTGAAAGCCTTCTTTTTGTTGGAATCCTTAACTTCAAGCCTAGCTTTGTGTTTGCCACTAGGTGTTCCATTAGGGTTTAATTTTTGTTTTAAGATCCATTTACTCCCTAATGCTTTGTAGCCTGGTGGTAAATTTCTTATATACCATGTTAAATTTTGCATGATATAACCAAATTCACTTTGACGGCTTCATTCCAAAACCGAGCGTCTAAAGACATGACTTCTGCCAAAGTTTTTGGATCATTTTCTACTAGGAATGCCATTTAGAAATCTTCACCAAAAGGGTTTTCCTTTCGAACTCTTCTGCTCCTTCTTTGTTAATTTTTTTTTCTGGATTATCATTTATAGATATTTTGACATTTATCTCAACTTTTGAGGCATTTTCGTCGTCTCTTTCTTCTCGAGTTCGTTTTGAACCTTATTTTTCCTTCAATGAACTTTTTAATGAAAAATATGTATTTCTTGATTCCATTACTGTATTTTCATGAAAATCTAATATTTTAGAATCCACTGTTTTAGGTCTAATTGTGACCTTCTTTGGAGGCTGTACCGAAACTTTTGCCAAGAACCCCCACACTTTGAGGTATTTATACGAAGGTAAATTACATTTCCATAGTTCATATGGAGTTTTTCCAGTTACACACACATACATGTTCTGGGTAACCCATATTCCTGTAACATTACATTCATCATCTCTTTTAGAGTTTGATTTTGTTTCCAGCAACTCCATTAGATTCTGGTGAATAAAGAGCTGTAGTTTGATGGATTATTCCATGTTCTTTACTAAATGGATTAAATGGACCATCATATTCACCTGGCTTCTAGCTATCTTAATAGTTGTTTTTAGCTGATTTTCGACCTCGAGTTTAAATTTTTTGAAACATTTCTATGTAATAAATATAAATAACAATATCTTGTGTAGTCATCTATGAAAGTTACAAAGTAATTTTCCCACTCTGGTTTTTATATATTTTAAATCATATAAATCATTGTAATTTAAATCTAGAAGTTTGTTAGTTATTTCGACATGAGGTAAGAGCTTTTTTGGGAGCTTAGCCTGTACGCATACTTGACATTTTTGTTTACTTGTTTTGCATGTAGGGGTTATATTCAAATTCATTAATATTTTTATTGATTTGTAGTTACATGGCCTAATCTTTCATGCCAAATATTAAAAGACTCAACCAAATAAGCAATTGGCTCTTTCTTATTGATTGAATCTTTAGGAGCTGCAACTTTTTGAGGGAATGTCATCACATTCATTTTGACCGGTCCATCATTAACATACCCTTTCCCCAATTAAACTCCATACTTCCAAATCACGAGCTTGTTCTCCTCGAGACTTGTGGTGAATCCATTCTTGCTGAGAAAGTTTCCCGAGACCGGGTTCTTCCTCATGTCAGGAAAATTCTTCACATTATGCAGAGTGACTTCACGTCCAAATTTCATCTTCAGAATCACCTTGCCGCGGCCTTCAATCTTGGAGACTGCAGTGTTTTCCATGAACAGCTTCTCTAGAGTCTTTCTTTTCTGATAGGTACTGACCATCACCCTATCAATGAAAATGTGGGTGGTGGCACCTTCATAATACCACCATTACTTAGGGTTGTTGCTCTCAACCATGTTGAACTCAGTCACCACTGCAACGAGATCCTCCTCAGTGAGATGCGCTTGAGCCTCCTCACTTATGACAATTCTGCAGCACTCAGCAGTCATGTGACTAACTTTGTGGCAGTAGTGACATTTTCCCTTGATTTTCTCCACATTCGCATTGATTTCAATGCCTTTCTTCTTGAAATTTGTTCTACAAGTCTTCAGGACTGCAACTGTTTTGAAAAGCTTGGCAGGAGAGTGGGCATGTGCCTTTCCTTTGCCTTTAAGCTCAATATGTTGACACTATGCTCTTTAGCTTGGAGCAGTTTGTCAACAATTAGGTTCCTATAATCCATCTGAAGCCTCATGATGAGCTCCTTGAGACCCATCTTCTTCTTTTTGTGCTTCAGGTTGTTTTTGAAATCTAAATAGCTTGGAGGAAGCTTTTGGATGAAGCTAAGAGTTGTGAATGTCTTGGAAATGGACATTCCTTCAGAAGCAATTTCATGGCAAGCCAGCTGGAACGCTTCCACATGATCGATTATGGCTTTTGAATCCACCATTTTGAACTAATGGAATTTTGCAACCACAAACTTCAAGCAGCCATCGTCCTCACCTCTGTACTTCTTATCCAGTGATCTGAGGGGCTCTTCCGCCGCGAAATCTCACAATAGATTCGGTACAATGGGTTAATGAGGTGCCCCAAAATGTAGCCTTTGCATATGAAGTCAGAATGCACCAATATGTCAAAACTTGAGAGAGTGTGCACATCCTCAATCCTCTGAGGGCTAATGGGCTTATCCTCCGGGATGAACTTGTCCAGCTTCATCATGGTGAGGAAGAACATCATCTTTTGTTGCCACGTTTTGAAAACTTTGCCATCAAACTTGTATGGCATCAATCCTTAAGACATTACACCAGGAACAGCCGGAAGAATTGGAATTGAAACCAGAGAACTTGCGGTGGCTTCTGTTGAGCCCACCTGATAAATACCAGCACCGAACAGCTACGGCGCGTAGTTTCATCAGAAACATTTTCCACTAAAATGTTAGTTGTTGTTCTTGCAGCGGTTGTCGCTGTGGTTCCAGCGGGTTTCACGGTTGCATCGGTTGCTGCAAATTTGAATGGAGTTTGAGCGTCGACGGTGGTATTGTTGTCAGTGTCCGTCCTTTTTTCTGTCAAGAAAACATGAACGCGGATTAATACTCCAATCAACATATAACATATTATTTTAAGGAAATATAATAGTCAAAAATTGATGGTCAATTTTACAAATCATCAAAGCATATACCGATATAAGTTTGAAAATGTTTTGCAAACTCACTTGAGCTTTCACAGAAATCGTTTGAGTAGACAGAAAATTGTTTCACAAAGTCGCTTTTGAAGCGTTCATGGAAAAAAATAATTTTAATAATGTACTAAGAATTATATATAGAAACAAGAAACATTTTGCAGAAATTCTGAAAGAAAATCTCAAATTCGTTGCAATAAAAAAAGAAAACCATTTTACAAATCCTCGAAGAAAGCGTTTATAACCGTAATCAATCCGATTAAAGATTACTATAGAAAGCGATATAAATAAAAGTGATGTTAAGGAAATATATGATTCAAAAGACGAAATAAAAACTGATATGAAAACGTTTTCAAAAACAAACCATAAAGTCGAATGACTCTCTTTCCTTAACTCTAAATATTCGCTCCAAAGTTAGACGTGTAACACCCAAACCCGGCCGACTAGGCTGCGGTCGAAGCGTCACGTCGCTCGGTCGATACGCTGAACGAACCTTTATATTTTTCGCCCTTATTTATAATTTTGCCTAAAATCATGGTCTATCTTAGACCTTACCTAAAGACCACATTAGTCATTCCCTAGCTTAGATCATTTCAACTTGAACAATCACACCTTTTCGGTTACGATCCATTCCTCCCCTTTCAGTACCGAACCATTCATACCTTTTCGGTCCCGAACCATTCGTACCTCTTGGTAACTTGCAACCTTTGAGCACTTGCACCTTTGGTAACTCGTACCCCTTGGGTACTCGTACCCTTTGGCAACACGTACCCTTTGGGTTGTTCCAACCGTTTAACTCAACCTCCCTAACTTAGGTACGATTGAACCATCCGGGGATCCAATCTAAGTCCGGCCAATGGCCTCAGACTCCTTAACTGAACCTGACAAGGGCCTAGGTTCATCATTTAGTGTGAAACATAACAATTTTAACCATTACACAACCCGCACAGTCCAACCGATCCATTCTTCGGTTAATCGGACCATTTCTGTAACCAATCCATTGGGACTTGATCCAATCTATTTGGACCGACTCAAGGTCATATTCCAATATCTAATACAATCCCAATAAACCGAAGGAATTCCCCTACCCAAAACAAAGGTTATCCGCTTCGTGGTTAAGACCCACACCATCCGTCCAATCGGCCATGAACCATGGTTTGGTGGTTGGTTCCCTTCGGACATGACCTTGGCTCCTACCAAGAAATTTCCGTTACCAAACCACACAATTCCTCACGAAAATACTGAGTATAAGATGAATAGAAAGTAACAAAAGCAGATAAGGAAGAGATTGGATGCAACCAATGCAAAACCGGCCCAACAATTCGATTAAAATGATCGCTTTTTGTGGGTGATGGTTCCATGGCCACCCCCATTCACTTAAACGTGTGATCTGGACTATTAAATCACTTTTCCAAAACTTTATCATTGCCTCTGGTTCTTATTCCAGTCGGCCCTTCCTTCAACAATCGATCTCTATCTTGTTGTTGATTAATCACAACAATATCGACCTTGTATGGTCGATTCCTCTCTCTCTCTTTCTTTCTTTCTTTCTTTCTTTCTTTCTTTCTTTCTTTCTTTCTTTCTTTCTTTCTTTCTTTCTTTCTTTCTTTCTTTCTTTCTTTCTTTCTTTCTTTCTTTCTTTCTTTCTTTCTTTCTTTCTTTCGTTCTTTCTTTCGTTCTTTCTCTCTCTCTCTTGCCATTCTCTATGTATTTTCCTTATGTAACTGATTTTTATTATCGTTCCCAGGGTCCCCTATTAATAGAGGAAGGCAGGTAACTGCCTAGGCCGAAGAGGTGTCATTTGGTGGTCAAATGGACACCTTTTGGTCCATCCCATCTTTTCGGCCATAACTTCTCCCCTATACATTTGTTCGCCTATAACTGCCTTCTGGATGGTTCCAGATTGACCTACACACTTCCTTAAGGCCCTGGACCGAGCCCATAGACTGCCCAAGCCATTGGCCCAATGTCCGGACCACAAGGCCCAACCGGCTGACCCGACTCCGAACCGGACTGGTCGAACTGCCCAAGACCATAACACTCCGTCCAGCTGAGATGATCTGACTCCAAGATGGTCCATATGAGTGAGCTAGTGGTCCAGCTCAGGGAGCTGACCATACTCAGTGAGCTGTCCCGAGCTCAGCTTAACTTCATCCAGCTGACCCAGCTACTTGTACTCAATACCGAGTTGTTGTATTACTCATCCAGCTCTCTTATACTTGTTTCCATCTATATTATGTTAATTATTAGCCTTCCAACGTTCTTAACCTTCCATAATGACCTTGGAACACTTTTCTTTAGATCATATGACCTGTCTGGTTCGTTTCCTCGAACCATGGTCTATACTGATGACCTTATCCAGGTCTGGGGATGTGACAAGTCTCCCCACTTGAAATGGATTCGTCCTCGAATCCAAACCATGTGTTTCATCAGTCGTGAAATGTACTCCGACTCGTTCATTCTGAACTTAATAGTGATTCCCATATTTCGAGAAATTCATGACTAAGTCGTACCCCATATTCAACAACTATATCATTTCCAGTACTTAAGCCATTTGCCGGACACTCAGTGTTTGGTTTCTATCCAAATCCTCAAGCCATTCAATGTACCAGTCAAGTCTTAATAGTCTCGTTTCAATATTTAGGTTACTCATATTACCACGAGCCCTAACAGATTATTCTGATCCTTCGATTCGTTATGGACTCTAACGACAACGTACCAAATCCTTTCTTTATTGGCCACAACCTTTTCCATCTTGGCCAATCTTGCGATCTTCGTCCTATAAGACTAATTCTCCTTATTCTTGACTTCTTTCCGTTACTAGACTTGGTCTTATTATTTGACCCTGGTCCATTCACGGATTCTCTCAAATTGCAAAACCTCATCTACTACTGGACTTGGTCATAATCTGGTCCTGGTCCACTCTGGAACTCAACCGTCTCATCCCAACCATAGGTCAATCCCTAACTTGGTTGTATTGCGAACCGGATCCTTTCGGACGTGGTCACACTATGATTCTAATCCCTTCCGATTAACTCATCTTATTCTGGACTTTTGTCCATTAAAGAACTCAGTCATTATTTCCAGATCATAGTCAACTTGACTAAGCCTCATTTGGACTCATTCGAGTAAGCCAACCCTGGTCCTTCTCTGGACTCGATTGCATTACTGAATCTGGTCCATCTCATGCAATTCCTCTGATTGCTTTCCGCCTGGCAATTTTGGCAGGAGCGCCACGCGGTACAGATTTTTTCGACAACAGGCCGTCCCTGGTTATAGTTGTATTGTAAATGGATCAGACCCATCGGGGAGTAAGCTCTTAGGTGTCTAAAACATGTCCTTAAAATCTTTGACTAGAAGAATCCTGTCCAGGTTTCCACCCCCAACGACCTCCCTAGTGGTGATTGTGGCTATATACGCCTCACGATCAATGCATTGATCACCATCATACTAAGATTCCTAACATCATGTCCTTCCATGATTGAAACGAACATTTAGAGTTTCCCAATTCTTTCCATAGTTGGATTCATCCTGGAACTGGTCCATTTAATCCAACTTTATCTAAGGAGTACTACCATGACCTATACTGAGTCTTAATTGATCCATATGATCACAAGTCCACTCGTGTACTAGTCATGTAGCGTCTCCCTTAATCCAGATTTCACATCGCATATTGCTCACTTGTTTTTAATGGCCACCAAGGAATGACACTTCTCCTTAGTAGAGTCTGTTCGTTTCTTTCAAACGTAGCCACTCTCTGGTACATGTCACATCCATTGGTTTGTTCGTTCATAAACAAGTCTTGCATTGCGTCCATGCTTCCGTTGAGTACCTAGACGAGTAGGATATTGGTTTCATCACACATTTGGAGAACGTCCCATACCACTCCCCAAAGTGTCACACTTTTGCGAATGATGACACCATTCACAAGAGTGTTTATAATATTCGTCAATCCTAATCATACTAGAATATCACACCTCATGTTCTTTCAAGACCATTCATCACTTCTTATTAACTAGGTTGGCTAACCTTCTAGTATAAGGCTCTTGCCCTTGGAGACTGTATCTTGGCTAAACCGGTTCACCTTGGAACTACCATGTTCTCAAGCATGATACCCTACTTCCCTCAACTCTCTCTTGGGCTCACCCTAACTAAGGTTTTTAGAATCAACTTAGTTATTCTGTTTGAACTTAACATCTTTGAGCACTGTCCTGCAGAGGATCAAGCATGCTCTGATACAAACTTGTAACACCCAAACCCGACCGACTAGTCTGAGGTAGAAGCGTCACTTCACTCGGTCCATACACTGACTGAAGCTCTATATTTTTCGCCCTTATTTATAATTTTGCCTAAAGGCATGGGATATCTTAGACCTTAGCTAAAGACCACCTTAGTCATTCACTAGCTTAAATCATTTCAACTTATACACAGCGGGATATTTTCTAGATACCATTGGTGTAAAACAAATCTAATACTTGTCCGGTCTAATCGCCTCAGCCTTGTTAGTTAGATCAACCACCAACTAGCTTAAAGGTTGATCCTAAACCAAACCACGTCCTACTGATCCGAGATTCCATTCCCCTAAACCATTTTACCAGAATCCTAACCAGTACTAATCTATCCAAGTATTTGATAATTCATACCTTTGCCACATCCACGGAGCTTAGTAGCTCATCGGTCCTCCATTGATCCAAACTACACTTACTTTTCTACTGGACCACGATCACTAAATGATCTTACTTAAGGTCCTTATATTTTTTCCTGCATAAAACAACTCCCTTTGGGTACTTAGTCATTCAGCCCACCTTCCCTACTGACTAAGTTCCCTTTGACACACCTTAATTGGTTGAGGAAATGCATTTGGCCTTTCCCGGCACATGCATCGTCCAATAACCTTTTGTTCATCCTATGGACTGAAAATGCCCATTAGATCCAAATTCAATCAACCCACCATCCTCAAATGACATAGAACTTATGGGTCTTCATATTGCCTGATCGGCCATGGACAATACCCAAGACAATTGATCTGACTTGTTCATCAGAACCGATGCATTCATTAAACAGGTTAGATCCAACACCTTGATCCATCATCTATTGATCAGGTCGTCAATTCTAACCCATTATCAGATCATACACAGCCTTCCTTGAACAAATACACCTTTTCGGTTACGATCCATTTGTACCCTTTTGGTACCGAACCATTCATACCCTTTGGGTCCCGAACCATTTGTGCCCTTTTGGTCCCGACCATTCATACCTCTTGGTAACTTACAACCTTTGAACACTTGTACCCTTTGGTAACTCGGACCCCTTGGGTACTTGTACCCTTTGGCATCTTGTGTCCTTTGGCAACACATACCCTTTAAGTTGTTCCAACTGTTTAACTCAACCGCCCTAACTTAGGTACGATCGAACCATCCAGGGATCCAATCTAAGACCAGCCAATGGCCTCGGACTTTGATATAGCCTATTTATTACCAGTTTAGACCATTTTATAGGCTCTATTAGGGTGTATTATGTGTGTCTAGGCTATATTTAGGGTCTTTACAGGTCCAGGTATATTTTGGAGATATATGGAGATTGTTGGGGTCAAAAACGGTATTCTCGAAATCAGCATCTAAAAATCGTGTTTCTATACTAATGTAGTCACGAAACCAACTTAACGAAAGTCTTTGGGCCAAAACTCGAAAGAAAGAAATACGAAGCGACCAACTCGCCTGTTTGGCAAGTTGGACGGCACGAACCAACCAAATCTCCCGTACGGCGAGTTGGATGGTCAAACTCACCTTACAGGAGAGTTGGATGGCAAGAACAAACAAACTCGCCCGTACAGCAAGTTGGAAAAGGCCAACAAACCGAACGAGCGAGTTAGATGGCACGAGCAATTCAACCCGCTCAATCGGCAAGTCAGATCAAATCAATCCAGTTTCACCTCATCCTCGTTAAACCCCCTCTTTCGATACTTGATCAAACTTATCTTTGTTCCGTCTTGATCGGGATTGACATTGAAACTTTACCGAAAGAACTTGTTTTCTCGAGAATGGATCGGGTCAATCGTATGAGCGATAACGTTAACTAAGCACCTAGAGTCACACGTCACATACTAAACATCCTAACTCTCGAACGACATTGTCTTATAAATGCTCTTTCGATAAATCGTAGAAACGCCTAAGTCAGAAAACAGCCGACAAGGTCTAAGGCTCGGCTAATGGCCCACTCCCGATTTTATCTGAAATCAAGCCCAAACTTTGTGACGGTTTATCTTTTATTTTGCAGGAAGGGATAAACGTTAAGTTCGAGAGCTAAATGTCAAGATCGAAGGATAAATTAAGTTTCGAAGATAATCATGAAGATCGAGGAAAAAAGGAATATTTCCGCGAAATGATAAATTTGACCAAGGGCAGAAGGGGAAAGAGCAAACCGCCTATAGAGAAGTATATAAGGACTTCAAGGGTGATGATGCAGAGGAGACACGAAAATCTCCACTCACAGCAAACATAGCTTAGCACTTAGAGCAACTTTTTGTTTTTCTTATCCGAGCTCCGACTCAACTAGGGGTTTGCAGTCTTAGGTTATCAAAACTAGGGATCTCACCGACGTCTCTCATATCCTAGGCTCTTATCCTGTTATAAACGCTCATACGTAAATTCAGAATAACACATTTATTTGCTCTCTTTTCGATTCTTACTTTGTTTTTCAATATTTACTTCATATTCTGACTGATTGGCGTGTGGTTTAACAGATATCCGGGACCTCTGGGAAACTAGGGTTTACCCTGCGTTCCTGATTCAACGGGAATTAACTGTGCAAATTTTGGTTCCCACAGTTTGCTCTAGAAGGAGGGGGATCTCGGATTATCTAATCCAAAAAACCACCAAACGCTTGAGATATAGAATGCCCGACGAAACGGACAGCGGTGTCATCTCTTTCGAGGAAAGAGAAATGGCCAACCCGATCAAATTTCTCAATGATCTCCTTGTCATCGAGATAACGGTCCAGAATATCGATGCCGTAAGGATATTAGTCAACACCGGAAGTTCGGCCAACATCGTCTTCAAAGACGTACTCGAACGAATGAAAGTCTACTTATTCAGAATCACGGCAGATCCAAACCCGATAATAGGGCTTTTAAGGGAATCTACCATGACTCTCGGCACGATCAAACTCTTGGTAAAATCTGGGAGCGTGTCAAAATTTGTGGAGTTCCTGGTCATCGATCAACCCACGTCCTACAACGAAATCGTAGGGACCCCATCGTTGAACTCGATGCAAGAAATCTTGTTAACGTACCATATGTGCCTCAAGTTCCCGACCCCCGCGCGGAATCGAGACCATCTAGGGAGATCGTAGAATCTCGCGAGTTTTCTTTCCAGCAGAGTAAAAACAGAATAATCCGTTTGCTGAATTTCCACCTAAAGAGAAAAAGAAATCTGCTGCCATTGACAACACGCTAAAACAAGACGATACTGAAATCTTTTGGCAGTCGCGAGCAGCCGAAGCTTTGGATGGGAAACGAGAACCAACCTGCGAGCCCGTTGTCTCGGTATGTGTAGATGAAGCGTTCCCAGACCGTTGTGTAGAGATCCGTGCAAACCTGAGCAGTCTCTGAAAATCGAGCTTATAGCTTGTCTGAAGGAGAACTCGCACACATTTGCATCGACCGCGGAAGCTATGCCAGGGATTGACATCAACGTCACATGTCACGAGCTCAACGTTGACCCGACTTTCAAGCCCATTAAAGAGAAAAGACGAAAATTGGGACCAAAACGCGCCGAAGCAATCAACGTCGAGGTCGCAAAAATCCTCAAAGTTGGGTCTATAACAGAGGTCAGGTATCCCGATTGGCTCGCTAACCCGGTAGTTGTCAAAAAGAAGAATTAGAAATGGAGAGTCTGCGTTGATTTTACCGATCTCAATAAAGCATGCCCAAAGGATAGCTTCCCGCTGCCACATATAGACCGCTTAGTTGAAGCAACGACAAGGAACAAACTCTTGTCCTTTATGGACGACTTCTATGGGTATAATCAGATTAGAATGAATCCCGACGATCAAGAAAAGACCGCATTCATAACTGAACGCGGCACTTACTGTTACAAGGTAATTCCATTCGGTCTGAAGAATGCTGGCACAACTTATCAACGGCTCGTCAACCGAATGTTCTCAGAACAACTCTGAAAAACAATGGAGGTTTACATCAACGATGTTCTCGTAAAATCCCTCGAAGAATGAGATCATATCGCCCACCTTCGAGAATGCTTTGAAAGGCTAAAACTCCACAATTTGAAACAGAATCCTGCGAACTGCAGATTTGCAGTGGCGTCGGGAGAATTCCTGGGCTACCTCGTGACCTACCGTGGGATCGAAGCCAATCCGAAATAGATTACCGCGCTGATAAAAATGGCTTCTTCAAGAACGAAACGAGAGGTACAGAGATTGACCGGTAGGGTAGCAGCGAGAAATTCGAATGGACCGAGGAATGCGAAACGGATTTCCACAAGCTGAAGCATTACTTGGCCACTCCCCCGATACTCGCGAAATCTGTAGAAGGAGAACCGCTCTTCCTATACATCGCTGTATCAACCACGGCAGTAAGAGGCGTCCTTATCCGAGAAGAACGCGCCGAGCAAATGCCCATTTTCAACGTGAGAAAAACTTTGCCTGACGCAGAGACGCGCTATCCGATGATGGAAAAACTGGCACTTGCAGTAGTAATGTCAGCACGAAAGCTAAGGCCGTACATCCAGTTCCATACGATCGCAGTACTCACATCATTCCCACTGGGGGCTATCTTGCATAGTCCCAGTCAATCTGGGAGATTGGGAAAATGGGCGATCGAACTAAGCGAGTATGACATCGAGTATCAAGCGAAAACCTGCGCAAAATCACAAGTACTCGCTGATATCTTAGTAGAACTCCCTGAGGGATGCACTGTCAGCCGAGAACCTGACTCGGCCTCGACCCTCCATGTCGATGTATCCTCATCCAAGCAAGGTTCTGGGATAGGAATCCGATTCGTGTCACCAACGGGGGAAGTACTGGAACAATCATTCCGACTAATCTTCCACGCCTCAAACAACGAAGTTGAATACGAAGCCCTGATTGCAGGATTAAGATTGGCACACGACTTGAAAATACGCAACATTCACGCCTACTGGGACTCCCAACTAGTGGCAAGCCAATACAGCGGGGAGTACGAAGCAAGAGACGAAAGACTAGACGCCTACTTAAAACTTGTTCGAGAATTAGATCAAAGCTTTGACCAATTTGCGCTCACCGGGGTTCGGAGAGCCAAAAATGCTCAGGCTGACGCCCCAGCCGCCCTAGCATCCAGTTCGAACCCAGGGTTAAGCAGGGTGATTCCCGTAGAATTCATAGAACATCTTAGCATCGGACCACCCGTTGTCATAAAACTAATCGACTCTACCGACGGTGATACTGGCAAAGTCGGTGACCAAACCACACAAGAATCTGGGCGGATAGAATACGGATTCAACAAACCTTGGACGAAGGAAATCCATGCATATGTTGCCAACGGAGAACTCCCGGCAGAAAAATGGGCAGCCCGAAAGATTTAAAAACCAAGCCGCGCGATACGTCTTGGTTGATGGAGAACTATACAAGTGTAGATTTTCAGAGCCACTCATGACCTGCGTAAAAGAAGAAAAGGCACGAAAGATAATGGAAGAGGTCCATTCTGGTTCCAGTGGAGTTCACTCTGGCGGAAGATCTCTCGCAGTCAAAATAAAACATCACAGACACTACTGGCAAACAATGATCAAAGACTGCGAGGACTTTGCGCGAAAATGCGAAAATTGCCAATGGCACGCCCCAACTATCCATCAACCAGCAGAGGTCCTTTCATCAATATTGGCTCCATACCCATTCATGCGATGGTCGATGGATATAGTCGGTCCCATGCATAGGTCGACACAAAAAAGGTTCTTATTGACAAACTTCTTCTCAAAGTGGGCGGAAGCAAACTCCTACGCAAGCATTAAGGACGCCCAATTCGAAAGCTTCGTATGGAAAAATATTTTTTGCAGGCACGGAGTCCCGTACGACATTGTAACAGACAATGGGTCTCAATTCATTTCGACTAGATTCGAGGCCTTCTGCAAAAAATGGAAGATACGACTAACAAAATCAACCCTAAGATACCTGCAATGTAATGGCCAGGCCGAAACTAATAATAAAACCATCCTTGAAGGACTCAAAAATGTTTGGACGCTAACAAGGGTACATGGGCCGACGAACTTGAAGGAGTCCTATGGTCACATTGCACAACTCCGAGACGCGCAACAGGAGAAACTCCATTCGCCCTCGTATACGGATCAGAGTCCATGATCCCAGCGGAGGTCGAGTTTCCTGGAGTGTGCATAAGGTTAATCCCACAATGAGAAGAGTCAAACAATCTGATGCAGCTCGACGAACTCGACCTGATCAACGAACGCCGGGATGAGGCACTTATACGAAACCAAAATTATCAACAGGCGGCTGCAAAGTACTATAACGCTAACGTACGAAGCCGCAGATTCAAAGCAGGTGACCTAGACCTTCAAAAAGTATTCCAATACACCGCCGAATGGAACGCTGGAAAACTCGGAACAAACTGGGAAGGACCCTAAAAAGTAATAAAGGTCATCCGACCGGGATCGTACCAAATCCGGAATATGCATGATATCAAAATTCTGAGAACTTGGAATGTGATGCACCTCAATAAATACTAACACTAAAACAATGCTTAGCACTAAACTACGAGACGGCTTGATCCCTGAAAAGGGTACGTAGGCAGTTCGTCGCAAGACGATCCCAGCTGTCCCGCCTCATCAAAATAAAAAGGGGGGGGGGGAAGTGGGTACTTATACGTATACTGGTATACTCCCAAAGAACTCGAAACTATTCACTTCTGGATTTGATATTTTTTTGAAATTTTTTCGGTAAATCTCCCACAAAATCGACGCAAAAATTCAACCTTCTACGTAGCGAGACGTCGCAAACCCTCGAAGGACTCCTTTTACTATCGTAAAAACTTCCCGAAATAAAATAATCACACTAAAAACAGTCTATCTACGACTATAAAACACGCACACCTTCTTAACACGTATCCTTCGCGAAGAATCAAAAACAGTAATATCCACCAATAAGTTCGTTGCTGATCGCAACAAACTCTTAAACGTCCTAAACAAACTAAGCCATATCGTCGAGATAGCGCTCGAACACCCGACACAAGGGTAATAGTGCTATAAAAGAAATCCAAAATTTTGGTCAACACTTTCGGAAGGCTTAAAAATTTTCCCTGAAGAGATGCTCGATTCCTACAATACGAGTCACCTAAGCCGAGAACATATCGCAGACTCTAAAGCGGGATGGAATCAGGTCAAAAACAATACAGGAAACGTAAGTCGGAGTAGTCACCGCATCCCCTAGAACCGTGATTAGACCTAGGTCTTGCCCTAAACTCAGCACATTGGTCTCTAACATCTCAAGGCATGATATCAAAAAGATATGAGCTCCTAAAAGCATGTCTCTTTGCCCATATCTAATCGCTCTCGGAACCATGGAAAACTTTCAAACATCCCGAACGAGCAACGAATAGGACGATCAGCAAAAGAGTGTAGAGCGATATGACAACTTGTGTCCTATCCTCTATACTTGAAGTCTAAATCTATTCGCCCGTAACGATAGTCGATAAAACCTTCGAAAAAAGGAAAGAGTTCATTTAAATAAAGAGGGTCGCACAAGCAACTGGGATTCAAAGCCACAAGCAGCCAGTCCCGTTATAAAAACACGGCCACACTCGGCTGGATCAAAACACAAACATATAACATTAAAATAAACAAAGTCTAATACGAGACTGCGAACTCTATTGTCCTCCGCACGTAGAGCCTCAACTTCACCAATCATCCCCTCCGTACTCAGAACCGCCTGTCCTGCACGTTCCTTGGCTACAGGACCCTGACCGTCGGTGCCACCCGGGCAATATGGGAAGATACATTCGGATTTCAGGCCTGCGAGGATCAGGTCAAAGTCCCCATCCGCGTCCGTTAACTCTGCTCTGCGAACAGAAAGGTTGGCATTCTCCGTTCGCGGGGACGGAGGCGTATCACCATTAAACGACTGGACCTGTTGCATCCCTCTTCAATGCTCGCCAGGGCCAAGTCCCTAACATGGACAACCGCCAACGAATAAAGGAAGTCAGCGATCCTTGCCAGACAGGTCCGAAACTTGGCACAAACAATCTCCCGGGCCTCGTCGATCGCACCAACTGACGATTATTCCTCACTCTTAATCTTACGCTTTAGTCGGCACAAATCTGAAGACTTAGCAACCTTCGCCTATTTCGCTTTCAGCAACGAGCTAGCAGTCTTCCCAAGATCCCGCTCCAACTCACCGATCCGAGACTTGAAATGGGCTAACTCAAGGGAGTGGGCATCCTTGATAACCGTCAACCTCCCTTCAAACTGCAACGATTTCTCTCGCGATTCCGCCAACTCCTTAGCAAGACGGCCGGCCTCCAAACCACACTTAATGATCATCATGTCGATCAGCGAGACAAACTGGGAAAAAGGGAAAGAATCAGTTGACGCATGGAAAGGAGAAAGGGACGAAAAAGGTAGAAGATTTTTTCAAACTATACATTAGCACGATGTTTGGAAACCATCGCATTCAGAGAGTCAGTCTCAGGCTCCTTGGTGCATCTCCTCTTCTTAGACACGTCTGGACTAACGCAGGTCTCTTACGACCCTTCGTCGTGGAACCCGGAATCATGCTAGGCGCATGTCTTTTTGACTGGGGGAGGAGGCATCGATTCCTGAACCGTGTCAACATCGACGACCTGAACCGGGGTTGTAGAGGAACCAGACGGATGAACTTTGGATGCTGGCGCATGCGCGGTAACCTCCCCTCCAATAGGAACAACATCGCCCACCGGGGGAACCTTGGGGGCCAAGGTATCCTCTAGAGCTACAGATCTCGGAGGCGTAACGCGTGCAGGGTTCACTGTCTCCTCATCCTCACAACGAGCCAACTCACTCTAGAAAGAAAAGAATTCCGTAATTTGAGAAAAACCAATTTTTACTGCGGATTCCAATTAAACACCCTCACTCGCCCAAACGAATCGTGCCCGAAACGTGCGAGCTAGGGGCTAACTGTTTGGGTTAAAAATGGTATTCTCGAAATCAGCATCTATAAATCGTCTTTCTATACGAATGCAGTCTCGAAACCGACTTAGCAAAAGTCTCCGGGCAAAAACTCGAAAGAAAGGAATACAGATCAACCAACTCGCCCATTCGGCGAGTTGGACTGTACAACATGCCATACGGGCGTGTTGGACGACACGGACCAACCAACTTGCCCGTACTGCGAGTTGGACTGTCCAACTCATCATATGGGAGAGTTGGATGGCACGACATGACCAACTCGCCGTACCGGCGAGTTGGGCGGCACGAACCAACCAATTGCACGACCTGACCAACTCGCCATACGGGCGAGTTGGACGACACAGACCAACCAACTCGCCCGTACGGCGAGTTGGCCAACTCTCCCATACGTTGAGTTGAACAAGGCTAACTCGCCGAACATGCGATTTAGATGGCACGAGAAATTTGACCCCCTCGTTCGGCAAGTCGGATAAAATCAATCCAGTTTCACCTCGTCCTCACTAAACTCCCTCTTTTGGTACTTGATCAAACTTATCTTTGTTTCGTCTCGATCGGGATTAACATTGAAACTTTTCCGAAAGAACTCGTTTTCTTGAGAAAGGATCGGGTCGATCGTATGAGACGATTATGGTTAACTAAAAACCTAGATTCACATGCCCCATACGAGACATCCTAACGCTCAACTACATCGTCTTAGCAATGCTCTTTCGATAAAATCGTAGAAACGCCTATGTCAGAAAACGGCCCAACGAGGTCTAAAGCTCGGCTAAAGGACCACTCGCGATTTTATCCAAAATCAAGCAGGAAGGGATAAATGTTAAGTTCAAAAGATAAATGTCAAGATCGAAGGATAAATGTTAAGTTCCCGAAGATAATCATGAAGATCGAGGAAAAACAATATTTCCGCAAAACGATAAATTCGACCAAGGGCTGAAGGGGAAAGAGAAAACCACCTATAGAGGAGTATATAAGGACTTCAAGAGTGATGATGCATAGGAGACACGAAAATCTCCACTCAGAGCAAACATAGCTTAGCACTTAGAGCATTTAGGCAACTTTCCGTTTTTGTTATCCGAGCTTCGACTCAACTAGGTTTTTGTAGTCTTAGGTTATTAGAACTAGGGATGTCGCCGACAGCTCTCATAGCCTAGGCTCCTATCCTGTTATAAACGCACATACGCAAATTCGGAATAAGACATTTATTTGCTCTCTTTTCAATTCTTACTTTGTTTTTCAATATTTACTATGTATTTTGACTGATTGGCGTGTGGTTTAGCAAATATCTGTGACCTCTGGGAAACTAGGGTTTACCCTGCATTCCTAATTCAACGGAAATCGACAGTGCAAATTTCGGTTCCCACAGAGATACTTGGAGCTTTTGGAACATTTAGTGTAGAAGAATCCATAGCTAATCAATTAGAGAGTCGAAGTACAAGACTATCGTCGATCGACGAAACTACCATGGCGTCGACCGATATTACTAGACCAAGGTCAATCGATGCTGCACACTTGCCATCGATCAACAGCCAAATCACAGGCGGCCGATTTCAACCCAAGTTAGATACAAATGACGAAGATGCCCTGGACGAGTTTTGACCTAGATTTTAGGGTTTTATATTTATGCTTTATGTATTTACCCAGAGGGAGAGGCTCAGAGTTAGAGACTTTTCTAATATAGTTTTAGAGTTTTTAGGGGAGAAGATTCATAACTCCTTAGAAAGATTTGTATTGGAACCCCAATATTCTATCTATGCATTATATTTAGACTATTGTCTTGCTTTGATTATGTCTAAGTACTTATCAACTAAATTTATGGTTGAATGATAGCAATCATGGATTAGCCCAAAAGTAAGAATGCTAAGATAGGTTAATATCCATCAATTGAGTTGTGCATAAATCTTGCATGCTAGAGTAACTAAGTAGGATCTCAAATGAAGGACATGGATGACTACGAGAGTAGGTTATGTGCCAGAATAAACTCCATTGAAATAGGTTGTTAGGCGCATGCGAGAGCTGGTCTTATTAGCTTGGTGAACATATCAAATCTCGTTCACACTTCCTTCTTATTTCACCATCGACCGACATCAGGCCTTAGCCATCGATCGATGGTCTTTCCTTTTGCTCGCATACGAGAGCTGGAGTTAAAAGGGTCAAAACAGTTAATATTTGAGTTCTAGAATATTTACATTTATATGCTTCCTATTCCCTATAATCCATTAAACTTGAAACCCTAGGTCTAGCTTACTTACATTTGCATCTAGTTAGTTTAGTGGCATATGTTCATATTTACATTATCATCATATTTCCATATTCAAATTATTACCATATTTCCATATTGCATCTATACATCCTGATAAGAAATATTTCCTTAAACTGATTGCTTGCTACCAGTATATATAATTACCTAGCTTGGTCTTTACAAATAAGAAATCTATTGTGTGTCATTGCTCTCTGTGGGTTCGATCCCTAAGTATTACACATGATCTCTCTTGGCAAGAGAATTATTTGTGTGTTACGACTAGGGTTAATTTGATAGTTAATTGTTTAGGATATTTATACCCTGCTAGAACAATAATCACACCATGTCAAATTTGGCGTCGTTGCCGGGGAGCATTGATCACCATTAGATTTAATTTCTAGGATTTAGTCTTGGTTTGTTTTTACTTCTAAATTACTAATTTTTTTTTCAGGTACATGCAAAAGAGTACCATGAGCAATAAAGGACAACAACTACTATTCTCAGACCCAAAGAAACTCGAACGTATGATCCTCAAAGAAAGACGACAAGCATTGATCGACAACACCTACATAGTGTCGACCGACACTTTTTTATGGACAATATTGACCGACATTAGAATTCTATCATCTCCCGACATTGATCACGAAGCATCGATCGACAGCAACTTAATCGCATCGATAGACGGTAGCCGACGAGTTCAGATAGTTGCAACTTTAGTAGTGGTTCAGAATGAGAATGGAGCAGTAGTTGAAGAAAACGCTGCAGTAGCTCAACCTGAAGCTAATGCCCAAGCTTCTCAGAGAACACTGGCTGATTACCACCGTCCAAACCAGATCTACGCCAACAGATCCGCCATTCTTCTCCCAGCTTTTCAGAGAAACGATTTTGAGATCAAGCATGCTTTCTTCGGACTTGTAGCGCAGACGTCTTACCATGGGTTGCGACATGAGCACCCTATGGATCATCTGGAGCGATTTGAGGATCTAGTAACTGCTATTAAAGGCAATGGATTCCCTGAGGACTATCTCTTTTGTAAGCTTTCAAGTACTCACTTGCTCGAGAACTTCATATTGGCTTAGTAGCTAACACCAGGATCTCTGACGACCTGGACTGAAATCAAGAAATCTTTCTTGCGTAACTTCTTTGATGACGCAAAGGCAAAAGATATGAGGAGAAAGATTGCTACTTTTTCCCAAGAACCTTAAGGGTCTTTCAGAAACTCATGGATCAGATTCAAGTCATACCAGAGAGATTGTCCGCTTCATGGGTTCAACAAAGTGCAGCTTCTTAGCACTTCATTCAGAGGTATTGGATTACAATATCAGATGGCTTTAGACATAGCTAGTGAGGGGAATTTCAGCACTAGGAGTCCTGAAGAAGCTACGAGATTGATTGAGAATCTAGCATCCAGCAGCAGTACCAAGAACACAAATTTTGAGAGGAGGAAATCAAATCCAGCTATGAGTAAAGAGCAGATTGAAGAAGTCAAAGCAAAACTGGATAGTGTTCAGAAATTTCTCAAGAAGCAGGTTACTTTTGCAGAAGTAGAAGCAATAAAGTCTGGAGATGATGAGATTGAAGAAGAGGATGTGAACTACATTGATGGGAATGGTTTCCAGAGACAAGGGAATCGAGGTTTCAATAGCAACTCCTATGGCAATGGTCAAAGGAGTAATTTTAATCAGGGCAACAACATCAATTATGGATCTTCCTACTATCAGAATTCTCCTCCACGAGATCAGGAAAGCAAGATCGAAGCAATGGTTAACAGATTTTTAGAGGGACAGCAGAAGATGATTGTGGATTTCAATGGAAAGATAGATGGTTTGTACCTCAACCTCAATACCAAGTTCGAAAACCTCAACACCCATGTGAAGAAGTTGGAGAATCAAGTGATGCAAACAAGTGAAACCATTAGGAGGCATGAGAACCTGATCAAGGAGAAAATGGAAGCTGGACAGAAGCACCACGTCAATGCATTGATTGATGATGATTTTGGCAAGAAGTTAAGTGAGTGAAGCTCCAAGAAGGAGATTTTAGTGTGGAAATTTCTATGTCATTCGACAGTTCTCATCGGTGTCGATCGACACCAAGCAATGACCATCGATCAACAGCGAATCCTGCAGTATCTGTGGCTTCAAGGGAATCGACTAACGTCGATCGACACAGATTTCAAAGCAACGATCGACATTGTGATAGAAGTATCGATCGACAGTGTGACCTAAGCATCGATCAATAGATGAAAAAAACAGTTCGCCTGCCAAACATCAATGCGAGTTTCAGAACAGAATACAGACACGTCTGATGCTATGGATCTTGATAGAGAAGATGAGGGACACTCCAAGAGGAAACAATACATCCCCAAACATCAACGCAAAGAAGCCAATGAAAAAGAGATGGATAACTTTTCCAAAAGAGTTTTCAAAATTCCTCTAGATATTTCATTTGATGAAGCATAATATACGCATAGAATGTGGATGTTTTTCAGGGAAACAAGGGAGACAGATGATGATATAGAGGTCATGTTCACTCATCTCGGATAGAAGATGAAGCAAATGACTTTTCTGAGGAAGAAAAGTGATCATGGAAAGTTCGTAGTTCCATGCTTCATTATGGGCAATAACTATCCCAATGCCCTCTGTGATGTTGGATCATCAGTGAGCATTATGCCAAGGACTATAGCAGAGGTGCTTAACCTGAAAGTGGAACCCTTCAATGATTCTTTCACATTTATAGACTTCTTAAGTGAACTCAGGAGGGATGGTAAAAGATGTTCTAGTGCAGAGAAACAACACCCTAGTCCTAGTAGACTTCCATGTGATGGACATCAGGATAGATTAGAACTCTTCCCTACTACTTGGAGAGCATTTATAGCCACTGTGGGATCTATCTGCGATATGAAGTTAAACAGGCTGTATCTATCTCTAATTGATCAAAATATTTTTTTTGAACATATTAAGAATAAGAACAAAGCTACTCTAATTGAATTGTATAATCATACAGAGCTTGTGGCCACATGCTTCTACGGTTATGAGTTCAATGACTCGAAGATGGAGCATCGATCGATACCCAGCCCAGACGATCGAGTACCAAGGGGTTGCTATGGAAGAGGCTGGAGTTCGTCATGTTTCCCCTAAACCGGGGAAATCGACATCGATCGACGGTGACCATACGCCATCGATCGATACTGAGAACGAAGTAGTAACCGAACATGATTCAGCAGAAGAACGCGACAGAGAAGCTTGTTATCTACAACCAGATGAGTTTGGTATTATAATAGATTCAGATGGTCATGCAAGAGCTATGGATGGCAGAATTCTGCATGTCACGAAGGAAGATGTGGCAGATATACTTGCGATGACCAATGGAGCTGGGAACCTTTCCGACCAACAGTTTGATTATTGAGCATCGATCGACGGTCACCATATACCATCGATCGACACACATCATGTATACCGAGGATACGATGAAGCTTACGAAGAATACAATGAAGATTACAGAAAAGAAGAGCTGATTGAGTCTCGCGGCCAAGCACTGGAAAAATCTGACTGGGTAATGGATGCGAAAGTGGATAATCGAGCATCAATCGACGGCATCTCATGGCCATCGAACGACATCAGACGCAAACCAGAACAAAAACTCAGAGCAGCAGATACAGATGTTGGTTATCTTAGACTAGATGAGTTTGGAATTTTCAGAGACCTAGAAGGACGTGCATGAGCTTTTAAGGGAGAATTCTAAACATTCCTAAGGAGGATGTAATAGATGTCCTTGTTATGGCTAATGGATCATGAAATTTATTTGGACAACAGCAGCAGCCATCGATCAACGCAACGGTACCAGCATCGATCGACATTGAGGAGAAGAAGAACGAACTAATCCATAATCATCTATACACTTCCAAACATCCTATATCGATCGACGAAAACCAGCATGAATCGATCGACACCTCCTTTCCAAGGGTACTCCAATTTTGCACCTCTAATCATATGGATCAGGAAGTTCACGATCAATCGATTAGATAAACCCACTATTGATCGACGGTCGTATAGAGTATCGAAAGAGAGCTTATGATGCTGATGGCAGATGAATTTTATATTCGGAAAAGAAAGATGAGTATGGCATCTACAGAGTTGAGAATGGTAACGCACGAGCTATATACGGTAGAGTCCTGAATGTGCAAGAAGAAGACATCAGAGCAGTCATTGATCGACACCATAGACGCACCATCATTCGAGAATGGATCGCGACCATTGATCGACCACACCTGCCTACCATCGATCAACACCCTCTTACAGAGAGAGGAATCGAGTTTTTCTACTTCAAATATTTACTTATGATTTAATTTATCATAACCAAACCAGGGAGGATTACACTAGGGACAATGTGATTTAAGTTTGGGGGAGGTTCGCTAATGTTATTTATTTGTTTGATTCTATAAGCACTGTTCTTTAAAGGTTGCTTGCAGAGATTACTAGAGATACCCAACTGGATCATCCTTCCACTATATCACACTTGCTTAGAAAGTTTTAAGGAACCAAATTTGATTTACAACACTAATCTTGATATTAATTACTTTCTTTGGGATTTGTATACATTGGATCGGATTCTGTCTGCAAGTCTGGAAGGTAAAAGTCTATGTGCTTCTGATTCCCCTCTCTCCTCCCTTCAGATTAAAAAAGGAGTCGAACAGGATTTGGTGGCCACAACCATTAAAGCTTGATTCATATGATCCTCGAAAGAGATACATGTTAAAAAAAACAAGTGAACAAGATCTGGTGGCAAAAACCATTAGCTTGATTCATGGAAGTCTGTCCCAATATCTCAGTCAATAAAATAAAATAAAATGATACCCTCAAAAGAAGGGAGACAGTGACTAAGAGAAGTGAGAAGAGAGAAAGAGGAAAAGGATTAAAAAAGACTACCTGTGTGCTCAGATACTTGCAGGGGTAACAATCGATATGTCCTTTGATCGATACTCCCAAGGTAAAGCCTGCACTTTTATTTTAAGAAAAGAAATGAAATCAAAAGAGGGGTGAATGAAACTAGTATTTGCAAAGTTGTAGGTATAAAGGAATTGGTTGCTATACTAGGATATGGTATATAAATTTTCTCTGTGATTGACTTGATAGGATGTGGTCAACAAAGTACGGTGACAGTTATACTTAGACATTATATGAGTCTTCAATTTTCAAAACCTCTTTCACAGGCTTTGTTTGCTTGATGACAAGCAAAATGTTAAGTCTGGGGGAGTTTATATAGCCTATTTATTACAAGTTTAAGACCATGTTATAGGCTTTATTTAGTGTGTCTAGGCTATGTTTTAGGGTCTTTACAGGTCCAGGTACGTTTTGGAGATATAGGGAGATACTTGGAGCTTTTAGAACATTTAGAGGAGAAGAATCCATTGCTGATCAGTTAGAGAGTCGAAGTACAATACCGTCGTCGGTCGACGACACTATCTTGGCATCAACCAATGTTACAAGACTGAGGTCGATCGATGCTGCACACTTTCCATCCATCGACAGCCAAATCACAGACAGCCGATTTCAAACCCAAATTAGAGACAAATGACAAAGATGCCCAGGATGAGTTTTGACCTAGATTTTAGGGTTTTATATTATGATTTATGTATATACACAGAGTGATAGTCTCAGAGAGTTAGAGAGTTCTCTACTATAGTGTTAGAGTTTTTAGGGGAGAAGATTCATAACTCCTTAGGGAGATTTGTATTGAAACCCTAGTATTCTATCTATGCATTATATTCAGCCTATTGTTCTTGCTTTGATTATGTCTGAGTAGTTATCAACTAGACTTAGGGTTGAATTATATCAATCATGGATTAGCCCAAAAGTAAAAATGCTTGGTTAGGTTAATATCCATCAATTGAGTTGTGCTTAATGCTTGCATTCTAAAGTAGCCAACTAGGATCTTGAAAGTAGGACATAGAAGATTACGAGAGTAGATTATGTGCGAGAATAGACTCAATTGAACTAGGTTTTTAGGTGCATGCGAGAGCTGGTCTAATTACCTTGGTGAACATATCAAATCTCGTTCACATTTCCTTATGATTTCACCATCGATCCACATCAGGCCTTAGCCGTCGATCGATGGTCTTTCCTTTAGCTCGCATACGAGAGTTGAAGTTAAAAGGGTCAGAATAGTTAAATTTGAGTTCTAGAATATTTAAATTTACGTGCTTCCTATTCCCTATAGTCCACTAAGCTTGAAACCCTAGATCTAGCTTACTTACATTTGCATCTAGTTAGTTTAGTGGCATATTTTCATATTTACGTTATCATCCTATTTCCATATTAACATTATTATATTATTTCCATATTGCATCTATACCTCCTGAAAAGGAATATTTCCTTAAACTGATTGCTTGCTATCAATATATATAATTACCTAGCTTAGTCTTTAGAAATAAGAAATCTATTGTATGTCATTGCACTCTGTGGATTCGTTCCTAAATAATACACATGATCTCTCTTGGCAAGAGTATTAATTGTGTGTTACGATTAGGGTTAATTTGATAGTTAATTAGATGTCACACCATGTCAGACTTTTTAACTGAATTGGACAAGGGCCTAGGTTCATCATTTCGTGTGCAACATAAACGTTTTGGCCATTAAACAACCCGCACAGTCCAACCGATCCATTCTTCGATTAATCGGGCCATTTCTGTTACCGATCCATTGGGACTTGATCCAATCTATTTGGACCGACTCAAGGCAATATCCCAATAGCCAATCCAAGCCTAATAAACCCACAGAATTCCCCTTTCCAAAACAAAGGCTATCTACTTCATGGATAAGACCCATCACACCATCTGTCCAATCGGCAATGAACCATGATTTTGTGGTTGGTTCCATTCAGACATGACCCTAGCTCTTACTGACATGAGTTTTTTTTTATGTATTTCAATGCAAACTCTATCAAATTAGATCTACGAACTACTCTTGCCAAGAGATGTCAAATTGTAGTATTTAGGGATCAAATCCACATGGAGCGTGGGCACACAATAAACTCAATAAAGTCGCTATTAAGCTAGGAAAATAGATTAATAAGCAATAAATAAACTATAGCAGATATTTGATTGATTGGTAAGTAAACAAGAATACTAAATTGCTAGATCTAGGGTTTCAGACAAGTGAATCATATAGGATATAAGCTAAGGGTATTAATCATAGAACTCGATATTTAATGTAAACGACGACAAGCTCTAGCTGCGAGTCTAATCTATTGACTAAGTCCGATGTCTCAGCTCTCGCTAATTGACACAGAATGACCATCGATCGATGGCAATGATCCTGCATGGATCGATGGTCTCTTGAGTCAAAATTTATGACCTAATTCGTTAAGTTAACTAAATTAACTAAAATCAACTCTCGTTTGTTTCTAGAAACCTAGCTCAACATTAATAATTATGGGAGTAGACCGTGCTCTCGCTTGCACCTAACTATCCTATGATCAGGGTTCTAGTTAGCTACTCTAGAACACAAGCAATAAACACAATTCTATTGATAGATTTAATAATCACCCTAGCAATTCTATTGTTTGGCTAATCCATCAATACCTTTAATAAACCCTAAACTTAACAAGAGATCTACTCAGACATGATCTTTGTCACAGAAATCATAGATGAATAAAATAAATATATTATAAAACCAAATTAAAAACCAAAGGAGTTCAAGGAGAACTCTGAAGCAGTTCCTCCTTTCTCTCCTAACCCTAGAACAATGAATAAAAGAAAGCTTGCTAAAGCGTTTCAAATGTAGCCGTCAACAATGGCTTAGAAAACAGATAAATAGGGTTTTAGGTCGTCCGTGGGTATTTTGGTAATTTGTTATGGCTTCTGGGCTTAAGTTGGCCATAAAAAAAGCTGGGCCTGTCTTCAGGGATCACCGTCGATCGACACGAAGGCTCTATCGTCGATCGACACTCATTCATTTTCTCGACAGCTTCCTTTCGTGAGGCAGACATACCACTCTCCAGTAAAACATGCATAACTTTGTCTGCAGGATCCTAATTGAACTAAAACTAGTGGAATTGGAAAGATAACTCAAATATATATCTTATGTTAAAATATAAGATCAATATCACCGTGGGAAGGTCTCCATCCGTAGCAAAATATCTGAGGGATCTCCAGAGTTCTGCATCTCTAAGAGCTCCAGAATCACCAATGTTTTCCAGAACGTAGCTGAACCTAATAATACTCTAAAACATACTCCAATAACATATAATAGACTCTAAATAGGGATGATATCATGAAAAAATAGTTGTAAATATCAGGCCCTATCAACTTCCCCAGACTTAACATTTTGCTTGTCGTCAAGAAAACAAAGCCTGTGAAAAAGAGGTTTTGAATAGCGGAGACTCACATAATGTCCAAGTATAACTATCACCCTACTTTGTTGCAACCACATCCTATCAAGTCAATCACAAAAAACCTTTATATACCCTATCCTAGTATAGCAACCAAATATATTCTACCAACAACCTAGCAAATACTAGTCTAACTCCCCCCTCTAGTTATTTTATTTCTTTGCATAAAGTAAAAGTGCAGGCTTTACCTTGGGAGTATCGATCAAAGGATATATGGACTTTTACCTCTACAAATATCTTAACACACAAGTAGTCTTCTCTGATTCCTTTTCTCTCTCTCTTCTCACTTCTTCTCAGTCAATGTGTCCATTTTTTTAAGGATATCATTTTATTTTTTTAACTGACTGAGATATTTGGACAAGTTTCCATGAATCAAGCCCTAATGGTTTTTGTCCCCAGATCCTGTTCACGTTTTTTTTTGACGTTTATCTCTTTCTAGAATCATATGAATCAAGCTTTAATGGTTGTAGCCACCAAATAATGTTCGATCCTTTTATGCGAAGTGGAGAGAGAAGGGAATCTGAAGCACACAGACCTTTACCATCCAGACTTGAAGTAGGAATCCATCCAGTGTATACCAAATCACAAAGTAAGCTAATAATGTCAGGATTAGTGTTGGAAATCATATTCAGTTCCTTCAAACTTTCGAAACAAGTGTGATATAGTGGAAGGAAGATCCACTTTGGTATCTCTAGTAATCTCTGCAAATGACCTTCTATGAATGGTGCTAAAGTGTGGTTAGTCAATAATAAATCTTGATCATAGTCTCCTTCTTGACTCAATAATTTTTTTTTGAAAAACTTATATATATAAATAAAACTCAAAAAAAAAACTAGCGTTAGCGAGCTTGCCCCAAACTTAAATTACATTGTCCCAGTGTAATCTGTCACGGATTGGTTAGGAAAAACCAAATCATAATTAAATAGCTTAAAAGAGAAACTCGATACCAGACTCTGAAAAATAGTGTCGATCGGGGGCGAATGGATGGTGTCGACCAATGGTCATGATCCATGGTCGATCAATTTTTATTATTCAGTGTCAGTCAATGGTACACCTGGAAGTTTCTACTTTGTTTGTTTTTAATTAAAGAAAAGAAAACTCAAAATAGAACACAATATTAGTAATTCCTCTCCTAGACTTAAAAAACACTATCACCAGTGTTATACAGTCTGAGATTGGTGAACAAAATAAATCTTAAGGACCTAATTTAACAAGGAAATATGATATACCTGCTTGCTGATGGTGACCGTTGATCAACACAGTTAAGTGGCGGTCGATCGATGCTCGGTTTTATCCATCGATCGACAGTGATCAAGTGTCGGTCGATGCTCTGTGCAGTCTATCTTCCTCAGATCTATATTTAAAAAAAACCTGTAATAATAAAATAAAATCTGAAATTAGACGAATATAATATAAAACTAATTGAAATCTTACTAAACAGTGGGTTGCCTCCTACTCAAAGCTGGTTTATAGTCTTTAGCTTGACGTTTTGGAGTTATGATTCAGTTATGATGAGATTGGGGCATTGCTCCAAAACAGTTCCCAATATCCAATGTCTTCAGCTTTATCACCCTTTTTGTGAAAACCTCCATAGACTCTTCTCATTTTTCTATTGTCTCAGCAATAAGGAGTTCTCAAAGCTTTGCTAACGGCTGCGAGAAGCATCTGCTGCGCACACTGTAATTCCTGACACCATCTGAGAAGTTGAGAATCAATGATAACCGAGTACATTCCTTGATCTTTTTTCTCTTCTTCCAATTCTTCTTCTTCTTTCCCCCACACATGTCTGATCTCGTGGTGCCTCCATCGAAGATATTATGAAACACTTCAAACTCATTATGCTCTGATCTGTGATGAGTGTCGATCGACGCTTTAGTGTTGATGTCGATCGATGTTCCAATGGTGGCGTCGATGAATTCATCAATGATGGTGTCGATCGATGCTGCGACAGATGGTCCTTGGTCAACGTAAAATTCATACTTCAATACTCTCTGAGAAACAACTGTATTATGAAGATCATCAAGTACCTCAAAGTAGAGATCCACATGCACACTTCCATCTGGTGGAATAGAAAATTCAACTTCCAAAACAGCACTGAGAACCACAAACTTCACAGGGTCATGTACAATCTTTAGTCTTTTGTGAAAACCAGCAGCTTCCTTTGTGCATATAGGTGGTCGTAGATGATCTGGGACAGAAATATGTGAGGTCTTGGACACGTGGATTCTCTCCTCAACCGGTCCTGGTTTAATCATTTAACTTGGCTGTTCGTCCACCAATGAATGTCAATCGATGTCAGCTAGGTGCTATGGATCGATGATGGGCTTTGGGTGTTGATCGATGCAGTAGGGTGGTTGTCGATCGATGATATCGGGTTGGTGTAAATTGATGCTAGCTTTTGGTGAAGTTTCCAGATCTATTCTCGAAGTGTGCTGATCGTCATCAAGCTTCTGCTCCGAGTTCTGATTCATATCTTCAAATCATTCTTCTAGCTCCATAGTGGAATTCCTACTCGAATCAAAATACTCAAGTTGTTCGTTATCCTTTGGCTGCAAGAGATCTTCTATGGTGATGTTTCTTTCTACATCTGGAGCATGATAACAACTTGATACATCTCTGCTCTCTAGTGTCGCTTCTGCAATGTCCTGAAGGTAACTCAATCTTTCATGGATGTCGAGTGGTGTCGATCGATAATCGAGGTTAGTGTCGATCGATTCTGAGGTCTTAGGATCGATCGACGTTGATATGTTAGTGTCGATCGACGCCGAGGTCGGATCGATAATATCACCTTCTTTTGCTATGCTCAGCTCAGATCCACGATACTTAATACCCATTGCTACGTACTCGAGAATCTGTCCTGGAATCTCGTCTTCTGTCTTAATTTTCCAAATTTCAAGGATCTTGCCCCACTTATCGTTGATCTCTTTTTCTCGAGCTGCTGCAGCTTCATCGAGAAATTCTTAAAGGAATGCTCTTTCAATATCATCCCAGCGAGTCAGAGATCGTGGTTCCAGTCGACTGAACCATCTAAATGCATTCACAGAGATAGAATAGGGGAAGATCTTTTAGATCATGTGGTATTCAGACACTTCAATATGCTTGCTCCTTGAGACTATATCCACAAGTTCTTCGATGTGTTCCTTCGGATCTTCAAGAGGCAAACCCTGAAAACAGTTATGAGCTGCCCAATCATACCAGTCACGGCTCATCTGGAAGTCATGTATCTCAGAAACAGCAATGACATCATGTGCATTAATCAGTTGTCCTATATTGTTGTGAGGACGACCTTCTTTGTCTCGTAAGATCCCATTCTTATCAGTCTTAAGTATAAGAACTTCAATTTCCCCTATCTTCTCGCAAGTGGCTTCGATCGATGTTGAGGTCTTAACGTCGATCGAGATTGAAGTCTTAGTGTCGATCGATGCTGAAGTCGGATCACTAATATCGGCTTCTTGAACTGTGATCAGCTCTCCATATCCATCTTGTTCTTCTTCCTCTAGCATATATCTCAACATAGATTCCATATCGATCTTCATATTTGCTTCAGTATCATAGAGAAAGTTTGTGAGAAAGGCATTCGTGATGCCATTCCAGGTAATGAGAGATCCTGGTGGCAACCTCTTGAACCAACATGTTGCTTCTCCAGCAAGAGAGTATGGGAATAGTTTGTAAAAGTAGTAATATTTAGAGACTCCATTGCACTTAATAGTCGACGCTAAATCATCGAATGATTCAAGGTGGTTACTGAGACATTCATGAGGAAGACCATGAAAAGGATGCTGACCGACAAGAGAGATATAAGTAGGATTCAGCTCAAAGACATTCTTATGTGGTGCAGAACAACGCATCGAAGACCTTTTGGCGTAGAAATCCTCAGGCCTGTTGTAGTCGCTAAGTGCATTTTGTCGTTCAATCCCAGAATTCACAGTAACAGCATTAGCATCAGGTATTATAGTCCCATGTGCATGAATCAATTGCCCTGCATTGTTGTTCGCACGACCTCTTTCGTCCTATAAGATGACATTCTTGTCAACTCTTAGTATGAGTACTTCGACCTTCTCTATCTTCTCGCAAGTAGTATCGATCGACGACAAAGTGTTGGTGTCGATCGATGTCATGATGTTAGTATCGATCGACGGTGAAGTAGTGGTGTCGATTGATGCTCGCTTCTCTTTGCTAGCAATCACTGCATGGAGGGTGTCGACTGCCCGCGTAGACTTATGGATCGTGTGCGAGTCAGAAGGTTACTTTTATTAAGAACCCAAAAATCCTCTCGTCATTGCTTCCTGGAACTAGTATGTACCTGAAACACAAGACAATTTTTTATGTAATTAAACTAATATAGAAAAATACCTAGATTACATCAAAAAAATTGAGTCTAATGGCGAATCATTGCTCCCCGGCAACAACGCCAAATTTGACATGAGGATTTTTATGTATTAAAATGAAACTCTATCAAATTAACCTTACGAACTAATCTTGCCAAGAGAGGTCAAATTGTAGTATTTAGGGATCGAATCCACAAGGAGCATGGGGACACGATAAACTCAATACAGTCGCGATTTAAGATATGCAAATAGATTAATAAGCGATAAATAAAATATAGCAGATATTTGATTAATTGGTAAGTAAACAATAATAATAAATAGCTAGATCTAGGGTTTCAGGAAAGTGGATTATAGAGGATAGAAGCTAAGGGTATTAATCATAGAACTCGATATCTAATGTAAAAGACGACCAGTTCTTGCTGCGAGTCTAATCTATTTTCTAAATTTGATGTTTCAATTCTCGCTTCTTGACACAGAATGACCGTCGATCGATGGCAATGATCTTGCATCGATCGACGGTCTCTTGAGTCAAGCTTTATGACCTAATTCGATAAGTTCACTAAATCAACTAAAACAACTCTTGTTTGTTTCTAGCAACCTAACTCAACATGATTAATTCTGGTAGTAGACCATGCTCTCGCTTGCGCCTAACTATCCTATGATCAGGGTTCTAGTTAGCTACTCTAGAACACAAGCAATAAACACAATTCTATTGATAGATCTAATAATTACCCTAGCAATTCGATTTTTTGGCTAATCCATCAGTACCATTAATAAACCCTAAACCTAACAAGAGATCTACTCAGACATGATCTTTGTCACATAAATCATAGATGCATAAAAAAGATATAGAATAGAAATTAAATAAAGAACCAAATGAGTTCCAGGAGGACTCTGAAAGATTTCCTCCATTCTCTCCTAACCCTATAACAATTAATCAAAGAAAACTTGCTAAAGCGTTTCAAGCGTAGCCGTCAACAATGGCTTAGAAAACATATAAATAGGGTTTTTGGTCTTCCATGGGTATTTTGGTTATTTGTGATGGCTTATGGGCTTATGTCGGCCATAAAAAAAGTCGGGCCTGTCTTCTGGTATCACCGTCGATCGACACAAAGGCTATGCCATCGATCAACACTCATTCATCTTCTCGACAGCTTCCTCACGCGAGGCAGACATACCACTCTCCAATAAAACATGCATAACTTTGGCTGTAGGGTCCTGATCGACTTCAAACCGGTGGAATTGGAAAGCTAACTCAAACCTCTATCTTCTGTTACAATATCAGCTCAATCGCACCGTGGGAATGTCTCCATCTATAGCTAAACATATGACGCATCTGCGAAGGTCTGCATCTCCAAAAGCTCCAGAATCACCAAAGTTCTCTATAACGTACCTAAACCTCAAAATACTCTAATACATACTGTACACATATATAATAGACTCTAAATTTGGCTGAGATTTCACCAAAGGCTAAAATCAATCGACACCCACCTAATGATATCGATCGACACCCACCCGATGCTATTGATCGACACCGCCCATCCAACATCGATCGACACTCATTGTTGGATGAACAGAAAGGTTACATTATTGAACCAGGACCGGTTGAGGAGAGAAAGCACGTGTCAAGGACCTCACACCTTTCTGTCCCTGAACATCTACGACCACCTATCTGCACAGAAGAAGCTGCTGGTTTTGACAAAAGAGCGAAGATGATACATGACCCTGTGAAGTTTGTGGTTCCCAGTGCTGTTTTTGCCGTTTAATCTCTTATTCCACCAGATGGAAGTGTGCATATGGATCTCTTCGATGAGAAATTTGATGATCTTCAGCTTACAATTATTTCTCATAGAGTATTGAAGTATGAAGGTGACGCTGACCAAGGACCATCGTTCGCAGCATCGATCGACACCATCACTGGTGAATCAATCGACGAAACTATTGGAACATCGATCGACATCAACACTAGAGCGTCAATCGACACTCATCACAGATCAGAGCAGAATGAATTTGTAGTGTTTTGTAATCTTTTTGATGGAGGCACCACAGGATCAGACAAGTCTGGGGGAAAGAAAAAGAGGAATTGGAAGAAGAGGAAAAGGACCAAGGGCGGTCCTAAGTTATCATTGGTTCCTCACTTCTCAGATAGTGTCAGGAAGTACATAATGCGCAGCAGATGTTTCTCGCAGCCATTTACAAAGCTTCGAGCACTCCTTATTGCTGATATGATAGACAAAGGAGAAGAAGTCTATGGAGGCTTTCGCAAAAAGGGTGATGAAGCTAAAGAAATTGGACATTTGGAACTGTTGTGGAGAAAGTTCCCAATCTCATCCGAACTAAATCAGAATTCCGAACGTCGAGCTTAAGACTATAACCAAGTGCTAAGTGGGAGGCAACCCACTGTTTGACTATTTGAGTCCACCATCGATCGACACCATAGAGGCGCCATCAGTCGACAATGGATCGCGACAATCGATCAACCACACATGCCTACCATCAATCGACGCTCTCTTACAGAGAGAGGTATCGAGTCTTATACTTAAGCTATTTACTTATGATTTAATTTTTCTAACAAATCCGGAGCGGATTACACTAGGGACAATGTAATTTAAGTCTAGGGGAGGTTCGCCAATGTTATTTTTTTTTAAGTTTTATTTCTATATTTTTAAGTTTTTTTAATGTATTTATTGGGTCAAGAAAGGGACTATGATCAAGATTTATTATTGACTAACCACACTTTAGCACCATTCTTAGAAGGTTGTTTGCAGATATTACTAGAGATACCAAAGTGGATCATCCTGCCAGTATATCACACTTGCTTTGAAAATTTGAAGGAACCGAAGCTGATTTCCAACACTAATCCTGAAATTATTTCTTGCTTTGGGATTTGGTATACATTGGATCTGATTCCTTCTGAAAGTCTGGAAGGTAAAAGTCTTTTGGTTTCTGATTCCCCTCTCTCTCCCCTTCAAATTAAAAAACGAGTCGAACAGGATTGGTGGCTACAACCATTAAAGCTTGATTCATATGATCCTAGAAAGAGATATAGGTCAAAAAGAAGTGAACATGATCTGGTGGCAAAAACCATTAGGGCTTGATTCATGGAAGCCTATCCAAATATCTGAGTGTATTAAAAAATAATACCCTCAAAACAAGGGAGACACTGAATGAGAAAAAGTGAGAAGAGAGATATGAAAGGAATCAGAGAAGGCTACCTGTGTGTTCAGATACCTGCAGAGGTAAGAGTCTATATATCCCTTGATCGATACTCCCAAGGTAAAGCCTGCACTTTTATTTCATGCAAAGAAATGAAATCAGTAGAGGGGTGAGTCAGACTAGTATTTGCTAAGTTGTTGGTAGAATGGATTTGGTTGCTATACTAGGATAGGGTATATAAAGTTTCTCTGTGATTAACTTAATAGGATGTGGTTGCAACAAAGTAGGGTGATAGTTTTACTTAGACATTATGTGATTCTCCGCTTTTCAAAACCACTTTCACAGGTTTTGTTTGCTTGAGGACAAGCAAAAGGTTAAGTCTGGGGGAGTTGATAGGACCTGATATTTACAACTATTGTGCCATGATATCAGCCTTATTTAGATGCTATTATATGTGTTTGGATTATGTTTTAGAGTATTCTCAGGTTCAGGTATGTTCTGAAGAACTTTGGTGACTCTGGAGCTTTTAGAGATGCAGAGCTGCGCAGATGCATCAGAGGTTTAGCTATGGATGGAGACATTCCCACGGTGCGATTGAGCTGATCTTTTGACAGAAGATACAGATTTTAGTTAGCTTTCCAATTCCACCGTTTTTAGGTCCATTTGACGGTTAGATCTAAAGTTATGCCCATTTTACTGAAGAGTGGTCTGTCTGCCTCGCGAGAGGAAGCTGTCGAGAAGATGAATGAGTGTCGATCGACGGCACAGCCTTAGCATCGATCGACGGTGATCCCAGAAGACAGGACATACATTTTTAATGGCCGACTTAAGCCCATAAGCCATCAAAAATTACCATAATACCCATGGACGACCTAAACCCCTATTTATATGTTTTTTAAGCCATTGTTGACGGCAACGCTTGAAACGCTTACCAAGCTTTATTCTATTCGTTGTTCTAGGTTTAGGAGAGAAGGGAGGAACTCCTTCAGAGTCCTCATGGAACTCCTTCTGTTCTTTATTTAATTTCTATTATATATCTATTTTATGCATCTATGAAGTATGTGACATAGATAATGTTTGAGTAGATCTATTTTTAGGTTTAGGGTTTATTAACGGTATTGATAGATTAGCCAAACAATAGAATTTCTAGGGTGATTATTAGATGTATCAATAGAATTGTGTTTATTGCTCTTGTTCTAGAGTAGCTAACTAGAAACCGGATGAGCTAGGTTGCTAGAAACAAATGAGAGTTGATTTAGTTAATTTAGTGAACTTACCGAATTAGGTCATAAATCTAGACTCAAGAGACCATCGATCGACGCAGAATCATTGCCATCGATCAACGGTCATTCCGTGCAAACAAGCGAGAGCTGAGACATCGGACTTAGTCAATAGATTAGACTCGCAGTGAGAACTGGTCGTCTTGTACATTAGATATCGAGTTCTATGATTAAAAACCTTAGCTTCTATCCTCTATAATCCACTTGCCTGAAACCATAGATCTAGCTATTTATTATTATTGCTTACTTACCAATCCATCAATTATCTGCTATAGTTTATTTACTGCTTATTAATCAATTTGCCTAGCTTAATCGCGACTGTATTGAGTTTACTGTGTGCCCACGCTCCTTGTGGATTCGATCCCTAAATTATACAATTTGATCTCTCTTGTAAAGAGTAGTTCGTAGGGTTAATTTGATAGAGTTTACTTTGAATTACATAAAACCCTTCATGTCATTACTGATGAAGAAGCTATAGACTATCTAGCTCGTGGAGAACTTCTCGTTACAAGGAGATCACCGAAAGTTCAATCTAAACCAGAAGAGAATGATCAAAGGAAGAATATTTTTCACACCCGTTGCATTTTTTATGATAAAATTTGTAGTTTGATTATAGATGGTGGGAGTTGTATTACCGTTGCTAGTGAATCTTTAGTAGAAAAGCTTGGGTTAAAGACTGGCAAATATCCTAGACCATATTTACTGTAATGGTTGAATGAGGATGGCGAACTGAACGTCACAGAACAAGTAATGGTTCCTATTACCATTGGAAGGTACCAGGATGAAATTGTGTGTGATATTATGCCCATGGACTCCAGCCATATCCTGTTGGGAAGGCCTTGGCAGTTTGACAAGAAGGCCATTCACGATGGGTTCACAAACCGCCATTCATTCACCCACAGAGACAAGAAGAATGTTCTTTCACCCTTGTCTCCCCAAGAAGTTCATGAGAATCAACTACAACTCAAGCTCAGGTGAAAAGAAGACAAAGGCAAAAAGAAACCAACTGATGGAAAGAAAAAACAAGGAGATACACCTCATAACCAAAAACAGTGAGGTTAGAAAAACTATGTATCTCCAACAATCTATGGTTTTGTTTGTCTTTAAAGGTGCACAAAAGTCCTCTTCTTACCTTGCACCGGCTCTTCCGAGTCAACTTAAGTTTCTAGTGCAGGAATATGGTTATGTATTTCCGGATGAGAATCCTAAAGGATTGCCTCCTATACGTGGAATTGAGCACCAGATAGACTTGGTTACATGAGCCTCCCTTCCAAACCGCCCTGCCTACAGAACCAATCCTAAGGAGACCAAGGAAATTCAAAGGCACGTTGATGAACTGATTGAGAAGGGCCACATCAGAGAAATCCTGAGCCCATGTTCAGTAATAGTACTCCTTGTGCCAAAGAAAGATGGAAGATGGCGCATGTTTGTGGATTGCAGAGCCATCAAAAATATCACTGTAAAGTATAAACATCCTATCCCTAGAATTGATGATATGTTAGATGAGCTGTATAGTTCTTGTGTCTTCTCTAAGATAGATTTAAAAAGTGTTTATAATCAAATTAGGATGAAAGAAGGTGATGAGTGGAAAACTGGTTTCAAAACGAAGCATGGATTGTATGAATGGTTAGTTATGCCATTTTGGCTCACCAATGCACCTAGTACATTCATGAGGCTGATGAACCACGTTTTGAGATCATTCATTGGGCATTTCGTGGTTCTTGTGGGCACAAAAAAATCGCACTGTCAATTTTCGTAAATTAAGGACAGCCAAGAGAACCCGACTTTCCCAGAGGTCCGGATTATCAGCATAAAAACACGACAACATAGAAGAAAGATATAGCAGAATATCGATAGTAAGTTTCACAGAGGCGTTTTTATTATTTGATAAGAACAAAACTACAAGATTTTCTGAAGAAAAAACCGAGTAGAATCTAGCTAACAAAGATGGAGAAGCATCTCCATAAATTTTCAAGTATGCAGCTGCCTATATCCTAAGTTGTTCTAAGCTAGCAGAGTTATTCTAGGTCTAAATCTTCGAATCCCTTTGCCCTTACCTTTAGATCTCCTTATATATGCCTTTTAGGTCGGTTCCTATTCCCTTTTTTGCCCCTAGATCGAGTTTATCGCTTCGTGGAAATATTGCTTTTTGTCTCGATATTTATCATTTTCTTGGAAACATGACAGTAAGTATGTTGGGCTCAATTTCTGATGAAAACACAAGTGGGTTTTTAGCCGTGTTTTAAGCCTCATCGGGCCGTATTTCAACTTAAACATTTTTTATGATTTCTGCGAAAGAACGTTTAATGATACGACTGTTGTAAACCTTATGGTTTTGGAATGCACATAAGTGGGCTTTATCTTCTTAGTCGATACTTGGACCATTGGCCCATATGATTCTCGGATGGGCCAGCTCATCTTTCTATTTGTCTTGGCCGAAATTTTTACCTTTGTAAACTTGTCCCACATCGAGTGATGTGGGAAATTCGGCCATGAGGCCATATATATATGTGGCCCTATTGTACTTAAGATATACACAAGAAAAGAAATAAGAACAAGTCTTACACACATCTAAACCTAGCCGCCTATCTCTCTCTCTCTAACCTAACCTAGTTTGAGATCAACCTCTAGCAAAGGCACGAGATTTATAACACGTTATCAGCACGATCAACCTCTAAGCACAACCATCTCGAGTTCAAGTCTCAAGCCCTAAGAGCCGGATCAACAGATACCTCACCCGAAAACCCTAATCGCTGAACCTCTCTCGCTCTCTTAATTTTTGATCGATTGATCCTTAAGTCTAATGTCTAATCTACTTTGAATCTTTCTTTGATTGATTATTCAAGGTTCCTAAGAGGAAACCAAGGAGCAAATCGACAAGGATTAAGGTAAGTTATCAAACTTAAACTTGAGGTTCATCCGATTTTAAACCTAAAAGTTTAGATCCGATTTTCAAGGTTCATGTTGAGGTTTTTGCGGTTTGATTTTTGAATTTTGCCATTATAAAGATTGAAATCGAACCATTAGGTTGCTAGATGTTCATTGTTAGGTTGCTAGACAATCGAAACTTCTAAAACCCTAATCCAAAAAGGAAAACCTAAATCAATCCGATTTAGGAAAACCTAAAAAGAAAACCCTAATCTAAAAGGAAAATCTTAAAAAGGAAAACCTAATCATAAAAGGAAAACCTTAAACTTAAAAGGAAACCTAAATCTATTTGGTTTAGGAAAATCCTAAAAAGAAAACTTACCTAAAAAGGAAACTTACCTAAAAAGGAAACTTATCTAAAAAGAAAATTTTCCAAATTTCTAAAAGTATAAGATTTGAATCCTAAAATCCTAGAATGAATAAGGAAAGTTTATTTTACATGCATTGGTCGATGATGCTAGACCCAGACAATGGTCGATGATGCTAGACCACGAACCGCAGATGGTCGGTGGTACGTACCATGCGGTACGAACAGAACACGGACGCGGATGATAGACGGCACGTACCATGCGGTACGACCAGTCATGTATCATACGTTACAACCCGCAGTGATCCGTATGAACCACGACCCGCGACCAAACCACGAACACGGATGGTCGATTACCCGCATCATGCGGATAGACCGCGGTCCGTGAAGGTCAATGATACGTACCCTCAGGTACGGCTAGACCGTGATCCGCAACAATCGATGATGTGTACATGGTACGGCTATATCGCGGATGGTCGATGATCCACACCAGTATGTGCGGTTAGACCACGCAAACCACATGGGTCGATGAAGCGTACCACGACCTACAGCCAGACCATGTACTTGTCCAATCGGTTTTAAAACTGATTTTCATTACGATTTTAAATTGACAAGAGATGTGGTATAATAAGACCTAAAAAAATCTGAATCTTATTTTCAGATGCCAAACATCACAAACTTGGACTTTGCACCCCTCAGTGTCAAAGGTGAAAATTACTTGTAATGGGCATTAGACATTGAGATATCTCTTGGAGCCAAAGGCCTAATTTCTTTGTATCGTTGAGGGAAACAATGCTAATAAAAAAGAGAACTCAAAAGCCCTTATGCACATCCGACATCACATTGAGGAAAGCTTGAAAGCTCAATACCTCACAGTGAATGATCCATATGAGCTATGGAAAGAATTTAAGATGAGATATGATCATCAGAAGACTTTGGTTCTTCCAGCAGCCACCTATGAGTGGATACATCTCAGGATTCAAGACTTTAAGTCTGTGAATGAGTAGAACTCAGCCTTATTCAGGATACTCTCAAAATTGAGGCTATGTGGCGAGATTGTAACTGATGAGCAGTTGTTAGAAAAGACATTCCAGACAATGTCCTCAAGCAATATGTTGCTTCAGCAACAATATAGACAAAAGGGTTTTAAAACCTACAGTGAACTCATTCACTGTTTATTGCTTGCAGAATTAAACAACGAGCTGCTCTTGAAGAACAGTGAGCTTAGACCACCAGGTACTAAGCCTGTCCCTGAGGCAAATCATGCCCAGCCTTAAGGATGGTACAGAGGCCAACCATGTCCAGCATGACCAAAGAGGTCGCAGTTCCTCATATGGGTGAGGACGCGTCCGTGGAAGTCAAGTGCAAGGACGTAGACGTGGTAGCCATGGCAAAGGGCGTATTACCCCTTATGACCGTCCAAACCAGTCCAATTATGGACGTGGTAAAGGCGAAGGCAATGGGACATCTTCAAGGCTACAGAATCCTGGGACTTCACCTTGCCATAAATGCGGAATGATAAACCATTGGGCAAAGAATTGCCGAACACCTAAGCATCTGGTCGACCTCTATCAAGAGAGTCTCAAAGGCAAGAATCCAGAAGTTCATATGATGTATCAGGATGATGAGGGTGACTTTGATCAAAACCAATATGACCTTATGGATCACGAAATTGATCATAGCAAAGACGATCCCATGGATCATGAAACTTCAGATATGCTGAAGGATAACCAAGTAGTATAAAGTGATGCTTTGGTGTTTAGGCTTTTATATTTCTAAGTTTTTTATTTTATAAAGTGATTGATTAAATGACAACATAAGGATAATCAATATTATAAGACCACAAAAGGCATTCACCCAAATGAAAGACCCATTGAGTTATATACTTAAGTATGAATGATTTCCACATTGAACCAATGGGCAAAAGAAACAAAAGTTCCTTTAAGATTATAAACTGCCTAAAGCCTTATAAGGAAAGTGGTCAAAGACTATACCTATATACTCTGATCTAAACTATGCTAAGGATCAGTATGATAAGTGGCAAAGAGCCATGGTAACCAGATTGGTGTACCACACGAAATTACACTTAATGGCATGGCCGGATTAGCCATCCGAGTCCACACTTGATGCAAAGAAAGAAATTATAAAAGGCACAAAGAGTTATCCCATAAAATCTCACGTTGTGTAACATGTACACAAGGGAAAATCATTAGGCTTTATTGTCCTAAGCATCACGGAATTATAAGTATGTTCATGAGGGGGAGTGAGGACAAATCCCGTAGTCCATAAACATACTACAAATTCGTGTACCATAGTATATAACCATGCTATAAACGGCTTAGAGTTCTCAAACTCTCTCGGTGGTACATCATCCACGTCCAGCCTAATGCTTAAGAACATCATGAATATACATGTGTAAAGATGATATGCATCAGGCCATATAAGTGAGCATAGATATTCTCATCTCAGATTAAGGGTCATAAACCAGACATATACCATCTTAAGATAATATGGATATACCACCACAGACATATGTGCCACTTAAGATGGAACCTCAGAAGAGGATTGAGGATGAGAATATATGTTGGATAGGAGTATGACTTTCTCCCACGAATATTTAAGGAACTTTGAGCCAAATGTGGGTGATCAGATTAAGTAGTCAGGTTCACAGATTGCATGATTAATGAATCCGACCATCCAACATTAAAAGGAGAAAGCTATAAGCTGGTAAAGAGAATGGTATCAACCATCATTGTCTTGGCAAGATCCTAGGACAAGTAAATATAAGACGTCCAAATGATATAAAAGCTAGTAGAACTAGATGCCAGACACATTGACCCGAAAATAATACCAGCTTGCACCAAATGAATTGTTGTCCTAGAAGAGACACAATCAAGTTGCTACAGAGTCTATACAAGATAGACAAATATGTTCCATAATATAAAGAAACCTCGGAAGGAAATGAAATGGTGCATAGAAATTCCCGAGGTCATAAAAGGAAATCATTCCCAGACATAGAAAATGGTCGACCACAATATAAGATACCATACAATGGAATTTGGGACGCCAAAATCCATGGTACTTAAGGTGATTTGGGACGCCAAACACCAAAGTATTAAAGGTCATAATATTGCAATCAACTATGTCATGTCTGGAATACAATGGAACGCATAAAAGGGTATCGATACCAATGATATAAGACTGCGCATACAAAGTAGCACTTGAACATAAAACGAGGGTCATAAACCCACATGTGAGTACTCATACTCATAAATATAAGAAAACATGGGGTTTAAAAGGTTTAAAGAACCTATTGAAATGGTGGACTTATTGGCCATAGAACGCCATCCGATAAACCAGTGAATGGGGTCGTGTGAGGAAAAGAAAACCGTGAGATAAAAGGACATGGTCACGTGGTCTAAGACGTGTATGTTCCTACTTACAGCATTTGAACATAGCTGATTACACAAGGTTACTCACAGAGACCAAGGAACAAATTATAACAGATATAAGATCTGTGGTGGATGCTACTACAATCCGAAATGATAATGTCTGGAAAGAATTGATGATGTAGTAAGCAATATATTAATCACTGGATAAAGGTACTAAAGGTACCATAAAGATGAGAAAAGAAATTCTCAAAGAACGGCTTTGTTCCTTAGCCATCTAAGAACTGATGCAATGCAGCTGCATATGATATAATATTATCAACCAAATGATAATCTGTGAAAGAGTTCTACAAGAACTAACAAAATCAGTTCATGTATTATTAAAATGAAATTCCTTGTGTTCATAGACCAACTTGAAAGAAAGTTGATTGATTTCAAAACGATACAAGTTATCGATTGATTCTTGGACAAGTTATGATCATGATATTTGGATCATAAGATTGTGATCTATATGATTTATGGTTGGTCCATAACTAAGAACATATTGAAATAAATATGAAATGGTCGTAAAGAATGTGGATTCCATCAATACCGACTATAGCTGGCTATAAAAGTTGCAGTCGAGGGTATCAGTATAAGTATGGCTGAACATACAGCCATGATGACTAACATGGTCAAAGTACATATGGTCGAACCAATCGATCGAATAAGACCATAAAGGTCGAGACTGAATGGAATCCCACAATACCGACCATGAATGCTAAGGTCGTTGGCCATAGGTGCCCAATAATTAACTATTGATTCAAATGGACGACCATATCTATATCAAGTGGATATATTGATAAAAAGTATAATGATCCATCAGTATGTATAATAGCTGATGATGAAGAAAGGTAATGAAAGGTTCTAAGGAACTAATGGTAATCATAAACTTATACTTCATTATTTATTTACAAGAAACGAAAGGTTTAAAGTTTGTTCACACTAACCATACTAACCAATCCAAAGAAGGGAAAATTGGTTTTGCAGATGCAAATTTTTATCTAATCATAAACAGGTTATGAATTTACTCATGGAGTAATTACAACCTCATGAAGGTCGTTGAAACAATCCAAGGCTGCAGATGTCATTCAACCATCCGAAAATATTGGCATCCTTGAAGTAGGCAAGGCTGCAAGTAACTTCATCAAACCGTCCAGTAGTATTGATCACACATGATACAAGTGATTAACCCGGTCGATGAAGAAGAGTGATACGGTCGATGATGATCCAGCATATGTGGTCGATAGTGATTCACCAATGGAGGGAAGTTTCGACCATTGTCCCTAAAGGCGATACATAGTTCAACCGAAGGGATGATACAATCCGTGACTCATCATGAAGAGATAGAAATGAGAAGACTGAAGAATCTATAGTGATGCATTCATCAGGGGGAGTAATGCGGCTATACTCTTTTTCCTGTCTATGGCTTCCCTTTTTACCACATTGGGTTTTGGGTTTACCATAGAAAGGTTTTAACGAGGCAGTATACCAAACGCATTGCGAACTCTAGATGGTTATGGCATTCAGGGGGAGTGTTGTAAACCATATGGTTTTGGAATGCACATAAGTGGGCTTTATCTTCTTGGTCAATACTTGGACCATTGGCCCATATGATGCTCGGATGGGCCAGCCCATCTTTCTATTTGTCTTGGCCGAAATTTTTACCTTTGTAAACTTTTCCCACATCGAGTATAAGATGTGGGAAAGTCGGCCATGAGGCCATATATATATGTGGCCCTATTGTACTTAAGATATACACAAGAAAAGCAATAAGAACAAGTCTTACACACATCTAAACCTAGCCGCCTATCTCTCTCTCTCTCTAACCTAACCTAGTTCGAGATCAACCTCTAGCAAAGGCACAAGATTTATAACAACGACGGCGTTTTGTCTAGGAATTTTATCCTTCTCGTATAATTTAGGCGATTGTGGTGTTGAGTTAACCGTTACCGTTTATGCGATAACCATGAACTTCATTCGGGAAGATGAGTCTTCGCGGTTTTTGTCGTAAAGTCCCAACGGTTACTTCAATCAAGAAAAAAAGAGGGGTGGATGCGCCTTGGCTCAACCAGAGTGTATAAGGTCCCTGTTTGGTTCAGCTCACCTCGGGGGCGAGCTGGGTTGGTTCAACTCGCCGAACAGACGAGCTGACCACCTTAATTTGTCCAACTCGCCGACCGGGCGAGTTGACCACCTTGCTTGGTCTAACTCCCCCGTTCGGCGAGTTGGAGTGGTCTAACTCACCGATTTGGAGATCTGACCAGTTTTTTTTCTCCAACTCACCCGTTTGGCGAGTTGCACCAGTCCAACTTGCCGGTCGGGTGAGTTAACCACCTCGCTTGGTCCAAGTCGCCGAACGGGCGAGTTGACTATTATGCTTGGTCCAATTTGCCGAACGGATGAGTTGGATGACCTGATTGGTCCAACTCGCCAAACGGGCGAGTTGACCGTTATGCGTGGTCCAACTCGCTGAGTGGGTGAGTTGAACTGACTGCTTGGTCCAACTCGCCGAACGGGTGAGTTGGATGACCTGATTGGTCCAAGTCGCCGAACGGGGAGTTGACCATTATGCGTGGTCCAACTCGCTGAATGGGTGAGTTGAATGGACTGCTTGGTCCAGCTCGCTTGTTCGGCTAGCTGGACCGGTCCGATTCACCGTATGGGCGAACCGGACGACCGATATTATGGTTTTTTCTGACCTTTCTGCCGCTGGTGCTGTTCCAGCTCACGTTGCGGAGTTTCTTCCTTTCAGAGTGATTTGGCTTGTCGCAAGGATGAGGATATTTCCAACCCCACACGCGGTATGTCTCCGAGACCTGAGACTCCGGCCGATGGCTTGAATCCCCAGGTCCCCTCGTATGTGATGCCTTTCTTTCCAGATGGGTGGTTGTCGAGGATGCGTCGGCAACTGAGGTAGAGGTTTATCCATCGGGTTCTTATAAGACTCCGGTTTATGTCATCAATGTAGAACCGTTTCACGAGTCGATGCCTCCTCCCCCAGTCAAGAGAGTAACCATTTTAGGTTTGCCTGCTCCTAGCACGATTCCGGCAGCTGCGCCGAGGAGTCGCGAAAGGCCCTGCGCTAACCCTGATGTGGCTACGAAGAGGAGGTGCACCAAGGATTCCGAGGCTGGTCCTGTGACATCTTCTGGCTCGGACCCGACGTCACCACATCACGCCAAGGTTCTTTTCTATAGAAAACTTTCCGGCCCTTTTAGCATGTACACATTGATTGTTTCTTGACTGCCCCTTTTTTCTTTGTCTCGCAGTTTGTTTTGTTGAACGATGGGATGATCAGTGAGTGCGGGTTAGAGGCTGGGTTTCTTGCTAAGGAGTTAGCGGAGTCGCGAGAAAGGTCGTCGCTGGTTGAGGGGAAGTTGAAGTTTATCGAGGATGCTCATTTCCTCAAAGTAACTCGATTCGAGTCTCGGATAGGTGAACTGGAGCGGGATATTGGGAAGACTGCGAGCCCTTTGCTTAAGGAAAAAGAGGCGAAGGCGTCCAAGTCTTTGGAGTTGCATCGACTAAGGCGTAAAGTCAAGAGCAGGGAGGGATTGACGGGTTGCACAATTGAAGAGGCTAAGGATGCCGTGCGTTCCGAGTTCCAGACACCCTTGGCGAGGATCTCTGATTCCCTCGATTCCTTGGTGATCGTCCACGTAAGGGACTTGTCTCTGGAAGGAATCAAGGGAGGGATGAGCGAGGTCCACCTGTTTTATGGTGAAGCACCTCCGTCTCCACGGTTAGAGGATGCAGAGGGAGATTTCGATCTGATCCTTGCGGGCCTGAATTCCAAGTGTGTCTTTCCGCTTTGCTCAGGTTAAAATGTTTTAGATAGTCTTTGGTTTGATGAAAGTTTAGACAGATTAGAAAGAAGGCTTAACAAAGGAACATGACTAATATGTAATCATGATAAAGAGTCTAATGGAAGGATTATGAACAGTCTGATGTATTCATTAAGTTGAGATTACAAATATATAGAGTAGAGGTTACAAGGGTTTTCAGAACCAAATAATGGAACATGTGGTCTAGGAGAAGGGGTGGAGCGCATATTTTGAACCATAGGCAAGGAGAGCCACTCAAGTGGCATCTAGCATCTTTGACCAGATGCTGGTTACTTTCCAGATGTTCCACCCTGTCAAGGCCTATCCTCTCTTCCTTTCAAACGGATGGATTAAGGGTAAATACCCAAGGTAAGCGCATGTTAACTTCTTCCTTTACCCGGATGGCCTTTTACCATTTGGCCGTCCCAACCATTCTTCTCTCATTCTTTTATCACTGAAATCAAATATGAACCTCAACTCAAAATAGGTGACCCTGAGGGCCAGGATCCCTTAGTTGAGGGGAATGGAGACGTTGTAGCTCCGAACCCGGAATGGGTGACTAGCGAAGGCGAGGTTCCAAGTGTAGAGGACGATTAAGTTTTTAGTCTTTGTGTGAGACTTTGTTTGTTTTAGCTCCGGCCAGGCGTGGCTGTGTATTATCTTGGGACTGGCCGCTTGTGGCGTTGAATCCCTGTCGCTTCCGCGACTTTTAAATGAAATTCATTTTACGTTTTTGAGAATTTTATCGAGTACTTAAGTAGGTGTAGAGGGAAGACTATGAGTTTTCATCTTGTAATCTAACTCTGGGTGAAAAACTATATTTCTGATCTGTTTCGAGGGTTTCCCACAGTGCATTAGCATGCGAGATTTCCGACGGCACTCAAATATTTGCCAAGAGAAAAAAAATTGGGATCTTGTATCATGGTGTTTGATACTATGCCTAGATATGTTAGAGATCAGTGTGCTGGGTTTAGGGCAAGACCTAGGTCAAATCGCAGTTTTAGGAGGTGCGATGACTACTTCAACTTACGTTCCTGTATCGTTTTTGACCTCATTCCGTCCCGTTTTAAATTCCGTGATGGGTTCTCGGCCTATGTGACTTGTATAGTAGGAATCGAGCATCTCTTTGGGGACAATTGCTAAGTCTCATGAAAGTGCTGACCAAAATTTTGGATTTATTTTTATAGCGCTATTACCTTTGTGTCGGTGTTCCAGAGCTATCTCTAAGAGATACCTTAGTATTTTTAGGACGTTTAAGAGGTTGTTCTGATCAGCAAAAAACAGATGGGTAGATATTACCGTTTTCGACTCTTCGTGAAGGATACGTGCTAAGAAGGTGTGTGTGTTTTATAGTCGTGGAAGGACTGTTTTTAAGTGACCATTCATTTTTGGAAAATTTTAATGAAAAAGGAGTCCTTCGAGCGTTAGCGATGTCTCTTTGTGTCGAAGGCTGAATCTTTTACGTCGTTTATGTGAAGCGAGTTGCGAGATGGAGTGTTCTGGTGATAGATGGATTTTAGGCGGTTTTCCGCTGCGTTAACCTAATCGAGTTTTCGAAAATACCGAGTCTGGGAGTGGATATGTTGAACTTTTGGAAGTTAACGAGTATATGTATACGTACCCAATCTCCCTCCCCCCCCCCCCCCCCGTTTTTAATGATGGGGAACAGCTAAGCTTGTCTCCTGCGACGAATTGCCTATGTACCCTCTTCAGGGAGCAAGACGTCTCGTAGTTCGGTTTAAAGTGTGGTCTAGTGGTAGTACTTCTTGAGGTGCATCGTGTTCCAATTTCTTGGAATTTTGATGTCCTGCATGTTCGTGATTTTGTATGTGGCTGGTCGGACTACTTTTATAACTTTGTAAGGTCCTTCCATGTTTCTTGGAATTTTGATGTCCTGCATGTTCGAGAAAACATCCGTCAATACCAGCAGGAAGCGTTTTTGCTTTGACCTATGCATAGGTACGACTATGTCCATCGACCATTGCATGAACGGATATGGTGCCGAGATTGATGAGTGGATCTCTGTCGGTTGGTGGATAGTAGGGGCGTGTCTCTGGCATTTTTTGCATTTTCGCGCAAAGTTTTTGTAGTATTTGATTTTGACTGCAAGGGACCTTCCGCCAGAGTGATTTCCGCAAGACTAGAATGGACTTCTTCCATTATTCTTCGTGCTTTCCCTCCTTCTATGCAGGTCATGAGCAGCCCATAAAATCTCCACTTGTAGAGTTCCCCGTCAACCAAGACGTATCGTGCGGATTGGGTCTTAACCTTTCGAGCCGCCCTTATATCCGTTGGTAGTTTCCCGTCGGCGATGTATGCAAGGATTGTCTCTGTCCAAGGTTTGTAGAATCCGTACTCAGATTGCTCAGAGTCTTCAGTTGCTTGGATATCGAGTTCGTCGGCGTTTTCATCGGGTTAATCGATCAGGTTTATGACAATAGGCAGCCTGATGCTAGGATTCTCTATGAATTCCACGGGAATTACCCTTGATCTGAGCTGGATGCCAAGCCGAATAAGGCATCAGCCTGGGCTTTTTCGGCGCGAGGAATCCTGGTAAGAGCGAATTGATTGTAACTTTGATCCAAGTTCTGAATGAGTTTTAAATAAGCGTCCATTATTTCTTCCATTGCTTTGTATTCTCTGCTGTACTGGCTTGCTACAAGTTGGGAATCGCATCAGGCATGGATGTTGCGTATCTTTAGGACATGGGCCAATCGTAAGCCCGTGATCACGGCTTCGGACTCGACTTTGTTGTTCGAGGCGTGGAAAAGTAGTCGGAATGAATATTCCAGCATTTCTCCTATTGGTGACATGAGTCTGATGCCGATTCTGGATCCCTGTTTGGACGAGGATCCATCAACGTGGAGGGTCGAAGTCGAGTCGGGTTCTTGGTTAGTTGTGCACCCTCCATGGATTTCTACCATGAAATTGGCGAGTACATGAGATTTTGCGCATGTTTTTGCTCGATATTCGATGTCGTACTCGCTTAGCTCGATTGGCCATTTTGCTAATCTTCCAGATTGACTGGGATTGCAAGATCGTGCTCAGTGGGAATGATGTGAGTACCACAATCTTATGGGATTGGAAGTACGGTCTTAACTTTTGTGCTGACATAACGACCGCAAGTGCCAATTTTTCCATCATCGGGTATCGCGTCTGTGACACCCCCGATGTGGTCTAAATACAAGTTGACTCGACCAGCCGTGCAACAATCAAACAAGAACATGCACAGCCAATCACTATTAACTTAAAAAAAAATCGAGAGGCCACAATGTGTACCTCAACGATTAACCCAAAGTTCCCGAAAAATATCCAGGTACCTTAGGCCAATCGCCTAAGTACACATATCCTATTAGGTACAACCCGAGGCTTTTCAACCTTACTGAGTAATACCAAATAGTTAGTTCGTCCAGAAAAGGACTAATATCTTATGGAACACGTACTTAAAGAAACATTCTTTAATACATTATATAATATTCTTTCAAAAGCATCTTACAAAATATTAATGATTAACCTCGAGGTTTTTGGTCAACAAACTTTATACATAGGATATATCAAAACTACTTTGCAAGGATAATAAAACTACCGCTGGCTAATGCTGTTCCTTCCCATCCTAGAGTAATGGTCTCCCGACTACTGGTTACCTGCATCACAAATGAGTCATGAGTAACTAGTTTACTAAGTGAGACTAATCCCGCAACACCAACACATATTAAAATTATCCCGAGCAGTCGACACCATTTTAATGCAGTGGCGATATATTCCATAATTATTATATATATATAAGGCCTATCATTCCTTCGATATGAATCATATCTTAAACATCACCTCCACAACACCCGCCATTCACTCATACGTATAATATAATATATATATATATATTAAACCAAAAAAAAACACCAAGGCTAATCGAGCCTAGCGGGAAAAATAAATATAACCATCATCTCAATCAGATATTCGAAGATCGAACATCTAACGCTGCATGCAGTTACACGGTCTCCAGGGTGCGACCCCATCATCGTGTCTTCGGGACATTGTTCCATATCGCAGGACCAATTCACGGTAATGCGGGACTTTTAGGGAGAGTGAGTATACAATAAGACTTCACATGATTCATACTTATGTACTTATATATTAGTACTTGAGAACAAGTACTAAGGCTCGGGATAAACCTCAAATAATAATTCATAATATTTCTTAAGTGTTTATAATAAGTAAACACTTCACAGTTTAATATAGTTCAAGAAACTTACTTATCTATTAAGCATAATCATTTATTTTACTCAAGCAACACTAATTCATAACTCATCAGTCATCTATCTAGACTCACCTTTAAATCTATGAGTTTGGCCAAGAAAGACAAGAATCGAGCTCAAGCCAAACGTTCATAACTTGCCGATAATTCACAAAGTAGAATGAGGACAAGACATGTTTCGGCTGGTCTTACCACTGACCTCGACCATCTGAACCAATAACATAATGGTTGGAAAAAAGGTTAATCAATCTAGTTCAAGAAGAAACGCAACTCAGATCAGATATTTTGATTCAGGAAAATTTAGTTCACACCATGATCTGACCGGTTAAGCTTAGCTAAAAACCATATCAGTTCAAGCATAAATCGGTTCAGCTAAGATGATTCAGAACAGAACAAGTTCAGCTCAGATCAAGTTCAGGTAACACCGGTTCAAATCAGCTCAGCTTGGTTCTGCTAGAATAAATAAGTACTTGACAAGTTCAGACCTTAGTCAGCCCGGTTCAGATAACATTAGTTCAGGACAAGATTACATAAGTTTGGTTTAATTTAGACATTTCACATAAGTTCAGCTACTGGTTCAATGAGACAGATTCAATCATGAACTAACAAAGACTGAATCATATATAAACTTATTCAACTGACCCTGACAGGCTAATCAATACATAGCACTTGGTTCTCAACAAACAGAACTGAAACAGGGGACTGAAGCTTAACAAAACTGATGTCATCAAACACATAAACTCTTACCGACTCAAATCAACAACCTTCTGAATTTAACTGGTACACCACTTATACTTGAAGCCACGCCTAACCTGATCAGTACCCTATAAAGCCAAGGTCGGATTCATTCAGAAAAAATCTCAAGTGCAGCCAAACTAACATAACTGCTCACGGAAAACTGATCCACACACATCTTACTGATAAAAATCAAAGGCTGGAGAACATGGTGATTCTCAACTTCAGGATGCCAAAACTTCACCTCTTAAAAACACCAAAACTCACTGGTTTGTTGTAAATCTCGTGTCTTGCTAGAGGTTGATCTCGAACTAGAACTAGGTTAGAGAGAGAGAGAGGTAGGTGGCTAGGTTAGATTGTGTGTAAGACTTGTTCTTATTGATTTTCTTGTGTATCAATAAAGTACAATAGGGCCACATATATATATGGCCTCATGGCCGACTTGCCCACATCTTATACTCGATGTGGGACAAGTTTACGTTAGGTAAAACTCGGCCAAGTAAATGGTAGCTGGGCTTGGGCTAAAATGGAGAAGCCTTGGTCGGTTTGGATAAGGATGGCCCATCCGAGAATCATATGGGCCAAGTATCGACAAAGTAGATAAGCCCACTTATGTGCATTCCAAAACCATAAGGTTTACAACACTCCCCCTGAATGCCATAACCAGCTAGAGTTCGCAATGCGTTTGGTATACTGCCTCGTTAAAACCTCTCTATGGTAAACCCAAAACCCAATGTGGTAAAAAAGGAAGCCATAGACAGGAAAAAGAATACAGCCACATTACTCCCCCTGAAGTGAACATCACTGAATGTTCTTCAGTCTTCTCATTTCTATCTCTCCATGATGAGTCACTGATTGTATCATCCCTTCGGTTGAACTATGTATCGCCTTTAGGGATAATGGTCGAAACTTCCTTCCATTGGTGAATCACTATCGACCATCTATGCTGGATCATCATCAACCGTATCACTCTGATTCATCGACCGGGTTAATCACTTGTATCATGTGTGATCAATACTTCTGGACGGTTTGATGAAGTTACTTGCAGCCTTGGCTTGTTTCAATGGCCTTCACGAGGTTGCAGTACCTCCATGAGTGAACTCATAACCTGTTTATGATCAAACAAATTTGCATTTGCAAAACCAATTTTCCCTTCTTTGGGTTGGTTAGTATGGTTAGTGTAAACAAACTTTAAACCTTTCGTTTCTTGTAAATAAATAACGAAGTATAAGTTTACCATTACCATTACCTTTCTTCATCATCAGCTAGATTTTAAATTATGCATAGTTGTATGCATGCTGATGGATTATGGTTATGATCATTATATACATTTGATATAGATCTGGTCAACCATTTTATCAATGGTTATCTTATATGGTATCTATGGCTCATGATCAGGCCACTCGTGGTTAGGTCTTGTGTTTCATGACCTCTTTCTTAACCACAACCATATTGATTTATTTCTTGACCATTATGTGTTTTATGTGGTCATATGGTCGATTGTAATTATATCGACCTTTATGGTCTAACCATTGTATCAACCGTGCCTCGACCATAATCGTATTTGGTCGTATGGGCCTTTGCCCGGTATGCACACTTATAGCCGTATGATCAACCACTTTGGTTTCTCTGATCTTAATACTTTTCATCATATGGTTGTCCATGAGGTTTCCCTGGCCAAAATTAGGTTGGCTCGTAGGGACCTTGGATAAGTTTTATTGCGGCCATATGGTCGACCGTTAGGTCGGCATGACAATTTTGCCTCTCGGCCCTTATGGCCATCATGGTCGGAATTATAAGATTCCACTCAGCCTTCGACCTTACTGGTCTTTATACGAACGTTTGGTTCGACTAAGGTCCCTTGACCATGGCTGTAAATCTTAATCCAATGACCATGGCTGTATGTTCAGCCATTCTTATATCGATGACCTCGACCGCATCTGTTATAGACTGCTATGGTCGATATGGATGGAATCAACATTCTTTATGACCATTTCATATTTCTTTCAATATGCTCTTAGTTTTGGAACAACCATAAACAATATAGACCAGGATCTGAAGATCCAAATATTATGACCATAACTTGTCTAAGAATCAAATCGATAACTTGTATCGTTTTGGAATCAATCAACTTTCTTTCAAGTTGGTTTGTGAACACAAGGAATTTCATTCTTATAATGAATATATGAACTGATTCTGATGGTTCTTATAGAACTCATTCACTAACTATCATTTGATTGATAATATCATATGCAGCTGTAGTTGTATCAGTTCTTAGATGGCTAAGGAACAAAGCCGTTCTTTGAGAATTTCTTTTATCATCTTATGGTACATTTAGTACCTTTATCCAGTGATTAATATACTGCTTACTACATCATCATTTCTTTCCAGACATTTTCATTTCGGATTGTAGTAGCATCCACCACAGATCTTATCTGTTATAATTTGTTCCTTGGTCTTTGTGAGTAACTTTGTGTGATCAAGCCATTCTTTAAATGCTTTTAAGTAGGATCATGCACGTCTTAGACCACGTGACAATGTCCTTTATCTCACGGTTTTCGTTTCCTCACACGACCCCATTCACTGGTTTATCGGATGGCGTTCTATGGCCAATACGTCCATCTCTTTTCAATAGGTTCTTCAAACCTTTAGACCCCACGTTTTCTTATTATGAGTATGAGTACTCACATGTGGGTTTATGATCCTCGTTTTATATTCAAGTGCTACTTTGAATGTGCAGTCTTATTTCATTGGTATTGATACCCTTTTCTGTGTTCCATTGTGTTCCAGACATGACATAGTTGATTGCAATCTTATGACCTTTAATACTTTGGTGTTTGGCGTCCCAAATCACCTTAAGTACCATGGAGTTTGGCGTCCCAAATTCTATTGTATGGTATCTTATATTGTGGTCGACCATTTTCTATGTCTGGGAATGATTTCCTTTTATGACCTCGGGAAATTGTTTGCACCATTTCATTTCCTTCTGAGGTTCCTTTATTTTATGGAACATATTGGTCTATCTTGAATAGACTCTGTAGCAATTTGATTGTGTCTCTTCTAGGACAACAATTCATTTGGTGCAAGCTGGTATTATTTTCGGGTCATTGTGTCTGGCATCTAGTGTTACTAGCTTTTATATCATTTGGACGTCTTATCTTTGCTTATCCGAGGATCTTGCCAAGACAATGATGGTTGATACCAATCTCTTTATGGTTGATACTATTCTCTTTACCAGCTTATAACGTTCTCCTTTTAATGTTGGATGGTCGGATTACTTATGCAATCCATGAACCTAGCCACTTGATCTGATCACCCATATTTGGCTCAAGGTTTCTTAAAATTCGTGGGAGAAAGTCATACTCCCATCCAACATATATTCTCATCCTCAATCCTCTGCTGAGGTTCAATCTTAAGTGGCACATATGTTTGTGGTGGAATGTTCAGATTTTCTTAAGATGGTATATGTCTGGTTTATGACCCTTGATCTGAGATGAGAATATCTATGCTCACTTATATGGCCTGATGCATCTTTGGACATGTAATATTATGATGTCATTTAAGCTTTAGGCTTGACGTGGATGATGTACCACCGAGAGATTTAAAACTCTAAGCCACTTATAGCATGGTTATATACCATGGTACACAAAATTTTTAGTGTGTTTATGGACCACGTGATTTGTCCTCACTCCCCCTCATGAACATACTTGTAATTTCGTGATGCTTAGGAAAATAAAGCCTAATAAGTTTCCCTTGTGTACATGTTACACAACGTGAGATTTTATGGGATAACTCTTTGTGCCTTTTCTTTCTTTGCATCAAGTTTGGACTCGGATGGCTAATATGGTCATGCCATTAAGTGTAATTTCGTGTGGTATACCAATCTGGTTACCATGGCTCTTTGGCTCGTATCATACTGATCCTTAGCATAGTTTAGATCAGAGTATATAGGTATAGTCTTTGACCACTTTCCTTATAAGGCTTTATAATCTGAAAAAAACTGATGTTTCCTTTGCCCATTGGTATAATGTGGAAACCATTTATACTGAAGTATAGAACTCAATGGGTCTTTCATTTGGGTGAATGCCTTTTGTGGTCTTACAATATTGACTATCCTTATTTTAATCAATCACTTTATAAAATAAAACACTTAGAAATATAAAAGCCTAAACACCAAAACATCACTTTATTCTACTTGGTTATCATTTCAGCATATCTGAAGTTTCATGATCCATGGGATCGTATTTGCTATGATCAATTTCGTGACCCATAAGGTCATCTTGGTTGTGATCAAAGTCACCCTCATCATCCTGATACATCATATGAGCTTCTAGATTCTTGCCTTTTAGACTCTCTTGATAGAGGACGACCAGATGCTTAGGAGTTCGGCAATTCTTTGCCCAATGGTTTATCATTCTGCATGTATGGCAAGGTGAAGTCCCAGGATTTTGTAACCTTGAAGATGTCCCATTGTCTTTGCCTTTACCACGTCCATGATTGGACTGGCTTGGACGGTCATAAGGGGTAACACACCCTTTGTTATGGCTACCACGTCCACGTCCTCACACTTGACTTCCACGTCCACGTCCTCGCACTTGACTTCCACGTCCACGTCCTCGCACTTGACTTCCACGGCCGCGTCCTCGCCCATATGAGGAACTGCGACCCTTTTGGTCATAATGGACATGGTTGGACTCTGTACAATCCTTAGGCTGGGCATGATTTTCCTCTGGGACCGGCTTAGTACCTAGGGGTCTAAGCTCAATGTTCTTCAATACCAGTTTGTTGTTCTGTTCTGCAAGCAATAAACAGTGAATGAGTTCACTTGTAGGTTTTAAAACCTTTTTGTCTATATTGTTGGTGAACCAACATATTGCTTGAAGACATTGTCTGGAATGTCTTTTCTAACAACTGCTTATCAGTTAGAATCTCGCCACATAGCCTTAATTGTGAGACTATCATGAACAAGGCTGAGTTGTATTCATTCACAGACTTAAAATCTTGAATCCTGAGATGTACCCACTCATAGGTGGCTGCTGGAAGAACCAAAGTCTTCTGATGATCTTATCTCATCTTAAATTCTTTCCATAGCTCATATGGATCATTCACTGTGAGGTATTGAGCTTTCAAGCTTTCCTCTATGTGATGTCAGATGTGCATAAGGGCTTTTGAGTTCTCGGCCATTGGCTCCAAGAGATATCTCAATGTTTAATGCCCATTGCAAATAATTGTCACCTTTGACACTGAGGGGTGCAAAGTCCAAGTTTGTGATGTTTGGCATCTGATAATAAGATTCAAATTGCTTCGGTCTTATTATACCACATCTCTTGTCCATTTAAAATCGTAATGAAAATCAGTTTTAAAACCGATTGGACAAGCACACGGTCTGGCTGTACGTCGTGGTACGCTTCATCGACCTATGTGGTTCGTGGTCTATCCGTACGTACTGGTACGGGTCATCGACCATCCGCGATCTAGCCGTACTGGGTACGCATCATTGATCGTTGCGGATCAAGGTCTAGCCGTACCTGAGGGTAGGCATCATCGACCTGCACAGACCTTGGTCTATCCGCATGGTGCGGGTGATCGACCGTCCGTGATCGTGGTATGACCGCGGGTCGTGGTTTGTACGGATCACTGCATGGTACGTACCACTGACCAATCGCGGTTCGTGGTCTAGCATCCTCGACCATGGGCTAGCATCATCGACCAGTGAGTCTAGCATCATCGACCAATAGGTGCATCATCGACCAATGCCTATAATTTTATGCAAAAACAAACTTTCCTTAATCATTCTAGGGTTTTAAGATTTAGATCTTATAATTTTAGAAATTTGGAAAGTTTCCTTTTTAGATAAGTTTCCTTTTTAGGAAAGTTTCCTTTTCAGGTAAGTTTCCTTTTTAGGAAAGTTTCCTTTTTAGGTAAGTTTTGTTTTAGGTAAGTTTGGGTATTTTAGGTAAGTTTCCATTTTAGGAAAGTTTCCTTTTTAGGTAAATTTCCATTTTAGGTAAGTTTCCTTTTGGGTAAGTTCGGGTAAGTTTAGGTAAGTTTCTATTTTAGGAAAATTTCCTTTTCTGATTAGGTTTTCCTTTTATAATTAGGTTTTCCTTTTAGGTTAGGTTTTCCTAAATCGGATTGATTTAGGTTTTCCTTTTTGGATTAGGGTTTTCCTCTTAGGTTTGGTTTTCCTAAATCGGATTGATTTAGGTTTTCCTTTTTAGATTAGGGTTTTAGAAATTTTGATTGTCTAGCAGCCTAACAATGAACATCTAGCAACCTAATGGTTCGATTTCAATCTTAGCAATGGCAAAAATTAAAAAACCAAACCGTGATAACCTCAACAACAGATCTAAACTTTTAGGTTTAAAAATTGGATGAACCTCAAGATAGGTTTGATGACATATCTTAATCCTTGTCGATTTTTCTCCTTGGTTTCCTCTTGGGAACCTTAAACAATCAACCAAACAAAAGATACAAAGTGGATTAGTTCTTAGATGTATGAATCAATCGATCAAAACTAAGAGAGAGAGAGATTCGCCGATTTAGGGCTTTAAACTAGGACTCGAGATGGTTGTGCTTTAGAGCAGGATCGTGCTGATAACGTGTTGTAAATCTCGTGTCTTGCTAGAGGTTGATCTCGAATTAGAACTAGGTTAGAGAGAGAGAGAGGTAGGCGGCTAGGTTAGATTGTGTGTAAGACTTGTTCTTATTGCTTTTCTTGTGTATCAATAAAGTACAATAGGGCCACATATATATATGGCCTCATGGCCGACTTACCCACATCTTATACTCGATGTGGGACAAGTTTACATTAGGTAAAACTCGGCCAAGTAAATGGTAGATGGGCTTGGGCTAAAATGGAGAAGCCTTGGTCGGTTTGGGTAAGGCTGGCCCATCCGAGAATCATATGGGCCAAGTATCGACCAAGTAGATAAGCCCACTTATGTGCATTCCAAAACCATAAGGTTTACAACATGGTTAAAGTAAGAAAAGGGTGAGAAAGGGTCATCCAAGCTCACTTCTCTTCTCTGAATTTTCTCTGATTTTATTCATGAATTTTTCTGTCTTGTTTCTGAGATGAATGAGCTCGACCAGAAAGAGTGCAAGGTAATAAATGACATGGAAAACAGCAGGAGAAGACTCAGGAAGAAAGGACAAAATTTTCAGTTCAGAATAAGACATGTGTTGAGATGAATCACACTTTCCCTCCCATGAAGTAAGGTCATTTCCTTCCCATGAAGAAACTCCGGCAGCTTGTGCATCTCACATGACTTTTAATGTAGCAAGCAGGCAGGAAGGTGCAAGTCACATGTCAAGTTCAAGAAGGAAGCAAGCAGGCTAGATGGTGCAAGGCATGTGACGGTTCAAGAATAATTTTATGAAATTTGTCGATATTTTTCGGACAGTATTGAATTATATGTTTCTCATCCTTCGCATCTCGTTCTTTTTTCGACTATGCTCGTCCAGCTTAATAAAACTCAGCTATAATAGTTAACAGTCTACCAGAAATCGCAATGGGAGACCTTTCGAGCACACGACAGTCCCGTCAAGACATTAATTCACTGGGTCGATTTTAATTTTAAATCTGATCGTCCAATCTTCAAACTGATCTTACTAAATTTCTCGACCAAAATTATATCTGCTCGTGAGGGTTATTACATTCTTCCCCCCTCAAAAGAATTCTTCCCCGAATTCTCAAAATATAGCTTTACACACTTTACTGGACAATGGAGTCTCTGAACTTATTCTCATCTGCTTGCGTCGAACAACTGATGGTTGGTCCCCAAATATTCAAACTTAAAAAAATTTCAGATTCACCAATCTTTTGATATGGTGTTCACTTATCCACAAAGGATCTTTAGGATATGCTAAATTGAGTTGCCAGTTTTCGGGTTTCAGTAGTACTATTGAATCCAATATAAGCTTAGACAACATCGCCTCACAGATTTTCAAGGGTATGTATGAAAGAAGCTCTGGTTAATAGATAACCTTTCCAACTCTGATAAAATCACTACTCGGTACAGATCAATATATCAGATTGTCGATTTCCCCAACTCTTACAAACTATCCTTTCTTTTTTGAGCAAACACCTTAGAGAAGAAATAAATGTGTTACTGCAACACAACTCTTTTCACTGCGGTTTACATAGTTCTTTTGGCAGCCTCGAGTCTCTTAATACCATCAATATGAAATCTTCCTATTTGTCTTTCTCTTATATCAACAACATAAAATGTGGAACGTTAGGTGATGTGCCATACGTGAAGGTAACATCTCGGGTCTTGTCGATGTCAACTTGATTAACCGTGCAACAATCAAACAAGAACATGCACGATCAATCACGCTAACATGATTCAGACCAAGGGTGCTACTCTCAAATACACACAATCACCCATTCCCATAATAAATTCCCTTAAGCTTCTATACACTTCTAATCTATCTGAGACCCTCTTCATAATCTTCTAAACAACTCAATCTCTCTGATGTCTCCCATTGCCAAATCTGGTTCCATTGTTTCCTGATTTCTTTCTTCTGTCCAGCAACTGAAGACTAAACAGGTTCATCTATACCAAGCTTGAATCACCCACTGAGTACTCTTGTATGACGACTCCAAACTTTCTGTATTGATACGTCCTTTGATATCTTAACAACCTTGGCATTTATATTTGCCTTATGGTCATACCTTTTCTTTCATTCATCAATCTCCTTCGGGGTCACTTATTATCTCCTTTCTAATCATCATGCTTAACTTCGGGTAGGACTTAGGTTCCTTCTCCCATGTCTCCTCTTACTGAATTTGTACAAGGCATAGTTCTCATATTATTCTCTTCATTAAATTCCTTACATGTTTTCCCTAAGTTCTCATTCTTCAACTGAGTTCCTCGGATATAAATCAGTAAGCCATCTTGATTTACTACTTGCAATCTTGAAGGCTATCCATTCCTCCTTGTAAGGCAGCCGAATAAATCATTCCAAATTTCCCTTCATGATTCTTGAGATCCTTTTCAATATTGACATGAAATTTCCTCTCTTCTAAGCATAAACAACTGTATTTGCTTTTTCATAGGGCTTCTTTGATCATTGAACACTTGCATCGTTTCTCCATACTAAAATGGTTGCGAAATTTAGTGTCAAAAACAAAAAGGCAGCCAACTTCAGCTCGTGCATCGCATAATTTACCTTATGCTTCTTTAGCTTCCTTGATGCATAAACGATTACCCTATCGTGTTGCTTTAGCATTCACCTAAACCAACACATGATGTGTCCATACATCAGTATTTGGCTGCTTAGGTTCATGCATAGCTAAGATAGACGTAGACGTCGGGTCTTTCTCTAACTCGTTGCATACTTCTTCAATCCTTTTTACTCTATTACAGGGTAACGCCTTTCTCAATCGATCAGCTCAGCGATTTTATATGGTTACAAATCCTTGAACAAACTTCTTATGGTAACCAGCTAATCCAAAGAACTTCAAATCTCAATAACAGAAATTGGACACGACCATTCGGTAATAGTAGCTCTCTTTTCTTAATTTGCATAAACTCTTTGTTCTAACACTCATTGTCTTAAGAGTCTAACCTCCAATTACCAGCAGAAACATTTACTAAATCTTGAAGTGTCCATCGAACGTCCTTGAAATAAAACTGCACCTTGCGACCGATCTTAACGACTCTTCAATTCTAGAACTTGATACTTGACCCTAATGGTCACGTCCTTGAATTAACTATAGTCAAACATAACCGCAAACTCTAGTTCTTCTTCTTTACCACTGACATGGGTACACTCCACGGCAAAGAACTAAATCGAAAGAAACCTTTCTCCAAACAAATCTTCTATCTTCTACTTCGCTCGATTAGAACCACTTGCGCAAATATCTAGGCTATTGCAGAGAATCCAAGTTCAGGATGACTACTGAATAGGTTACTTCTAGATGTTGACAATCCTTCTACCTCCTTAAACATATCTTCAAATTCTCTGATTACTAGACTTTTCTCTATACTCTGCTCCTTTTTATCTTCAACGTTCACAATGCTCAAGATTATAGAATACGTCTCTTCACCTTTTCCCAAAAGGTTTTTAACTATCCTAGACTGATACAAGCAATACGCCAACGTTTGGTAGAATACCACTATAGGCCAATGGGACTGGTCTTCTTTCAAAGACTTCTTTCCTCAACAACATCCTAATTGAGCTCGGTAACTAGATAGCCAATCTAACTCTATATAGAAACAAACCTCTCTAATGGAAGTACTAAGGAATGGGAATGGCATACGAAGGCATACCATAATTCTAAATGGCAGCCAGTACTTCCACGAATAAGAACGGTATACTTGAATCCACCAAAAAGTGTAGGCTCTACCCAAATAGCCAAACACTTAGTTAGGGACTAATTGTAAGGAAGAGCGAACAAGTCCAACAACTGGTACCCTAGGTATATAGGTAAAAAGAATCGGGTAACTTCATGGACAAGTGTAGAATAAATCCTTACTTTTCAGAGGAAAGACCAAAGTGTGAATGACATAAACGATCCAGGACTTATCCACTTGAACAATCATGACCATCCTGCTCTCGCTAGCCACAACCATAACAACTCAGGGTCCTCGGTCTTGATCTGATGAAACGTCCCACCAAAATAATCTCCATCGACTTCCTTGACTCCTTACCTGAAACTGACCTTTGATTTGAACCTTATCGCCTTTAGACGGTCTAAATGGCACGAAGAATCTTCCTTGGCAGTAACAGCTTTCTTAACTTACATGTCATACTATATTGTTTCCTCAAAGCTCTTAAGCACTACAATCTTCAATTACTCCAATTGTTTGGGATAAATATCCAAAAAATGGCCTTATGATCTTTGGCTCATCCTCCAAACCAAAATGGGTGAATCAGATTCACTCGACTTCAACCTTCTGGCGGAAACATCTCACCTTGCTAACTCCATAAGTGGAATCTCCAATCGGTCTCATGCTTTGGGTAGAAAACACTCCATCTTAAACTCTTAAGAGAAATCGGTCTAACTTGGACTAACATTCCCAAAATAATGTTTGACGCTTAACAACTAACTCACTTCATCCTTCTTGATATTGCCTCCTTCCATATCCTTCTTGAAAACCTCGAAACAATGGGCCATGTCAATCGTCTGCTCCTAGTGTTGCATTTGAAATCTTCCTCAATCCAAAGTTTCCATCGAATGGTTTAGTCCTTCCTCAGGATCTTGTGGTCCCAACTTCTTTATCCTCTTCACAAACTTGAAGGTTTCTTGTTGCAGTGGAGTTGTGCTGGTGCGTCTATCGTCTTGTACTATACTCAAACTATTTCCTCCACCAACGCTAAGCTTGAAACAAATGATGAATCAATCATGCTTGTACGGCTCTGGTTCCGTTATGTCTCAGCATAAGATGGAAAAACTTGAGCAGCCCGGAAGAAGAAGTCAATCTTGGTGATCATGATCAGTCAAAACGCCCTAAACCAGATCATCCAAAACAACGCCGCCTTGACACCGATAACACATGAATTCGGTGATGCATTCAGTGGGTATATGCTGTTCAATATCCACCTCTCTGAAATATATCCATACTAGAACCCAAAAGCACGGCAGGAAAAGCATGACAATACCAAACCCAGGCGTGACTAGTTCAATATCGGAAAATACGATCGACTCAGTTGAGCTTGTCTTGGTGCATCTGCTATGAAAGAACACAATAAGGTAACTACCCATGACTATCTATCCTAAGATGAAGGAACCAGCCAGCATATCCTAGTTATCCTGGTGACTCATTCTGACTCAAAAAAAAACGTTTGAAACAAGTTCCATTAAAGCATCGTATAACCATGCTCTGATACTACCTTTGTGACACCCCTGATCTGGTCTAAGTACAAGTTGACTCGACCAGCCGTGCAACAATCAAAAATTACCATGCACAGCTATCACTATTAACTTAAACCAAACCGAGAGGCCACAATGTGTAGCTCAACGATTAACCCAAAGTTCCCGGAAAAGATCCAGGTACCTTAGGCCAATCGCCTAAGTACACATATCCTATTAGGTACAACCCGAGGCTTTTCAACCTTACTGAGTAATACCAAACAATTAGTTCGTCTGGACAAGGACTAATATCATATGGAACTCGTACTTAAAGAAACATTATATAATATTCTTACAAAATATTAATGATTAACCTCGAGGTTTTCGGTCGACAAACTTTATACATAGGATATATCAAAACTACTTTGCAAGGATAATAAAACTACCGTTGGCTAATGTTGTTCCTTCCTGTCCTAGAGTAAAGGTCTCCCGACTACTGGTTACCTGCATCACAAATGAGTCATGAGTAACTAGTTTACTCAGTGAGTCTAATCCCGCAACCCCAACACATATTAATATTATCCCGAGCAGTCGACACCATTTGAATGCAGTGGAAATATATTCCATAATTATTGTATATATAAGGCCTATCATTCCATCGATGTGCATCATATCTTAAACATCACCTCCACAACACCCGCCATTAACTCATACGTATAATATAAATATATATACACTAAACCCGGAAAACCACCAAGGCTAAAGGAGCCTAGCTGGAAAAATAAATATAACCGTCATCTCAATCAGATATTTGAAGAACGAACATCTAACGCTGCATGCAGTTACAAGGTCTCCAGGGTGCGACCCCATCATCGTGTCTTCGTGATATTGTTCCATATCGCAGGACCAATTCACGGTAATGTGAGAATTTTAGGGAGAGTGAGTATACAATAAGACTTCACATGATTCGTACTTATGTACTTATATATTTGTACTTGAGAACAAGTACTAAGGCTCGGGATAAACCTCAAATAATAATTCATAATATTTCTTAAGTTTTTATAATAAGTAAACACTTCACAGTCTAATAAGTAAACACTTTACTCAAGCAACACTAATTCATAACTCATCAGTCATCTATCTAGACTCACCTTTAAATCTATGAGATTGGCCAAGGAAGACTAGATTCGAGCTCAAGCCAAACGTTCATAACTTGCCGATAATTCACAAAGTAGAATGAGGCAAGACATGTTTCGGCTGGTGTTACCACTGACCTCGACCATCTGAACCAATAACATAACGGTTGGAACAAAGGTTAATCAGTCCAGTTTAAGAAGAAACTCAACTCAGATCAGATATTTTGATTCAGGAAAACTTATTTCACACCATGATCTGACCGGTTAAGCTTAGCTAAAAATCATATCAGTTCAAGCTTAAATCGGTTCAGCTAAGATGATTCAAAACAGAACAAGTTCAGCTCAGATCAAGTTCAGGTAACACCGGTTCTAATCAATTCACAACAGCTCAGCTTGGTTCTGCTAGACTATATAAGTACTTGACAGGTTCAGACCTTAGTCAGCCCGGTTCAGATAACATTAGTTCAGGACAAGATTACATCAGTTCGGTTTAATTTAGACATTTCACACAAGTTCAGCTACTGGTTCAATGAGACAGATTCAATCATGAACCAACAAAGACTGAATCATATATGAACTTATTCAACTGACCCTGACAGGTTAATCAATACACAACACTTGGTTCTCAACAAACAGAACTGAAACAGGGGACTGAAGCTTACCAAAACTGATCTCATCTAACACATAAACTCTTACCGATTCAAATCAACAACCTTCTGAATTTAACTGGTACACCACTTATATTTGAAGTCACGCCTAACCTGATCAGTACCCTATAAAGCCAAGGTCGGATTCATTCAGAAAAAATTTCAAGTGCAGCCAAACCAACAGAACTGCTCACAGAAAACTGATCCACACACATCTTACTGATAAAAATCAAAGGCTGAAGAACATGGTGATCCTCAACTTCAGGATGCACAAACTTCACCTCTTAAAAATCACCTAAACTCACTGGTTAAAGTCAGCAAAGGGTGAGAAAGGGTCATCCAAGCTCACTTATCTCTCTGAATTTTCTCTAATTTTATTCATGAATTTTTCCTCACAGATTTTTCTCTCTTGCTTTCTCTCTTTCTCTCTGAATTTTTCTGTCTTGTTTCTGAGATGAATGAGCTCGACCAGAAAGAGTGCAAGGTAATAAATGACATGGAAAACAGCAGGAGAAGACTCAGCAAGAAAGGACAAAATTTTCAGTTCAGAATAAGACATGTGGTGAGATGAATCACACTTTCCCTCCCATGAAGTAAGGTCATTTCCTTCCCATGAAGAAACTCCGGCAGCTTGTGCATCTCACATGACTTTTAATGTAGCAAGCAGGCAGGAAGGTGCAAGTTACATGTCAAGTTCAAGAAGGAAGCAAGCAGGCTAGATGGTGCAAGGCATGTGACGGTTCAAGAATAATTTTATGAAATTTGTCGATATTTTTCGGACAATATTGAATTAAATGTTTCTCATCCTTCGCATCTCGTTCTTTTTTCGACTATGCTCGTCCAGCTTAATAAAACTCAGCTATAATAGTTAACAGTCTACCAGAAATCGCAATGGGAGACCTTTCGAGCACACGACAGTCCCGTCAAGACATTAATTCACTGGGTCGATTTTAATTTTAAATCTGATCGTCCAATCTTCAAACTGATCTTACTAAATTTCTCGACCAAAATTATAACTGCTCGTGAGGGTTATTACAGAGTCTTTGCGTCGTGCAAAGTTTTTCTTACGTAAAAGATGGGCTTTTGCTCGCCGCGTTCCTCTCCAATGACGACACCGCTTACTACCGTGACCAATACTGCAATATACATGAACAATGGTTCCCTTTCACGGGTTTTGCGAGTACCGGGGGAGTGGCCAAGTAGTGTTTCAGCTGTTGGAAAGCATTCTCGCACTCTTCGGTCCACTCAAATTTCTTGTTCCCTTTTAAAATTTCGTAGAAAGGTAAGCAATTTTATGTTGATCGTGAGATGAATAGGTTGAGCGCTGCGACCCAACCGGTCAGTCTCTACACCTCTCATTTTGTTCACAGAGATGTCATCTCGATCAGAGCAGTGATTTGTTTTGGGTTAGCCTCGAACCCACGGTAGGTGATGAGATATCCCAGGAATTGTCCTGATGCTACCGCAAATCTGCACTTTGCGGGGTTCAGTTTCATATTGTGGAGGCTCAGCCTTTCAAAGCATTCTTGGAGGTGGGTTATATGGTCCTGATCTTCGAGAAATTTTAAGAGCATATCGTCGATGTATACCTCTATTGTTTTTACGAGCTGTTCCGAGAACATACTGTTGACTAGCAGTTGGTAGGTTGCGCCAGCGTTCTTAAGACCGAACTGCATTACCCTGTAACAGTAAGTGCCGTAATCAGTTATGAACGCTGTTTTTTCTTGATCGTCGGGGTTCATCCTGATCTGATTGTACCCGTCGAAAGCATCCATAAAGGATAAAATTTTGTTCCCTGTCGTTGCTTCGACTAAGCAGTCGATGTGTGGAAGTGGAAATCTAACCTTCGGGCACGTTTTGTTGAGATCGGTGAAATCGACGCAAACCCGTCACTTTCCGTTCTTCTTTTTGACAACAACCGGGTTGGCTAGCCAGTCGGTATATCTGACCTCTGTTATAGATCCGACTTTGAGGATTTTTTCGACCTCATCGTTAACCGCACCAGCACGTTCTGGTCCCAACTTTTGTCTTTTTGTTTGACGGGTTTGAAAGTCGGCTCGACGTTGAGTTCATGACAAGTGATGTTGATGTCAATCCCTGGCATGTTTTCCGCGGTCCATTTGAACGTGTGCAAGTTATTTTTCAGACAATCTATGAGCTCGATCTTCAAAGTTTTTTGCTCAGCTTTGCACCAATTTCAATGCAGTGGTCCATGAATGCTTCGTCAAGGCACACCAAGATGACGGGTTCACAAGTCGGCTCACGGTTTTCTTCCAAAGCTTTGATAACCCACGACTGCCAAAAGATGTCATCTTGTTCTGGGGCATTGTCTACAATGTATGATTTCTTTTTCTTTTTGGGCGGAGTCTCTGCTGACGGTTTTTTGCGTTTTGATTCTGTGGCAAAAATAAATGGTGTCGATTCCGCAAAGTGTTGGGAATTTGAGACACATGTGGTATGTTGACGGGACGGCCTGCATTGAATTTAGCCATGCAGTTCCTACGATTGCGTTATATGATGTGGGTCGATCGATGATCAGGAATTCCATGATTTTTGTTATGTTGCCGGCTCTAACCAAGAGGTTAATTGTACCAAGAGTCATGGCAGCCTCCCCCGAGATTCCTACTACCGGGCTTGGGTTTTCCGTAATTTTGGATGGATCACTTTCCATCCTCTCGAGGGTGTTTTTGAAGATGATATTGACTGAGCTTCTGGGATCGACCAATATCCTTGCGAGATCAATATTCTGGCATGTTAGCTTGACAACAAGGAGATCATTGAGAGGTTTGGTCGATTCGGTCATTGCTCTCTCCTTGAATGAAATGACGTCGCCACCCGTTTGGTTAGGCATCTCGCTTCTAAGTAGTTTGGTGATTTTTGAGTTAGAGAATCTGACCCCCCTCCTTCTAGCGCCAAACAATGGGAACCAAAATTCGCACTGTCAATTTTCGTAAATAATGGAAAGCCAAGAGAACCCGACTTTCCTAGAGGTCCTGGATTATCTGGGTAAACACACGAAAACAAAGATGAAAGAGATAACAGAATATCGATGTAAGTTTCACAGAGGCGTTTTTATTAATTGATAATAACTAACTACATGATTTTCCAAAAAACAAAACGAGTAGAATCTAGCTAACAAAGAGAATCTCATAACAAAGAAGGAGAAGAATCTCCATAAAGTTTCAAGTATGTAGCCCCCTTATATCCTAAGTTCTTCTAAATTAGCAGAGTTATTCTAGATCTAAATCTTCGGATCCCTTTCCCTTAGCTTTAGAGAAACTGACCCAGAAGGCATATATCTCGATTTTCATCATTATCTTGGAAACTTGACATTTATCTTCTGATTTTGCGAGTACGGATGCGCCATCATAACATTGATGGGCTTAATTTCGGATGAAATCACAACTGGGTTTTTAGCCGCGTTTTAGGCCTCTTCGGGCCTTATTTCGACTAAAACGTTTTTTTACGATTTATCCAAAAGAACGTTTAATGATATGACGCCGCTATGTTTAGGAATTTTATACTTCTCGTATAGTTTAGACGAATGTGGCGTTGAGTTAACCGTCGTCATTTATACGATAACCATGAACTTCAATCGGGAAGATGAGTCTTTTCATTTTTTTGTCGTAAAGTCCCAACGGTAACTCCGATCGAGACAAAATGAGGGGTGGATCCGCCGGGGTTCAACCAGAAGGCATAAGGTCCATTTTCGGTTCAGCTCACCTTGGGGGCGAGTTGGGTTTGTCCAACTCGTCGAACAGGAAAGCTGACCACTTTACTTGGTCCAACTAGCCCGTTCGGCGAGTTGACCACCTTGCTTGATCCAACTCGCCGATCGGGTGAGTTGGCCATCGTGCTTGTTCCAACTCGCCGATCGGGCGATTTGACCATTGTTATTAGTCCAACTTGCCCGATCGGTGAGTTGGATTGAACCAACTTGCCCGATCGGTGAGTTGGATTGAACCAACTCACTGAACGGGCGAGTTGGATGACCTGATGGGTCGAACTTGCCGAATGGGCTAGTTGAACGGACTACTTGGTCCAAGTCCCCCATTTGGCGAGCTGGACCAGTCCGATTCAACCAACGGGCGGGCCGGACGATCAAGACTTATGGTTGTTTTGTTCTTTCAATACTTTGGATCCCTTCGTTCGAGGACTTACCGTATCAATCTTTTTCAAAATCTATTCGAAACTCAATTTCGGTTTTCCTGGTCTTCTTTTCTCTAAAACCTTGTGATACATCCTAGATTCAGACATGATCACTCAATCGGACTAAGGGGATATGAACTCGCCAAAGGGAGAACTGGTGGAATGAATGGTGACACAAAGGGTTGTGGAAGGCCCAATGATACTACCAGACTTCGATCGTTGTCGGATGTGACGCACCGGTCCAACAAAAGAAGGTTCGAAACTTGGAGATAACCTCACCGAGAAACTAAGAAGTGTTCTAAAGAAAAAACTAAGAGATAAACTCAAATAAAAGGGGAATACTCAATGATTTATTTCGTGGGTCTTAGGCCCTATTTATAAGATTACAAGTTGTAGAAATCCAAAGAAAATGTGCCAAAACAAGGCATAGAAGACCGACAACAAAGAATTGACTACATAAATGTGTTGACTGAAAACAAAGACTAGATCTGGTCTTCCACACGGTTTTGACTTGTCTTGGGACTCTCCTTTGACTGCTTGGTCGAAAATATTCTAAGGATATCTTGTTTACTTCTTGAGCAAAGTTGTAAACCATAGAAGTGTTTGGATCCACATTTTGGCACAAATGCAGTCCGAAACATGCCCATTAGTCAAGAATGTTTTCCTTAGCTTTTCTGATAGTTTTGGCCCATGGAAATGACTTAGAAACTTGAAGAGATTTTCTTGGTTTATCAGAATGGGAGTTTACCGATTGTATCTTCTCGGGGGGGGGGGGGGGGGGGGGGTCGAACCAGTTCGGAAGATCGAACTAGCTCGCTCAGCTCGTCCAAATGAGTGTCAATCCAGCTCAGCTCATCTAGGATAGTGTCATTCCAACTCACTTGAGTATTCAGCTCATCCAAGATAGTTTCAATTAGCTCATCCAGATCCAAGGCAGTGTCGGTCCAGCTCACCTGAGTGCGCACATGTCTGAATTTGCGAGAACTAAAGATCACCTTGTTTGTAAATGGCATAACTCCTACATCTGAACTCTGTTTGATCTGATTTTTATTCTAGGAGCTCCATAATTGAGTTGAGAACATTCTCCAAGTTATTTCATGCGTATAAGCCTCGTTTTTTGGAAGAAATTAGTCAAACAATGAACATATATCTTTATTGCTTCCCATGATCAAGCCATGCATGTCTGTTTTCCCCGGTGTGCTATCCAAGGGCTAATCATCCCCTCCCTCTTGAAAAGGATTTGACCTCAAATCCATTTTAACTGTATCAAAAGGAAATGAATCAGGCAAAAAGAATCTAAATAACATGTAAAATTTAGTGAAGGGAAATTTTGGAAAGAAACTTCCTTGGAGTATTGATGCCATTTTCTTTGCGTCTCCAAATCTCAGGCTGATAAGAACGGTCAATACTTTCTCTTTTATGCGGCTGAACCTTTTTATCTTGGGCACTCAAAAAAACATTAAAATACCAGGATCATATGTGCAAGACATGTACATTTTCAAATCAGAAATCAAAGTGTCTTTCAGAAGAACATGTAGCACAAGTTTCAGCCTTTCAAAATTCACATCAAAATAAGAATTAATGACCAGAAGGGTTTCCGGGCACATGATTGCATAGTTCCTAAAGAAAGATTTCAAAAAATGCACAGGTTTCTCAGATTTAGAACACAAAAGATCAAGATCAGATTTAGAATAAGAATGGGCTGGTTTCAAAACAAAATCACAACAAAAATCAATTTCAGCTCTAAGTGATTTTGTTTTCTGAAAATTACTAACCATAAGCTATTTCCAGGCAAGTGTGGGAGAAAAAAAATCATTAGTGATCAGTTCATGACTAGAAAAACGCAGATCAAAACCATTATACTTACAGCAAACAAAGGAATCACAAGGTTTTCGGAAACATAAATCTGGTTGTTGCAAAACAGGCTCAAATGACTTTTAAAGATGATCAAAACCCTTGCTATGATTAAATAACTGATCAAAACTCAAAATAATATCAGAATGGTTGTCATTGCCATTGAAAACGTCTTTGATCAAAAAATTCATCAGGTTCAAACACATTAAAAGAATTAAACATGTTTTAGAAAACAGAATCTGAAACACGAAATTCTATTACTTTTTCAAAACAAAACATTTCACATCTTTAGAACTGATCTTAACAAACAATTCAGGCAGAAAACTAATCAAATCTGATCCCTCACAGTGCTTTGTGAACAAAGTAGTAGGAGCTGTGCCGGGATCAAAGCAAAGATGGTTCTCCATGTTGTTGGATGTTATGTTTGATGCTTCCTCATCAAAGATTGGACCAATTTCGTCTTCCTTGTCAAATATGGGACCTAGATCATCGTCCTTGGGTCTCCTACTGTCAAGCAGTGGTCCTTGATGTGGGTAGTCGAATGGCTCTTCTTCAAAATCTTGTGAAACTAGAACAAGACTACTCGGATGCTCCGGTTCACAACAGGTTAGTCCATTAGTTTCTTCATCATTAAACATAAAATCAGATTTTGGAGACGGAATATCACATTCATCCTCACAAATGATCAAAATTTCCAAAAGTTCTTCATCATTTTCATAAAAAATGGGTAAAAAGTCTGAAAAATTATTTAGCTCTTAAAGGTTGTTTTCATAGTTACCTTTGGGTTCTTCACTGATGAATATTGATGGTTCAGCTACTGTTGCACGTGTGGCTATGCTCTTCTTGTGGCTCTTGCTGACATCCTTATGTATTTTCATCATCTCTTTCTCAAAGTTATCACAGATCTCTTGGACATCAAACCGACGAAAAAGCCTCTTTTGATATGCTTCATCTCTAGATGGTTTGAACTGCTCTTTGCACCTCCTGTTTGACATCTGATGTGGTCTTCTTAGGGTTGGGATTTCTTGCCGTTTGGATGTTTCTTTGCCACGTTTCTTGTGAAGACCAAACATCTTTATCCTGAAAATTACTCAACACAAAAGGTTAGCAGATAAAAATTCTCACTCTCTCAAGTGTTTAATCGCACCCACTCAAGTGTTTCTCTCGGATTTTAGTAGTCACTCAAGAGTCTCCTCTCAAAGTTCTAAGAGAAAAATCAAGTAACCCAATGCTTTCTCCAAGTAAACAAGAGATGAAAACAAGATAGAAAGATAAGAGAATTGGTTTTGAAATCCGTATTAACCACTCCAAGGCTGGATTTCTCTTCAGCCAGCAGGATTTCTCTTCCACCACCAAGCCAAATAAATCAATTTTTTTTCCATAGATCTTTTTTTTCTTTTCTTTTTTATTGAAGAATGGCGATAGGTAAGGTAGTGGCCCGAATTTGAGATAAAAAGAAGAAGAAGAGGTGTTTTAGAAATGGAAGATGAGAAGATAAAAAGATAGTACCGATTGAGTGGCTCTTATACCACTTGATACGTCCTAGATTCGGACATGATCACTCAATCGGACTAAGGGGATACGAACTCGCCAAAGGGAGAACTGGTGGAATGAATGGTGACACAAAGGGTTGCGGAAGGCCCAATGATACTACCAGACTTCGATCGTTGCCGGATGTTATGCACCGGCCCAACAAAAGAAAGTTCGAAACTTGGAGAAAACCTCACCAAGAAACTAAGAAGTGTTCTAAACAAAGAACTAAGAGATAAACTCAAATAAAAGGGGAAAACTCAATGATTTATTTCGTCTCTCTTAGGCCCTATTTATAAGATTACATTTTGTAGAAATTCAAAGAAAATGTGCTAAAAACAAGGCATAGAAGACCAAAAACAAAGACTTGACTACATAAATGTGTTGACTGAAAACAAAGACTAGATCTGGTCTTCCACAAGGTTTTTAATTGTCTTGGGACTCTCTTTTGACAGCTTGGTCGAAAATATTCTAAGGAATATCTTGTTTACTTCTTGGGCAAAGTTGTAAACCATAGAAATGTTTGGATCTACATTTTGGCCCAAATGCAGTCCGAAACATGCCCACTCGTCAAGCATATTTTCCTTAGATTTTCTGATAGTTTTGGCCCATGTAAATGACTTAGAACCTTGAAGAGATTGGCTTGGTTCATCAGAAAGGGAGTTGACCGATTGTATCTTCTCGGGTGGTCGAACCAGCTCGGAAGATCGAACTAGCTCGCTTAGCTCGTCCAAATGAGTGTCAATCCAGCTCAGCTCGTTTAGGATAATGTCAGTCCAATTCACTTGAGTGTTCAGCTCATCCAATATATTGTCAATTAGCTCATCCAGATCCAGGCGGTGTCGGTCCAGCTCACCTGAATGTGCTCATATCTGAATTCACGAGAACTGATGATCACTTGGTTTGTAAATGGCATAACTCCCAAATCTGAACTATGTTTGATCTGATTCTTATTCAAGGAGCTCCATAATTGAGTTGAGAACATTCTACAAGTTATTTCATGCGTATAAGCCTCATTTTTTGGAAGAAATGAGTCAAACAATGAACATATATCTTTACTACTTCCCATGATCAAGCTATGCATGTCTGTTTTGCCCGGTGTGCTATCCAAGAGCGAATCATCCCCTCCCTCTTGAAAAGGATTTGACCTCAAATCCATTTTACCTCTATAAAAAGGAAATGAATCAGGCAAAAATATTCTAAAGAACATGTAAAATTTAGTGAAGGGAAATTTTGGAAAGAAACTTCCTTGGAGTATTGATGCCATTTTCTTTGCGTCTCCAAATCTCAGGCTGATAAGCACGGTCAATGCTTTCTCTTTTAAGAGGCTGAACCATTTTATTCTGGGCACTCAAAACAAACATTAAAATACCAGGATCATATGTTCAAGACATGTACAGTTTCAAATCAGAAATCAAAGTTTGTTTCCGAAGAACATGTAGAACAAGTTTCAGCCTTTCAAAATTCACATCAAAATAAGAACTAATGACCAGAAGGGTTTCCAGGCACATGATTGCATAGTTCCTAAAGAACCATTTCAAAAAATGCACAAGTTTCTCAGATTTAGAACACAAAAGATCAAGATCAGATTTAGAATAAGAATGGGCTGGTTTCAAAACAAAATCACAACAAAAATCAATTTCAGCTCTAAGTGATTTTGTTTTCTGCAAATTACTAACCATAAGCTCTTTCCAGGCACGTGTGGGAGAAAAAAAATCATTAGTGATCAGTTCATGACTAGAAAAACGCAGATCAATCCTTAGAGCAAACAAAGGAATCACAAGGTTTTCGAAAACATAAATCTGGTTGTTGCAAAACAAGCTCAAATCACTTTTAAAAATGATCAAAACCTTTGCTATGTTTCAAAAATTAATCAAAACTCAAAAAAATATGAGAATGGATGTCATTGCCATTGAAAACGTCTTTGATCAAATATTTCATCAGGTTCAAACACTTTAAAAGAATTAAACATGTTTTCGAAAACAGAATCTGAAACACGATAGTCTATTACTTTGTCAAAACCAAAACATTTCACATCTTTAGAACTGATCTTAACAAACAATTCAGGCAGAAAATTAATCAAATCAGATCCCTCACAGTACTTTGTAAACAAAGGAGTAGGAGCTGTGCCGAGATCAAAGCAAAGATGGTTCTCCATGTTGTTGGATGTTATGTTTGATGCTTCCTCATCAAAGATTGGACCAAGTTCGTCTTCCTCGTCAAATATGGGACCTAGATCATCGTCCTTGGGTCTCCTACTGTCAAGCAGTGGTCCTTGATGTGGGTAGTCGAATGACTCTTCCTCAAAATCCTGTGAAACTAGAACAAGACTATTTGGATGCTCCGGTTCACAACAGGTTAGTCCATTAGTTTCTTCATCATTAAACATAAAATCAGATTTTGGAGACGGAATATCACATTCATCCTCACAAATGATCAAAATTTCCAAAAGTTCTTCATCATATTCATCAAAAATGGGTAAAAAAAATCTGAAAAATCATTTAGCTCTTAAAGGTGGTTTTCACAGTTACCTTTAGGTTCTTCACTGATGAATTTTGATTGTTCAGCTACTGTTGCACATGTGGCTGTGCTCTTCTTGTGGCTCTTGCTGACGTCCTTATGGATTTTCATCATCTCTTTCTCAAAGTTATCACAGATCTCTTGGACATCAAACCGACGAAAAAGCCTCCTTTGATATGCTTCACCTCTAGATGGTTTGAACTGCTCTTTGCACCTCCTATTTGACATCTTATGTGGTCTTCTTAGGGTTGGGATTTCTTGCCATTTGGATGTTTCTTTGCCACTTTACTTGTGAATACCAAACATCTTTATCCTGAAAATTACTCAACACAAAAGGTTAGCAGATAAAAATCCTCACTCTCTCAAGTGTTTAATCTCACCCACTCAAGTGTTTCTCTCGGATTTTAGTAGTCACTCAAGAGTCTCCTCTCCAAGTTCTAAGAGAAAAATCAAGTAACCCAATGCTTTCTCCAAGTAAACAAGAGATGAACACAAGATAGAAAGATAAGAAAATTGGTTTTGAAATCCGTATTAACCACTCCAAGGCTGGATTTCTCTTCAGCCAGCATGATTTCTCTTCCACCACCTAGCCAAATAAATCAATTGTTTTCCATAGATCTTTTTTTTTCTTTTCTTTTTTATCGAAGAATGGCGATTGGTAAGGTAGTGGCCCGGATTTGAGATAAAAAGAAGAAGAAGAAGTGTTTTAGAAATGGAAGATGAGAAGATGAAAAGATAGTACCGGTTGAGTGGCTCTGATACCACTTGATACGTCCTAGATACGGATAGGATCACTCAATCGGACTAAGGGGATATGAACTCGCCAAAGGGAGAACTGGTGGAATGAATGGTGACACAAAGGGTTGCGGAAGGCCCAACGATACTACCAGACTTCGATCGTTGCCGGATGTTACGCACCGGTGCAACAAAAGAAGGTTCGAAACTTGGAGATAACCTCACCAAGAAACTAAGAAGTGTTCTAAACAAAGAACTAAGAGATAAACTCAAATAAAAGGGGAAACTCAATGATTTATTTCGTGGCTCTTAGGCCCTATTTATAAGATTACAAGTTGTAGAAATCCAAGGAAAATGTGCTAAAAACAAGGCATAGAAGACCGAAAACAAAGATTTGACTACATAAATGTGTTGACTGAAAACAAAGACTAGATCTGGTCTTCCACACGGTTTTGACTTGTCTTGGGACTCTCCTTTGACTGCTTGGTCGAAAATATTCTAAGGAATATCTTGTTTACTTCTTGGGCAAAGTTGTAAACCCTAGAAATGTTTGGATCCACATTTTGGCACAAATGCAGTCCGAAACATGCCCATTCATCAAGCATATTTTCCTTAGATTTTCTGATAGTTTTGGCCCATGTAAATTACTTAGAACCTTGAAGAGATTGGCTTGGTTCATCAGAAAGGGAGTTGACCGATTGTATCTTCTCGGGTGGTCGAACCAGCTCGGAAGATCGAACTAGCTCGCTCAGCTCCTCCAAATGAGTGTCAATCCAGCTCTGCTCGTCTAGGATAGTGTCAGTCCAACTCACTTTAGTATTCAGCTCATCCAAGATAGTGTCAATTAGCTCATCCAGATCCAAGGCAGTGTCGGTCCAGCTCACCTGAATGTGCACATGTCTGAATTCGCGAGAACTGAAGATCACCTGGTTTGTAAATGGCATAACTCCCACATATGAACTCCGTTTGATCTGATTCTTCTTCAAGGAGCTCCATAATTGAGTTGAGAACATTTTCCAAGTTATTTCATGCGCATAAGCCTCGTTTTTTGGAAGAAATGAGTCAAACAATGAACATATATCTTTACTGCTTCCCATGATATGCATGTCTGTTTTGCCCGGTTTGCTATCCAAGGGCGCATCATGTTGTCCCCTATTTTCTACTGAGGACGCTTTTCCGGGAAGATTTAGGCGTTGATTCTGTCGTAACCGATTTTGACCCTAACAGTTGTTTATTTTGATGATATCTCGATTTACAGCAAAAGCATGAATGAACATTTGAATTACTTGAAATCTGTTTGAGAAGTGATTAGAAGATAGTATTTGTTTGCCAACTTTAAGAAATGTACTTTTGGGGCAGATCACCTTGTGTTTCTATGCTTTGTTGTAACAGCTCAGGGAATCAAAGTAGAAGAGGAGAAGGTCAAAGCAATCCGAGATTGGCCAAGTCATAAGAACATGAGTGAGGTTAGGAGTTTCCATGGCCTTGATGGTTTCTACAGAAGATCTGTAAAGATATTAGTCCCATAGCTGCACCTCTTACTGAAGTTATCAAGAAGAATGTGGGGTTTCAGTGGGAAAAGAACAACAGGAAGCCTTCCAAACTTTGAAAGGGAAGTTAACTAATGTTCCTTTGTTAGTTCTTCTTGACGTTGTGAAGAAATTTAAATTGAATGTGATGCTTCTAGTGTAGGTATTGGAGCTGTTCTGATGCAGGAAAAGAGGCCAATAGCCTACTTCAATGAGAAACTAAGGGGAACAATGCTGAATTACCCAACCTATGACAAAGAACTCTATGCTTTGATTACGGCACTCCAAACGTGGCGCACTATCTCTGGCAAAGGAGTTTATAATACATACTGATAATGAGTCTTTGAAGCACTTGAAAGGACAGCACAAGCTCAAGAAGAGACACGCCAGATGGGTAGAGTTTCTGGAAACCTTTCCTTGTGTGATCCATTACAAGCAAGGTAAGGAAAACATTGTGGCTGATGCACTGTCCAGAAGGTACACCCTCTTCACCTTTATGGAAGCTAAGCTGATAGGATTTGAATAAATAAATTCTTATTATGAAAATGATCAAGATTTTAAAGTTCAATTTGAGGAAAGAAAGAAACATACCAGTGGGGTGTTTTATCAACTGGATGGTTTTCTCTTTTATAAAAATCGACTTTGTCTACCTAACTGTTATTTGTGAGAGTTGTATGTCAGGGAAGCACATGGAGGAGGGTTGATGGGGCACTTTGGAGTTGCCAAAACACTCACCGCTTTAAAGGAGCACTTCTATTGGCCGACCTTGAGAAGAGATGTGGAGAGAATTTGCAGCAGATGTGTGGTTTGCACCCAAGCCAAGGCCAAAGCTCGACCTCAAGGTTGGTATACCCCTCTCCCCATTTCTGATGCTCCATGGGTCGATATATCAATAGATTTTGTGCTTGGATTTCCTACGACTAGAAAGGGTAGAGATTCAATCTTTGTAGTTGTTGATAGATTCTCAAAGATGGCTCACTTAATTCCATGTCACAAAACGGATAATGCTTTCATGATTATTGATCTTTTCCTTAAAGAAGCTGTTCGTCTGCATGGCATGCCTAGAACAATAATGTCTGATAGGGATACTAATTTTCTAAGTCATTTTTGGAAAACATTATGGTCTAAGCTTGGAACAAAGTTGAAATTTTCTACTACTTGTCATCCTCAAACTAATGGACAAACTGAAGTAGTTAACAGACTTTGTCTACTCTCTTGCGTGCTGTAATTAAAAGGAACATCAAAACTTGGGAAGATTATCTCCCACATGTTGAGCTTACATACAACCATTCTCTGCATAGTGCTACCAAATCCTCACCATTTCAGATTGTTTATGGTTTTGATCCATTGGAATCCTTTGGATTTGATACCATTACCTCTTACATAATACACTAATCTTGATAGCAAGGCAAAATCCGAGTTTGTTGTTTCTCTGCATGGACAGGTTAAGGAGAATATTGAAAGAAAGACAAAGGAGTATGAGAAAAATACAAGCAAGATGAGGTGTGAGGTGTTGTTGGAACCAGGAGATTTGGTATGGATTTACTTAAGGAAGGAAAGGTTCCCTGATGAGTGGAAGTCTAAGCTCTTACCAAAAACAGATGGTCCATTCACAGTACTTGAACGCATCAACAACAATGTTTACAAAATAGACCATGAAGGTAAGTATTCGGTGAGTTCTACTTTAAATATTGCTGAATTGATCCCTTTTTGTGTAGATGCCTTGGATTTGAGGTCAAATCCTTTCAAAAGAAGAGGGGATGATGTGATCATGGATGAATCAGGAGCTGATACAGAGTAGGATGAGATGGAGGAGTGTGACACTGAAGATGGAGCTGGAAAGGAGCTGAATGTGAGTGACACTCAACCAGGAGCTGACATGGAGCTGAATGAGAGTGACACTCGACCAGGAGATGAGAAGGAGCTGAATGAGAGTGACAATCGACCAAGAGCTTATCTGGAGCTGAATGACAGTGTCACTAAACCAGGAGCTTAATTGAAGCTGGATAGCAAAGACACTCGACCAGAAGCTGGAAAGAAGGCTGCTCAGCCCAAATCCAAATTTGTTGATGAATCTGATAACTTCTTTCAGCCCAAAAGGATCAAGACCCATTCTCTTTTTCTAAAGGACCCATGACGAGATCCAGGACCAGAAGACTGGAGAAATCAATTGGTTGTTTGGTTTACACTAAAACAGAACCAAATAAGAAGAAAACCAAGTCAAGGATTCAACCCACCTATTCAACCTCTCAGTCTTCGAAAGTGCATAGTATTCTGCCTTATTCTTCCTAGTCTTTACACAAGTATTTGTTTCAAATTTCCACAAGTCCTTGGCGTGTAAAGACTTTTCTTTATTCTTTATAAACCCATGTAATCTCTGAGAATAAATCAATCACTTCTTTTATCAAAACCTTCTACAAAGCTTGTGATTCCATTGTACAGTTTTTGGACATCGATTTGGCAAGGAGAGTGATCTCCCTAAGCCTTGGTCCTATTCACTAGTGGGGCTGACTCTCATGGACTAAGACCACCCAGAAAGTGTCTGATCATTCCGCAGATCATCCACTGAAGCCATCTCTATCATCGACCACAATCCCCCCCCCCCCCTTCTATCATTCATCATTCGAATCCATCAGTTTTATTAACCTGATCCATCACCACCATAACTGTCTAGATCGACCTTCAAGAGCATCCTTAGGGCTTTTCCTTGACCAGGGACTCATCAATCCTGATGACCTTATCCAGGTCTGGGTATGTGACAAGACGGACTTGTACGAATCAAAATCCAAGGATAAAACCATGATAGATGATTCACGCATCATTCATGAACATCCTTACAAACTAATACTACGAAACACTCTGAACCTAATAGACTTGCGCTTAAGGATTTTGATTGCTGGATTTTTTCATTGTAAAAACTAAAAGATTAGAAGAGAGAAGAGTTCTATATATAGGACGAGGAGAGAAGTTTGTTTTAGTTTAAAAGATTATGCGGAAGTGGTTTATGAGAATCTGGGTGATTATACTAAAATCAAGAAACGGGGGAAGGTTGCAACCACTCCGAAAATCTTGCAAGACTCATTCAAAAGTTTTTTCTAAAGTGAAAAATATGTCTAAAACGCTCACAGAAAAATACTCCAAAAATAATATCTTGTAGTGGCCCTGGGCCACATTCTCCCAAACCCAAGTCGGAAGCCCATGCCCATGCCTAATCCCAAGCCCAAGCCCAAGCCCAAGTCCAAGACCACGCCGAGCCGAGCGGATGGCGGCGGCGGCGCGCGCATGGGGAGCCTTCCTCTCTCCCAAGCCTTTGAACCAAGACAAGGGTGGGAGCAAATATATATACATATATATATATTTATCATTCATCTTATTTCTCCCCGATGTGGGACTTCTTCTCCTTCCACTTCATTTATTTGTGCCACAATGCCTTGAACTGGATTGGCCTATTGGCCCAGTTCTTTCACATTTTGCCATTATGATAATTGGCCCAACAATAAGATCTTGTTATGGAGGACGGCGAGGGTACTTGAATGGGGGTTGGTGGTGGCAATTTGAAATTAAGATCATAGGATCAATTTATTGTCTCTCCCCCAACTCCGACCTCCATATCTATGCTCCTTAAAGCTCTCTCTTGCATATTCTCATGATCTCTCAGTGGTGTGGCTCCCGTTTAAGATCTAGGGGGTGTTGGATTAAACTTCAAAGAAAAGGAAAGTTGAGATACAAGTTAGAGACTATTCCTACTGTGATATGAAATTAGGAATACTAATATGTTCAGGAGTTATCTAGATATATTACATAATAGGATAAGGAATTATTAATCTATATATAAAAAGATGTGAGGTTGTTGCATAACTTATGAGGAGAACCTTCATCTGTTGGGGTCAAAATCGGTTACGGCAACGCCTGAAACCTCCAGGAAGACATCTCCTTTGGAAATGAGGGGAAAATGATTTAAAGGAAAGAAGAGCAGGAAAAACTGAAATCAAGTTTCGTATAAACTTTGATAAAAGATTAATACGCCGAGTCCTCCAACAAACGGGTCCCGAGTATTGAAAAAATAAAACAACCACAAGTCTCGATCGTCTGATTCACCCGTTTGGCGAATCGGACATGTCCAACTCACCGAACGGACAAGTTTGGCCAGGCAGACCGTTCAACTCGCCCATTCGACGAGTTGGACCAAGAACAATGGCCAACTCGCCCGATCGGCGAGTTGGACCAAGTAAGATGGTCAACTCGCCCGATCGGCGAGTTGGACCAAGTAAGATGGTCAACTCGCCCGTCCGGCATGTTGGAACAAGCAAGGAGGAAAAATTGCATGTTCGGCGAGTTGGACCAAGAATGATGGCCAACTCGCTTGATTGGTGAGTTGAACCAAGCTAGTTGGCCAATTCGCCCATTCGGCCAATTGGACCAGTAAAACTCGCCGAACGGGCTAGTTTGACCGAGCAAGATGGTTAACTCACCGAATGGGTGATTTGGACCGAGCAAGATGGTCAAATAGCCGGTTCGGAAAGTTAGACATGTCTAACTCGCCGAACGGGCGATTTGGACCCATCAAGGTGGTCAACTTGCCCGTTCGGCGAGTTGGACAAAGCATGACGGCCAACTCGCTCGTTCAGCTAGTTGAACCAACACAACTCACCCACAAGGCTAGTTGGACCGAATATGGACCGGACATTATACCTCTCGGTTGAACCTCGGCAGATCGACCCCTCGTTTTTCCTCGATCGGAGTTACCGTTGGGACTTTATGACAAAAACCGCAAAGACTCATCTTCCTGAATGAAGTTCATGGTTATCGTATAAAAGGCAACGGTTAACTCAACACCACAGTTGTCTAAGCTATACAAGAAGTGTGAACTTCCTAGATAAAGTGATGTCATATTCATTCGAAAAAATCGTAAAAACATTTAAGTCGAAATACGGCCCAAAGAGGCCTCGAACGCGGCTGATATAGCCTATTTATTACCCGTTTTAGACCATGTTATAGACTCTATTTATAGTCTTTTATGTGTGTCTAGGATATGTTTAGAGTTCTTTACAGGTCCAGGTACGTTTTGGTGATATTTGGAGATACTTGGGAGCTTTTGGAGCATTTGGAGAAGAATAATTCGTAACTGATCATTGAAGTACGAGATTACCATCGATCGACGATACAACGTCGGCGTCGACCGATGTTACATAACCAAGATCGATCGATGTTGAACATCTGCCATCGATCGATGTCCAGTTTGCAGACGGCCGACTTTCAAGCCAAGTTAGAGACATGACATAAAATTACAAGACTACCCTTGGACGAGTTTTGACCTAGACTTTAGGGTTTTATTTTTATAATTTATGTATTGCACCATGCTAAGTGTGCTTGTTTTCTTTTAATTAGTATATTCTATGTGTTTTTTAAAATCCTGTTATTTTATCTATGCATTTTATTCAGATTCTTCTTAATTTAATTATGTCTGAGTAATCATCAACTAGGTTTAGGGTTTATCAATGGTATTGATGGATTAGCCAAACAATAGAATTGTTAAGGTCATTATTAGATATATTAATTGAATTGTGTTTATTGCTTGTGTACTAGAGTAGCTAACTAGAACCCTGATAATAGGATAGTTAGGCCCAATTAAATGAGAAATTATTTTGTCAATCTAGTGAACTTATCGAACTAGGTCATAACACTTGATTCAAGAAACCATTGATCGACGCAGGATCATTGCCAACGATCGAGGGTCATTCCGTGTCAACAAGCGAGAGCTGAGACATTGGACTTGGTCAATAGATTAGGCGCTCATGAGAGAGCTGGTGTATTTTAAATTAGATTTCGTGTTCTATGTTTAAATACCTTTAACTTCTATCTACTATAATCCACTTGCCTGAGACCCTAGATCTAGCATATTTCCATTTTTACATTACTAGGATATTTCCATATTTATATTATTAGCATATTTCCATATTTACATTACTAGCATATTTTAAATATTTGCATTATTAGCATATTTCCATATTCATATTATTAGCATATTTCCATATTGCATGTATACCTTCTAATAAGGAATATTTTCTTTGCCAGGTTACTTGCTACCAATATATATATATATTTACCTAGTTTAGCCTTTAGAAATAAGAAATTTATTGTGTGCCTTTGTTCTCTGTGGATTCGATCCCCAAGTACTACACCCGATCTCTCTTGACAAGAGTGTTATTGTATTGTGTGTTAGGATTAAGGGTTAATTTGACAACTGTTTTTTAGGATATTATTACCCTATTAAAACATAAAAACACACCCCCACGTCAAATTTGGCGCCGTTGCCGGTGAACATTGATCGCCATTAGATTTATTTTCTAGGACTTAGTCTAGGTTTGTTACTTTCAAGGTTACTGATTTTTCTTTTTCTTTGTTTTTCAGGTGCATGCAAAAGAGTACCAGGAGCAACTTAGGACAAGACTTACTATTCTCTGACCCACAGCAACTCGAACGTACGATCCACAAAGAAAGATGGCACACATCGATCGACGGCATACCTTCAGCATCGACCGATACATCTTTACGGATAACATCGACCGATACCAGATCTCTAGCATCGACCGATATTGATTACTTAGCATCGATCGACATCATCTTATCCGCATCGATCGACGACCGCAGACGAGTTCAGATGGTTGGGCCTATAATTGTGGTTCAGAATGAGAATGGAGACTTGCCTTACCTCAACGGCCACCTGTGTAATGCAGCAGGTCAAAGGATATACGATCAAGGGACTATAATCCCTGAAGCAAAGCAGACGCTGCAATAGCTGAACCTGAAGCTAACACCCCAGCTTCTCAAAGAACGCTGGCTGACTACAACCGTCCAAACCAGTACTACACCAACAGATCCGCCATTCGTCCTCCAACTTTTCAGAGAAACGATTATGAGATCAAGCCCTCTTACTTCGGACTTGTAGCGCATACAACTTACCATGGGTTGCGACACGAACACCCTAAGGATCATCTGGAGCGATTTAAGGATCTAGTGACTGCTATTAAAGCCAATGGAGTCCCTAAGGACTATCTTTTCTGTAAGATCTTCAAGTACTCACTTGTTGGAGAAGCTTCATATTGGCTTAAGCCACTACCACCAGGATCTCTGACATCCTGGACTGACATTAAGAAATCTTTCGTCTGTAACTTCTTTGATGTCGCAAGAGTACAAGATTTGAGGAGCAAGATTGCTACTTTTTCACAAGAGCCTTCAGAGTCTTTCAGAAACTCATGGGTCAGATTCAAGTCATACCAGGGAGACTGTTCACATCATGGGTTCAACAAAGTGCAACCTCTTAGCACTTTCTTCAGAGGTATTGGACTGCAATATCAGATGGCTTTGGACACAACTAGTGAAGGAAATTTCAGCACAATGAGCTCTGAAGAAGCTACAAGATTGATCGATAATCTGGCATCTAGCAGCACTACCAAGAACACCGATTTTGAGAGGAAGAAATCAACTCCAACAATAAGCAAGGAGCAGATTGAAGAGGTAACGGCAAAGCTGGAGAGTGTCCATATTTTTTTTCAGAAAACAGGTTACTTTTGCAGAGGTAGAAGCGATAAATTTTGGAGAAGATGAGATTGGAGAAGAGGATGTGAACTGCATCGATGGCAATGGTTTCCAAAGACAAGGAAATCCAGGTTTCAGCAGGAATTCCTATGGCGCTGGTCAAATGAGTAACTTTAATCAGAGTTCACAGCGAAACCCCTTCAACAACGACAGGACATATGGATCTTCCTACTACCCAAATCCTCCACCAGAAACTCAGTGAAGCAACATTGAAGCAATGGTTGATAGAGTCTTAGAAGGACAGCAGAAGATGACTGTGGACTTTAACGGAAAGATATATGGTTTATACCTCAAACTCAACACCAAGTTTGAAAACCTCATCACCCATATGAAGAAGTTGGAGAACCAAGTGATGCAAACAAGTGAGACCATTAGGAGACATGAGAGCCTGATTAAGGAGAAGATGGAGACTGGGCAAGGGCACCACGTCAATGCATTAATTGATGAGGATTTCTGGCAGGAAGTGAAACCTAAAGACACAAACATTCGTGTGGAAAACTCTATATCACTCGGCAATTCCCACCCGCGTCGATTGACGCAAGACAACGTCCATCGACCGATGGTGAAACCCACATAATCGATAGCCTCATGCGAATCAACTAACATCGATCGACACCATGCTCACGATCTCTATCGACATAGAGACAAAAGAATCGATCGACACTACATGCCTGGCATCAATCGACAGCGTGGAAACCCAGTCCGATTGCCCAACCTCAACGCAAGTCTATTTGTGCGTCCAACAGCAAAAATTTCAGAACATAATACAAACATGTCTGAATCTACAGATCTTGATAGAGAAGAAGAGGGACACTCAAGGAGGAGGCAAAAGATCCCAAAATATCTACCCAGAGAAGCCAATGAAAACGAGATGGATGGCTTTGCTAAAAGAGTTTTTAAAAATCCTTTAGATATATCTTTTGGTGAAGCTTTTTATACTCACAGATTGTTGATGTTTTTCAGCGAAACAAGGGAAACAGATGATGACATAGAAACAAGAGAACCTGTTTGGAAAAGAAAAGTGATCCTGGGAAGTTTGTGATTCCATGCTTCATCAAAGGAAATAAATACCCTAACGCCCTCTGCGACACTGTATCTTCAGTGAGCATTATGCCAATGTCTATGGCATAAGAGCTGCACCTAAGAGTGGAACCCTCCAATGGTTCGTTCACGTTTGTGGACTGCTCAAAAGTAAACTCAGGAGGGATGGTAAAAGATATTCCAGTACAGATCAACAACACCTTTGTCCCAGTAGACTTTCATATGATGGACATCAGGATAGATTGGAACTCTTCGTTACTACTTGGGAGAGCTTTCATGGCTACTGTGGGAGCCATATGTGACATGAAGTTAAACAGGTTGTATCTATCTCTAATTGATAAAAATATTTTTTTATGAACCTGTTAAAAACAAGAACAAGGCTACCCTGGTCGAATTATGTAATGATGCAGAGCTTGTGGCCACATGTTTCTGCGATTACGAGTGTAATGAGAAATTGGCATATGGAGCATCAATCGACACCCAACCCTTCGAATCGATCAACAGTCTTGCACATCAACAATCGATCGATACCCACCCTTCAGCATCGATCGACACCCATACCCCAGAACCGATCCATACCCACCATGCTGATTACGATCACAACCCAGCCTACCTCGAATACGATGAAAACTACAAAGAAGAAGAACTGATCGAGTACCGAGGGTTTACTATGGAAGAGGCGGAGTTTTTCATGTTTCCCATAAACCGGGGAAATCGACATCGATCGACGGCAACCATAAGCCATCGATCGATACTGAACACAAAGCAGAAACCAAACATGATTCAGCAGAAGAACAAGACATGGAAGGCTGTTATATACAACCAGATGAGTTTGGTATTATGAGAGATCCAGACGGTCACGCAAGAGCTATGGATGACAGAATTCTAAACGTCAAGAAGGAGGATGTGGCAGATATACTTGCAATGGCCAATGGAGCTGGAAACCTTTTTGGGCACCGGTCTGATTATCGAGCATCGATCGATAGTAACCATAGACCATCGATCGACACCAATTGGGCATGCCAAGGATACAGTGAAGACTATGAAGAATATGACTCAGAATATGATAAGGATGAAGCTTGCTGGGTAATGAAAGCAAGAGTAGGCAATCCAGCATCAATAATCGGCCCATCTTGGCCATCACAAGACATCAAACGTAAAACAGATCCTTCAATTGGACCAGAAGAAACAGAAGATGGTTACCTTAGACCAGATGAGTTTGGAATTTTCAGAGATGTAGAAGGATCTATTCTGTTGAGCTAGGTTGCTAGAAATAAACGAGAGTTGATTTAGTCAATCTTGTGAACTTATCGAACTAGGTCATAATGCTTGATTCAAGAAACCATCGATCAACGCAGGATCATTGCCATCGATCGACGGTCATTCTATGTAAACAAGCGAGAGCTCAGACACTGGACTTGTTCACTAGATTAGACGCGCATGCGAGAGCTAATCTATTTTAAATTAGATTTCGAGTTCTATGTTTAAATACCTTTAACTTTTGTCTACTATAATACACTTGCCTGAAACCCTAGATCAAACATATTTTCATATTTACATTTCTAGCATATTTCCATATTTACTTTACTAGAATATTTCAATATTTACATTACTAGCATTTTTCCATACGAAATAAGGGTTAATTTAACAGCTGTTTGTTTAGGATATTATTACCCTATTAAAACATAAAAACACACACCCACGTCAGCGGCTAATGACTCATGTGCGATTTCATACGAAATTGAGCCCAACAATGTTATGAAGGTGTATCTTTACTCGCAGAAGAAGATAAATCTTGCGAAATCAAAAGATAAATGTCAAGTTTCCAAGATATTGATTGTGGGAACCGAAATTCGCATTGTCGATTTCCGTTGAATTAGGAACGCATGATAAACCCTAGTTTCCCAGAGGTCCCAGATATCTGCAAAACCACACGCCAATCTACCAAAATACAAAGTAAATATGGAAAACAAATTAAGAATCGAAAAGAGAGCAAATAGATGTCTTATTCTGAATTTGCGTATGAGCGTTTACAACAGGATAGGACCCTAGGCTATGAGAGATGTCGGCGAGATCCTTAGTTCTAATAACCTAAGACTTCAAAACCCTAGTTGATTCGCATCTCGAATAACAAAAACGAAAAGTTGCCTAAATACTGTAAGTGCTAAGCTATATTTGCTCTGAGTGGAGATTTTCGTGTGTGTTCTGCATCATCACCCTCGAAGTCCTTATATACTCCTCTAGAGGCGGTTTTCTCTTCCCCCTTCTGCCCTTGGTCGAACTTATCGCTTCATGGAAATATTCCTTTTTTCCTCGATCTTCATGATTATCTTCGGAAACTTAACATTTATCCTTCGCTCCTGACATTTACCCGTTTGAACTTAACATTTATCCTTTCCTGTAAAATAAAAGATAAACCGTCACAAGGTTTGGTCTTGATTTCGGATAAAATCGCGAGTGGGCCTTTAGCCGAGCTTTAGACCTCGTCGGACCGTTTTTTGACTTAGGCGTTTCGACGATTTTATCGAGATAAAATTATTAAGACGACGTCGTCCGAGATTTAGGATCTTTCGTATGGGACGTGTGACTCTAGGTGTTTATATAACTGTTATTGTCTCATACGATCGACCCGATCCTTTCTCGAGAAAACGAGTTCTTTCGGTAAGGTTCCAATGTCAATCCTGATCGAGACGAAACAAAGATAAGTTTGATGAAGTATCGAAAGAGGGAGTTTTACAAGGACGAGGTGAAACTGGATTGATTTGATCTAAATTTCCCGAATGAGCAAGTCGGATTGCTCGTGTAATCTAACTCGCCCGTTTGGCGAGTTAATCTTGTCCAACTCGCCACACGGGCAAGTTGGCCGTGTCGTGCCTACCAACTCTGCCGTACGGCAAGTTGGCCTTGTCCAACTCCCCGTACGGGCGAGTTGGTAATGTCATGCCATTCAACTCGCCCGTGTGGCCGAGGTAGTCGATCCATGCTGACCAACTCGCCCATATGGCGAGTTGGTTGGTCAATCCGACCAACTCGCCCATCTGGTGAGTTGGCCTTGTCCAGCTCGCCATACGGGTGAGTTGTTTGATCCGTGTTCCTTTATTTTGAGTTGTGGCCAGAAGACTTTTGTTAAGTCGATTTCGTGACTGAGTTCGTATAGAAACATGATTTTTAGATGCTGATTTCGAGAATACAATTTTTGACCCCAATAGTTAGTCCCCCAGCTCACAAGTTTCGGGCTCGATTCTTGCGGGCGAGTGAGGGTGTTTAATCGTAATCTGCAGTAAAAATTAGTTTTCTCGATAAGTTTTTTCCGATTATTTTAATGTGGAAAATCCTTCAGCCCTTTTTTTTATTATTATAAATATAGCCTCCCATTTCTCATTTTTTCCACACACTCAAATTTCCTCAAGTTTGCTTTGCTTCCCAGAAATAATTTTTCTTTGACGAAATATCTTCTTCCAGCAACCTTCAGAGGCGTGATGATGTCGAAATGGGAAGTGGCAAGAGGCTCTAGTTAAAGGGAAATCTGGGAGAGCAAGAGGCACCAGGTTGATGCCGTCTTAGATAATGATTTTGGGGAAATAATCGAGCATGAGAAACTGGAAGAAGGTGCTTTTCTAGTCAAAAGTTCTATGACCTTTGGCAGCTCACACTGGTGTCGATCGACAACATCGGATGAGCATCGATCGACACCCATAGAAGAGTACATAGGAACGGTCAAAATTCAGAGAAACTCAGACTTTGCCACATGACACCCGCTTCCTCTTAACCCGTATTGTGTTAAAACGGACTCCGTCGTTCGACACCATCATGAACACATCGATCGGCATAAACGGGCAACAAATGATCGACGACAGCAGAGGAGCATCGATCAACACACGCCCATGTCAAGACATAATTCACACCGCTCATCAGAAAGGCCAACAGTGATCACCAATCAGCAGGATGTCGGTGCACCAGAAAAAGTGCAATTGATTCCAGCTGAAACCACTTTCGTTGAAAGCATCGATCAACGGTACACACCATATATCGATCGACACCAGCTTGACAAACATAAATCTGCCATGGACAAGAAGGTAGCAAAAGAAATAAGTCCAAAGAACAGAGTGAGATCTAGAGAACCCAATGTTCCCAAACACCTCAGGAGAGAAGCTAACAAGGCTGAACTTGATGGATTTCAAAAGAGAGTGAAGAGGGTCCCTAAGGATATGTCTTTCGAGGATGCATATCACCAGTACAGACTTGGTAATTTCTTTAAAGAGAGAAAGGAGACGAATAAGGACATTGAGTTGCTGTTTTATATGGTCAGCCGTAAATCCAAGAAGACACTGAAGAAGGAACAAGATCATGGGAAGTTTCTAACTCCCTGCTGTATACATGACACTAGTTTCCCATACGCCCTCTGTGATACTGGATCTTCCGTCAGCATCATGGCCAAGAACACTACCGAACTGTTAGGATTAAAGGTGGAACCTTCTCAAGATAGCTTCACCTTCGCGGATAACTCCAAGGTAAACTCAGCAGGCACAATCTAGAATGTTAAAGTAGAGATAGGTGAATGCACTGTTCCTGTGGACTTTCATGTTTTGGGAAGCAAATGAGGTCGAGAATCTTCTCTTATCTTTGCAAGAGCCTTTATGGCTACAAGGGGCAGTTTGTGATCTAAAGAAGAATAGGATGTTCCTTACTAATGTTGATGAAAATGTCGTCTACAATCCTATGGGAAAGACCAAAAGTACAGGATTTATTTCATGGATAGAGCCGTCTGAAGATCCAGCAGATGCACCTGATTCAAACAGCGAAACCACAAAACCAGCATCACTGTCGATCGACACCCATAGAAGATTACGTAGGAACGGTGAAAATTCAGACCCACTCAGACTTCGCCACATGACACCTGCTTCCTCTCAACCCGTATTGTGTTAAAACGGAATCCGTCGATTGACACCATCATGAAAACATCGATCGACATCAACGGGCGACAAACTATCGACGACAGCAGACGAGCATCAATGAACAAACGCCCATGTCAAGCCATAATTCACACCGCTCATCAGAAAGGCCAACAATGATCACTAATCAGCAGGATGTCGGTGCACCAGAACAAGTGAAATTGATTCCTGCTGAAACATCTTTCGTTGAAAGCATCAATCGATGGTACACACAATATATCGATCAACACCAGCTTGACGAACATAAATCTGCCATGGACAAGCAGGCAGCAAAAGAAAGATGTCCAAAGAAAAGAGTAAGATCTAGAGAACCCTATGTTCCCAAACACCTCAGGAGAAAAGCAAACAAGGCTGAACTTAATGGATTTCAAAAGAGAGTAAAGAGGGTCCCTAAGGATATGTCTTTCGAGGATGCATATCACCAGCACAAACTTGGTAATTTCTTCAGAGAGAGCAAGGAGACGGATAAAGACATTGAGTTGCTGTTTAATATGGTTAGCCGTAAATCCAAGAAGACACTGAAGAAGGAACAAGATCCTGGGAAGTTTCTGACTCCCTGCTGTATACATGACACTAGTTTCCCATACGCCCTCTGTGATACTGGATCTTCCGTCAGCATCATGGCCAAGAACACTACCGAACTGTTAGGATTAAAGGTGGAACCTTCTCAAGATAGCTTCACCTTCGCGGATAACTCCAAGGTAAACTCAGCAGGCACGATCTAGAATGTTAAAGTAGAGATAGGTGAATGCACTGTTCCTGTGGACTTTCGTGTTTTGGGAAGCAAATCAGGTCGAGAATATTCTCTTATCTTTGGAAGAGCCTTTATGGCTACAAGGGGCAGTTTGTGATCTCAAGAAGAATAGGATGTGCCTTACTAATGTTGATGAAAATGTCTTCTACAATCATATGGGAAAGAACAAAAGTGCGGGATTTATTTCATGGATAGAGTTGTCTGAATATCCAGCACCTGCACCTGATTCAAACAGAGAAACCACAGAACCAGCATCACCGACGATCGACACTCGCCTAATAGCGTCGATCGAGACTCTCCAGATTTTAGAGAAACCTGTGATTGAAAAGCCTAAGTCTGGGGTAAGGGCCAGGAAGAAGAAAAAGAAAAAAAAGGTAAATACATATTTCTTGTCACCGGTTCCTTCCCGATGTTATGAGGGAAGTCTTGAGTATAGGATTTGCAGCAAAGGAAGTATGCAACCTTTTACCAAGGTCAGGTTGCTATATGATCCAGAGAGGAAAGACAAAGGGGAAGTTTCTTTAAGAGGTTTTATCAACAACATCATCAAAATGAGGAAGAGGGACACTGAAAGCTGTTCTGGCAGAAGTTCTCCTTCTCATCCGGACTGGATTAGAGTTCTAAAACGTCGAGCTTAAGACTATAACCAAGCTCTGAGTGGGAGGCAAACCACTATTTACTAAGTTTTTATTTAGGTTTTACTAATACTACTATTTATTTCGAGTTTTATTTTATTTTTACAAACTATTTGAGTCCACCATCGATCGACAACATAGAGGCACCATCTATCGAAAATGGACCGCGACCACCAATCAACCAAACATTCCTACCATCGATCAACACCCTCTTACAGAGAGAGGTATCGAGTTTTATATTTAAGCTATTTACTTATGATTTATGTTTTCCTAACTATTCTGGGACGGATTACACTAGGGGCAATGTAATTTAAGTCTGGGGAGGTTCGCTAACGCTATTTATTTGTTTTTGAGTTTTATTTATATATATGTTTATCAAAAAGTTCTATTGAGTCAAGAAGGAGACTATGATCAAGATTTATTATTGACTAATCACACTTTAGCACTATTCTTAGAAGGTTGTTTGCAGAGATTATTAGAGATACCAAAGTGGATCATCCTGCCACTATATCACACTTGTTTAGAAAGTTTGAAGGAACCGAAGCTGCTTTCCAACACTAATCCTGAGATTATTAGCTTGCATTGGGGCTTGGTATACACTAGATCGGATTCCTTCTGCAAGTCTGCAAGGTAAAATTTTGTATGCTTTTGATTCCCCTCTCTCTCTAGTTCAGATAAAAAGGATCGAACAAGATTTGGTGGTTACAACCATTAAAGCTTGATTCATGTGATTCTAGAAAGAGATAAATGTCAAAAAGAAGTGAATAGGATCTGGTGGCAAAAACCATTAGTGCTTGATTCATGGAAGCCTATCCAAATATCTCAGTCAATTTAAAAATAAAATGATACCCTCAAAAGAATGGAGACATTAACTGAGAAGAAGTGAGAACAAAGAGAGAGGAAAGGAAGCAGAGAAGGCTACCTGTGTGTTCAGATACTTGCATAGGTAAGATTCCATATATCCTTTGATCGATATTTCCAAGGTAAATCTTGCACTATTATTTTATGCAAAGAAATGAAATCAGTAGAGGGGAGAGTTAGACTAGTATTCGCTAAGTTGTTGGTAAAATGGAATTGGTTACTATACTAGGATAGAGTATATAAAGTTTCTTTGTGATTAACTTGGTAGGATGGGTTGCAACAAAGTATGGTGATAGTTTTACTTATACATTATGTGAGTGTCCGCTTTTCAAAACCTCTTTCACAGGATTGTTTGCTTGAGGACAAGCAAAAGATTAAGTCTTGGGGAGTTGATAGGGTCTAATATCATCCCTTTTAGAGTCTATTATATGTATTTGGAGTATTTCTTAGAGTATTTTAAGTTTCAGGTACGTTCTGGAGAACTTTTGTGATTTTAGAGATTTTAGAGATGCAGAACTACGCAGATGCGTCAGATCTTTAGCTATCTATGGAGACCTTCCCAAAGTGAGATTGGGCTGAAGATTTGACATAATATAGAACTTTTAGATAGCTTTCTAATGCCACCGGTTTGAGGTCCATCAGATAGTTAGATCTAAAGTTATTCCCGATCTAATTAATAGTAGTATGTCTGTCTCGCGAGAGGAATCTAAACATCCTTGGTGTCGATCGACGGTGATCCCAAAAGACAGGCCCAGCTTTTTTCAGGGCCGACTAAAAACCAGATATCATGGCAAGTTACCAGAATACCCCTGCACGAGTTTAGACCTAATTTATATAATTTTCTAAGCCATTGTTGATGGCTAGGCTTTATTTTTATTCGTTGTCTTAAGTTTTGGAGAGAAGATCAATTCTCCTTTAGAGATTGATTGGAACTCCTTTGGTTTTATATTGATTTATATATCTATTATTTAGTCAGACTATGGTTTGTGTTATTGATTCCATGTCTGAGTAATCATCTTGTTAGGTTTAGGGATTTCATGTTCTTAATGTCAAATTGATAGTCATAGGATTGCTAGGTTATCTATAAATCTCTACACCAGGGTGGCTTGTAATACTTGGATCTAGAGTAGTAGAATAGCACGAGAGTATGACTGATTGCTTGAACCTAGAATCATAGTACAATTGAGAGGCAGGAGAGTGCAATTAAATGTGTGTTAATGCTTGTCTGAGGTAGTATCGATAGATACCCAAGCATTCGTATCGATCGACGCTCATCCTTGTTTTCATGCTAGAGCTAGAACATAGAACTTAGGCATCTGATTAGTAATTGCATGCGAGAGCTGAATTACTTGCTTATTGAATTCGAGTTATAGAATTTGATCTACAAAACCCTTAGCATCCGTGATTTGTGTTTTGAATCTATTGATTGATAAATCCCCAGACCTAGCTATTTCATCTTATTGTTATCAAACCAATCACCTGCTTACTTTTCTGTTATTACTAATTTAATAAATTGTTTCCCTAGCTTATTCTAAACTTCTATAGTCTATTGTGTGCCCACACTCCCTTTGGATTCGATCCCTAAGTACTACAACTGAACCTCTTATTTGAGAGAGTGAAATGTAGCTTATAGGGTTTATTTGAGAGTGCATGATAAAAGCTACATCAAATTTGGCGCCATTAGACTTGAGTAATAGGTTTAGTCTAGGTTTTTATTTTCTGTTTCAGTTACTTACATAAAAAAATTCTTGTCTTTCAGGTACATGCAGAGTAATACAAGGAGCAACAAGGAAAAAGACTTACTTTTCTCGGACACAGCAGCTATTGAACGCACCATCCGCAGAGAAAAACGTTTAGCATCGATCTACAACAACACTTCAACATCAATTGACACCACTCTTGGACGAACATCGATCGACACTTCAACTCTACCATCGATCGACAGTAACCAACGAGTATAGATGGTTGCGACACTTATTCTGACTAGGGATGGGAATGGAGACCTGCATGACCCTGAGGGTTATCTGTGTAATGCAGCAGGTCAAAAATTAGAACAAGGGTCTGTAATCACTGAGCATCGACGGATAACAGAGTTGTTCAGGCCTACTCGACTATATATTAACAGGTATGTGATTCAACCTCGAGAAATCCAGGGGGTCAACGACCAGATAAGACATGCATACTTTATTCATGTGAGCGAGCACCCCTTTCATGGCCTTCCCCATGAAGATCCCGTGGACCACATTGAAACACAAGAGGATTTTGTTTCTAGCATCCTGGAGCATGAAGAAACTAAAGACTATATTCTATGCAAGTCATTCAAGTATTCTCGCTCTGGGAATGCACTTGTTTGGCTGAAACTTCTACCACCAAGGATCTCTCACTACCTGGGATGATGTCAAGACTGTGTTTCTGTTGAACACAAGTTCAATCTTCTTTTCCCATTCCAGATATTCTTTTGGATCAGCAGTACCTTTAAACTCTGGAATCTTCGTTTCAACCCTCCTAGAGGATCACTATTTTGTGGCCTTTCTTCTTGATATGCCATGGATTTTACCTATTCTACATATGATTTATAAAGTAATTTTAGAGTCTTTTATATGCATCTGGTACTGTTTTAGAGTATTTAAAGGTGTATGTACTCATTGGAAGCAATTGGAGCTTTTGGGCTATTTTGGAGAATTTAGGATGCTCAGCCATAAAATCAGAGGCGGATCCAATTTATGCATGAACCATCGATCAACGTCACACACTATGCGTCGATTGACAGCCAAGTCAACTGCGAGATTAATGAAGGCTTGAGAAATCACAAGTTTTTCCCATAAGTTTCATCATTTGCACGACAAGTCCTTGGCCAAAATTTAGACTATTTATTAGGATTTCAATCTTAGTTTTAACCTAAGCCTAGAAGACCTAAGAAAGAGTTGTCTTCTAAGTTACACAAGAATTTTTAGAGTTGAGAGTTGGAACACCTTGTCAAATCTATTGGAGAGAGAGATCTGATCATCATTACAGAGAAGATCTTGAAATCCTTATCTTTTTACTCAGCATATTCTATGCATTTTATTGACTTCATTCATGTTCTTTATTGCCATGTTTGAGTAATTCGCTGTTAGATTTAGGGTTATTCAATGGTAGTAATGCATTGCTGATTTTATAGAATTGTTAGGGTAATCTTCTTGGTTTTTTGTTTAAGTTGCTCTTAATGCTAAGTTGAACTTAATCACCTCAATCTTAGAAATTAGGATTCTATGACGCAAGCGAGAGCCTGGTTATAACCTGGAACATATCTTAAAAAATCTAAATAACCGGTAACAAACGAGAGTTGAATTGGAAATTTAGAGAACCCATCAAACCGCGAATCCAGTATTGTTTAGAATGAGCGTCGATCGATACACCTTATGGACATCGATCGACACTCATTTGAGATGGCGAGAGCGATCTCCTAAACCCTAAGGTTTGAGTTCGAGAACGGTGCTTAATTAAAACCCTAGCAATCTATTAGTTGCATTACCTGATTCTACCTGAGAATTTCCCCTAAAGTCTAATCTCTTACACTTGATCTTTACAAACTAAATTAATCTTGCAATCGCTTTTATTATTATTATAATTCATCTAGCTTTAATTTTAAAACAATAAGTCTATTGTGCAATCCGAGCCTCTATGGATTTGATCCCTAAGTACTACACTGAACCTTTTATTTGAGAGAGTAAAAGTGGGAAAGGGTTATTTTGAAGGTGAAATAAAACCCCACATCAATTTGGGGCCGTTGCTAGGGACTCTTTCTTATTGCCATTAGATTTCGTTTAGAATATTGTCTCAATTTTTACTTTACTGTTTGCTAAATTATTCTTTCCCTGATCCTCATGACACATGTACTTAAAGGAGAGAACATGGATTCATGACAACAAGAATCGATCGATGTTGGTCCACTACTGTCGGGCGACACCCTTCCATTTCCATCGATCAATACCGATCAGCCGGAAGAAGGTAAGTATGTCTTTAATGATTCTGATAATAACAAAGTAGTCTTGATAGAACCAATGAACAATAAAAGCAACGAAGCAAGCCAACTCATTAATTATCAGGGGGCTGCAATCCCCGATCAAATCACCAAATCTCCAAAGAGTGAGATAAAGCATGAATTTCCAATGCTCGAATACCTAAATCCCAGGAGGACCTATTCCAATAGGTCCGCAATTCGATTATCTGATAACCATATCTGATATTCCAATAGGTGAGCTTAATATAGACTTCCTAATTATGGCGCGCAAAAATCAGTTTAGTGGTTTTCCTACTGAACACCCGAACGATCACATTGAGATGCTAGAAGACATGGTGAACGATGATTTAACTCGCTGCAAAAATTTTCCTTTTTCCAGAAGGTGACGCCAAGAGGTGGCTGAACCAGCTAGCACCAGGATCCCTGACTTGTCTGGAAGATATTAGAAGTGCTTTCATCAATCACTTCTTTGACGAGGAGAAATACCGGGAAGCGAGGAGATAAATATCCACATTCATTCAAGGTAGCCTAGAATTCTTTAAAAACGCCTGGACAAGGTTCAAGAGCTACCAGCTTTCGTGCCCGCACCATGGATTCTCAGAACCCCAACTCATCAACACTTTCTATAGAGGACTAAACCTAGAATATCAAACCATCTTTGATACAGCCAGCGAGGGGAACTTCATCACCCGAAGCCCTGCAAGTGCTAAAAGGCTGATTGTAAACATAGCTTTAGGTAGAGCTTTCAAAAATAGAGAAACCGAAAGGAAGGAACCACCAATGTTCGCAGAGGAGAAGCACTCGATCCGAGTTAGAAAAACTCTGGCATCAGTTGCAGCCCTCTGGACGAACATAGCTTATCTTAACATTATGGTGAGGATGATGTTGTCCCTTCTGACTTCGAAAAACGATTTAAGTTCTCTGATGTGATGAGCCTGAATGACCAACAATTTAGGGAAAGCGCTTTGCAATTTCATAAGCAACTACAATACCACTGTGAACAGATACGAAAGAAGTTCAAAAGTCAAAAATGAATCAAATTTTCACAGGAAACCGTAATAGCCGCAAACCTCAATGAGAAGTTTGATCTGATATACTCGGAGATGACGGAAAAAATTGGAACTCTTAGCGAACACATTAAGAGGATCGACAACCAAGTGGCGAGCAACGCTATGTCCATCAGGAGAGAGGATGGATTCTTACCTGGTAAAACAGACGCTAACCCTAGGAGCCATTCAAATGTCATAGCTTTACGAAGCGGTAGACGATTCACCCCAAGCATAAAAGAGAGCATCACCATTGATGAATTCAAGAAAATCACGACAGATGGAAAATAAAAATTGCACCCCATCCCGCTCAAAATTGACGAGAAAGATCCTGAAATCCCTCCCAAAACTGAAGGATTGGACCAAACTGACGATTTTTATTGAGATTCTCTCTTAAGATTTTTACTTATGATTTGTCTTTCCTAACCAATTCGGGGCGCATTACACTAGGGACAGAGTAATTTAAGTCTGGGGGAGGTTCGCTAATGCTAGGATGGTGTCGACCGATGGTCATGATCCATGGTCGATCGATGTTTTGATTCTTTAGTGTCAACCGATGGTACACCTCGAAGTTTCTACTCTGCTTGCTGATGGTGACCGTCAATTGACACAGTAAAGTGGCGATTTATCGTTGCTCGGTTTGATTCGTCAATCGATAGTGATCAATTGTCGATCAATGATCTGCGCAGACTATCTTCCTCTGCTCTTTTTTTTTCTGAATAAGTAATACGAAAAATAGTAGTAAATGAAAAATATAAAACTTACTAAACAGTGGGTTGCCTCCCACTTAGTGCTTGTTTATAGTCTTTAGCCTAACGTTTTGAAGTTCTGATTCACTTCTGATGAGATTGGGGATTTGCTCCAAAACAATTCCCAATGTCAAACGTCTTCAGCTTCATCACTGTTTTTGTGAAAGCCTTTATAGACTCTTCTCCTTTGTCTATCATCTCAGTGATAAAGAGTGCTCAAAGCTTTGCAAATGGCTGCGAGAAGCATCTGCTGAACACTCTGTACTTCCTGACACCATCTGAGAAGTGGGGAATCAATGATACCTGAGGACCGCCCTTGATCCTTTTCCTCTTTTCCAATTCCCCTTCTTCTTTCCCCCAGACTTGTCTGATCTCGTGGTGCCTCCATCAAAAAGATTACGAAACACTTCAAACTCATTTTGCTCTGATCCGTGACGAGTGTCGATCGACGCTCTAGTGTTGATGTCGATCGATGTTCCAATGGTGGAGTCGATCGATTCACCAATGATGGTGTCGATCGATGTTGCAACCAATGGTCCTTGGTCAGTATCACCTTCATACTTCAATACTCTCTGAGAAACAACTGTATGCCCAAGATCATCAATTACCTCAACGTAGAGATCCATATGCACACTTCCATCTGGTGGAATAGGAGATTCAACCTCAAAAACAGCACTGGAAACCTAAAACTTCATAGGGTCATGTACCATCTTCGCTCTTTTGTGAAAACCAGCAACTTCTTCAGTGAAGATAGGTGGTTGTAGATGTTCAAGGACAGCAAGGTGTGAGGTCTCGGACTTGTGCATCCTCTCCTCAACAAGTTCCAGCTCAACTGTATATCATGGCAGCTCAACCAACATTGGGTGCCGATCTCTATCGTGTGGGAGGTGATGATCGATAACATCTGGTGGGTGTCGATCGATATCATTAGGAGGGCGTCGATCGATGTTATCCTTTGGTGAAGTCTCCAGATCTTTTCTCTAAGTGTGTTGATCGTCATCAAGCTTCTGCTCCGAGTCCTGACCCATATCTTCAAGCCTTTCTTCCAACTCTAAGAAGTCTTCCATATTAACTTTCCTTCTCGAATCCAAATACCCAAGTTGTTCTCTATCCTCTACCTCCAAAAGATCTCCCATGGTGATTTCTCTGTCTACATCTGGAGCATAATAACAACTTGATACATCGGTACTCTTTAGTGTCGACTCTTCAATGCCCTGGGAACATTTTCCCGGAAGGACAGTATCGGGATAAACATTATCGGGGTGAACAGTGTTGAGATGAACAGTTTTGTTCGATGCCAGATGAACAGTGTCGATTGATGTCGGGTGAACAGTGTCGATTGATGGTGAGGTATTAGCATCGATCGATGTGGTGGTCGGATTACTGATAACAACTTCTTCTGCTCTGCTCTGCTCTCCATACCCATCTTCTTCTTCTTCTTTCTCTACCATATATCTCAGCATAGCTTCCATATCGATCTTCATATTTTCTTCAGTATCATAGAGAAATTTGGTGAGGAAGGCGTCTGTGATGTCATTTCAGGAAGTGAGAGATCCTGGTGGCAAACTCTTGAATCAACATGCTGCTTCTCCAGCAAGTGAGTATGGGTATAGTTTGCAGAACTAGTAATCTTCAGAGACTCCATTTAACTTAATGGTCGACGCTAAATCATCTAATGATTCAAGGTGGTTACTGGGACATTCATGAGGAAGACCATGAAAATGATGCTGACCCACAAGAGAGATATATGCAGGGTTTAGCTCAAAGACATTCCTTTGTGGTGCAGAACGACGCATCGTAGACCTTTAGGTGTAGGAATTCTCAGGCTTGTTGTAGTCTCTAAGTTTCTTTTATCATTCAATCCCAGAATTCATAGTAACAGTAGTAGCATCAGGGATTGCAGTCCCCTGTGAATGAATCCATTGCCCTGCACTGTTGTGCGCACGACCTCTTTCGTTCCGTAAGATGCCATTCTTGTCAACTCTCAGTATGAGTACTTCGACCTTCTGTATCTTCTCCCAAATAGTATCGATCAACGACGAAGTGTGGGTGTCGCCTGATGTCATGATGTTAGTATCGATCGACGGTGAAGTATTGGTGTCGATCGATGCTCGCTTCTCTTTGCTAGCGATCACTGCTTGGAGGGTATCGACTGCCCTTGTAGACTTATGGATCATGCGTGAATCAGCAGGTTCCTTTTTGAAGAACCCAAAAATTCTCTCCTCATTGCTTCCTGGTACTAGTATGTACCTGAAACACAAGAATTTTTTTTATGTATGTAAACTAATATAGAAAATACCTAGTCTAAATCAAACAAATTGAGGCTAGTGGCGAATCCTTGCTACCCGACAGCAGCACCAAATTTCATGTAACTTTTATTATGCACTCTCAAATTAACCCTATAAGCTATTTTTTACTCTCTCAAATAAGAGGTTCAGTTGTAGTACTTAGGGATCGAATCCACAGGGAGCGTGGGCACACAATAGACTATAGATGTTTAGATTAAGCTAGGCAAATAAATTAATAAGCAGTAAATAAAGTAGCAAGTTGATTGATTGGTTGTTGTGAACAATAATAATAAATAGCTACATCCAGGGTTTCAGGCAAATGGATTATAGAGGATAGAAGCTAAGGGTTTTGATCATAGAAATCGATATCTAATGTAAAAGACGACCAGATTTCTCTGCGAGTATAATCTATTGACTAAGTCCGATGTCTCCACTCCCGCTTGTTGACACAAAATGACTGTCGACCGATGGCAATGATCTTGCGTCGATCGATGGTCTCTCGAGTCAAGCATTAAGACCTAATCGATATGTTCACTAGATTAAATAAATCAACTCTCGTTTGTTTCTAGAAAGCAATATCAACATGATTAATTCTGGTAGTAGACCATGCTCTCGTTTGCGCCTAACTATCCTATGATCATGGTTCTAGTTAGATACTCTAGAACACAAGAAATAAAGACAATTCTATTGATAGATCTAATAATCACCCTAGCAATTCTGTTTTTTGGCTAATCCATCAATACCGTTTATAAACCATAAACCTAAGAAAAGATTTACTCAGACATGATCTTTGTCACAGAAATCATAGATGAATAGAATAGATATAGAATAGAAATCAAATAAAGAACCAAAGGAAATCCAGGAGGACTCTGAAGGAGTTCCTCCCTTCTCTCCTAACCTTAGAACAATAGATAGAATAAATCTTAGCCGTCAACAATGGCTTAGAAAACTATATAAATTAGGTCTAAACACGTGCAGGGGTATTCTGGTAACTTGCCATGACATATGGGCTTAAGTCAGTCATAAAACAAGTCAGGCCTGTCTTCTGGGATCACCGTCGATCGATGGTAAGGCTGTGTCGTTGATCGATGGTAAGTCTGTGCCGTCGATCGACACTCATTCATCCCCTCAACAGCTTCCTCTCGCGAGGCAGGCATATAACTCTTCAGTAAATCAGGCATAACTTTAGATCTAACCGTTCGATGGACGTCAAACCGGTGGCATTGGAAAGTTTACTCAAAGTTTTATCTTCTTTAAAATTGTCAGCTCAATCTCACCGTGGGAAGATCTCCACCCATATCTAAACATCTGATGTTTCTGCGCAGTTATGCATCTCTAAAAGCTCCAGATCACCAAAGTTCTCCAGAACATACCTGAACCTGAAAATACGCTAAAAAATACTCCAAACACATATAATAGACTTTAAATAGGGATGATATCATGGCACAAAAGTGGTAAATATCAGGCCCTATTGTTTCATCTCCTCGGTCTTTCTCATTCTTAATGATCTCCTTAGTAACCTCCACTGAATGCATTCTCCTTTGTAGATTCTCAATGCTGTGCTGTAGCATTCTAAGTCTGGCAAATGTAGTCTCTGATATGTCCTCCAATTTCTGAGAAATACCTTCTTTCATGAGGCTATGAAAAAAACAATCTCATTGAACATGTCTTCTAATTGTATTTCTGCTGCGTACTTCTGTCTGTCGAAATCAGTATCGATAGATGGCATGATGCTGCCGTTGATCTATGTCAGTCAATCTGGTCCACTCACATGATGTCTTTGAACAGTATCCAAATCTTGCTTCATCTCATCCATGCGTGTAGTCAAACCGGTGAGGCACTTGTCTCTAGGATAATAGACATCATCAAGCCTCATGTACAAATCATCTAAGGACATCTCTTGAGCTTTGTAAATCTCATTCACAATATCGTCAATATCTGCTTTGCTTTATGTCTTTTGTTTCTCCCTAGACATATCGATCTTTGTTGCATGTTCAGGTAAACATATGTAGTTTTACTCAAACATAGTAGCTCTCTCAAGAACTTCCCTGATATCTTCTTCTTGCACATTCACAGTTCTTCCGTCTTTAGCTCATGCATTACCATTCTCATCTCTGTAGATGCCATACTCATCTTTCTTTTCCCAATATAAAATTCTTCTGCCATCAGCATCATAAGCTCTCGTTTCATACTCTACACGAACGTCTATCAGTAGAGGATTTATCCAACCGATCAGTCCTGGAGTTTCTGAACTAAAAGGGTTAGATGTACATAACTCATGGACCCCTGGAATGGTGGTATGGATCGATGCATGCTTCTTGTCTTCGATAGATGTTTGGTTATGGATAGGCTCGTGCTTCTGCTCCTTGATATCGATCGACGTTGGTACATGTGCGTCGATCGATGGCTGTTGCTGTTGTCGAAATAAATTTCCTGATCTATTAGCCATAACTCAAACCTTGAGGTTTAGGATATCACTCTCATGCATCTCAACTGAGCGTCTATTGACGGCAATAAGATGGCATCGATCGATGCTCATTCTAAACAGTATTGGTTTCGTGGTTTGATGGGTTCTCTAAATTTCTAATTCAAATATCGTTTGTTACTACTTATTTAGATTGTTTAATATAGATTTGAGGTTAAAACCAGGCTCTCGCTTGCGCTCTAGAACCCTAATTTATAAGATTGAGGTGATCAAATTCAACTTAGCATTAAGAGCAACTTAAACAAAGAACCAAGAAGATCACCCTAACAATTTCTATAAAATCAACAATACAATACTACCATTAAATAACCCTAAATGTAATAGAGAACTAATCAGACATATAAATAAAGAACATGAATAAATTGTGAATAAATTGCATCGAATAAGCTGATTAAAAAGATAAGGAGTTCAGATCTTCTCTGTAATGATGATTAGATCTCCAATAGATGTAGCAATGTATTTCAACTCTAAACTCTAAAACTCTAGTGTAACTTAGAAGACTACTCTCTCTTTTGTCTTCTCTCTCGCCAAACCTTTTTTTCTGTAATACATAGAGTATAAATATAAAACTCTAAAATCTAGGTCAAAACTTGTGAGTATTCTTGTAATCTTTTGGCTGTCTGTGATTTGGTCATCGATCTATGTCAGATGTGCAACATCGATCGATCCTGGTCATGTAACATCGGTGGACTACAAGGTAGTGCCGTCGATCGAGGGAAGTCTTGTACTTCGACTCTATCAAGGATCAGCTATGGATTATTCTCTTATAAATGCTCCAAAAGCTCCAAGTATCTCCATATATCTCCAAAACGTACATGGACTTGTAAAGGCCTTAAAACATAGCATTGACACACATAATAGACCCTAAATAGAGCCTATAACATGGCATGTAACTAGTAATAAATAGGCTATATCAACTCCCCCATACTTAACCTTTTGTTTTTCCTCAAGCAAATAAGCCTGCGAAAGAGGTTTTGAAAAGCGAAGACCCACATAATATCTAAGTATAACTGTCACCTTAGTCTATCGCAGCCACATCCTATCAAGTCAATTACAGAGAAATTTTATATACCATATCATAGTATAGCAACCAATTCCATTCTACCAACAACTTAGCGAATATTAGTCAGACTCGCCCCTCTACTGTTTCATTTCTTTGCATAAAATAAAGGTGCAGGCTTTACCTTGGGAGTATCGATCAAAGGATATATGGACTCTTACCTCTGCATGTATCTGAACACAGAGGTAGTCTTCTCTGATTCCTTTCCTCTCTCTCTCTCTAGCTTCTTCTTAGTCAGTGTCTCGCTTCTTTTGAGGGTATCATTTTATTGTTTAGTTGACTAAGATATTTGGATAGGCTTCCATGAATCAAGCCCTAATGGTTTTTGCCACCAGATCATGTTCACTTCTTTTTGACCTTTATCTATTTCTAGGATCATATGAATCAAGCTTTAATGGCTGTAGCCACCAAATCCTGTTTGACTCTTTTTTTAATCTGAAGGGGATAGAGAGAGGAATTATAAGCACACAGACTTTTACCTTCCAGACTTGCAGAAGGAATCTGATCCAGTGTATACCAAATCCCAAAGCAAGAAAATAATGTTAGGATTAGTGTTGGAAATCAGCTTTGGTTCCTACAAACTTCCTAAGCAAGTGTGATATAGTGGCATGATGATCCACTTTGGTATCTCTAGTAATCTGTGTAAATAATCTTCTAAGAATAGTGCTAAATTTTGGTTAGTCAATAATAAATTTTCATCATAAACCTCTTCTTGACTCGATAAAACTCTTGAAAAACTTATATATATATATAGTAAATAAAACTCAAAAACAATAAAATAGCATTACCAAACCTCCCCCAGACTTAAATGACATTGTCCCCAATGTAATCCGACTTGGATTGGTTAGGGAAGATTAAATCATAAGGAAACAGTGTTAGAGACAGTCGAATATACCAACTCTGTTAAGAGTATCGATCGATGGTAGTAGATGAGCGTCGATCGATGGTGAACCATCATCGTCGATCGATGGTGAACCATCATCGTCGATCGATGGTGAATGTATGGTATCGATCGATGGGTATTCGAATTATCGGGTAAACCTTCATAAATAGAATAAATACTGAGATAAGTAATAGTTTAAATAATTTTAAAGAACTCATTACGCTATGTTAGTTCGTCATCGATTGATGGCAACTAGTCGGCATAGATCGATGCTAGGCATGCAGACTGAATCGTGTGTGTCTACTCTCCATTCTGATCATCTTTCTTTTGGGTTAGCTCTGTTAGACACTCAAGCACACATTAAAATAAAATCCAAACAGTAATAAATAGTTAGTTTAAATCCACATGTAACAAGAAAAATATATAAGTCTGAAAGGGAAATGAAATAAAAGATAAAGGAGTATCGAAGAGGCTATTCCTCGTCGGATGTATCTTGGTCCTGCTTCTGCTGCTGTGGTGCTGCTGGTGATCTGGCTTAGGTCCTAGGACGGCTGAAACACTGACACCGTGGCATCGTCTCTACCCTGGCCCATGTCACTCGAAGCGCGTCCACCACGACTCGCTTGAAAGCACCATGGTCGTGTATGGGGATCTCTGGAATCTAAGGGAAAGCTAGGAGAGGTGGAGGTGGCTGTGCTGGCTCGTTAGCTGCAGCTACTGCAACCGGGTGTGCTGGGCGGAGGCCTCCTCCTCATCGTACTCTAAGGGGTGCCATGTGGAGGTGACACTCAGCTGGGTAGAATGCGAGGTGCTGTAGATCGTCAGAGAAGTCTGTCACCTCTCGCACTGGAAGCTCTATCATCCTAGGTCCCTCCTCATACATAAAGGACCAAAAGCGTTCGTCTTTCAGCCACTGGGTCCTTGTCAGGTGACCCTCATCCATGAAGCGCAACTCTCTCTCCACCGAAGCTACCTCAAAGCTAATTCCAAGAAAGCTGAAGATGGGTGTCAAGAGGTTCCCTATCGTCTTCCTCTTCGTGCCAGAACCCCTGAAGGGTTTGTCGTTCAGGGTCGCCAGATGCTCCGCAAATATATCCCCCAAGTTCACCTGCTGATCGCTTACAGGTGGAGGAAAGAACTCGTCGTCAAGCCCAACTAGTTACCTGACGGAAAAGTACAACAATGTAAGCTCCTGAACTCTAACCTTGTTGGGTTCCATCTTCCACAACAGTGTGTTGGCAAGGACCTTCAGGAAATAGCGCAGAGTGGGTGACAACGTCCGTCTGAGTGGCTGAGCCTGAGTCAAAATGGCATGTCCCGATGAGGCCCCAGAAGGGAGGTAGCCCAGGGAAATCAGCGACTGAACAGGCGCTGGTACCAATGTCGAAGCCATAGATCTCGCAGAGCTATGGTATGGGGATGCTGTATCGGATTCCTCTGATAAGAAAGGTTAGGGTGGCCTCGTGCGCCAGCTTCACCCTGGGGCTCTTGTAGAGCACCTGAGCTGTCGATATGCACTGTCGGACTAGGTCGGGGTACAAGGGGTATGGCTTAGTAGCCATGGTGCCCAATCCAAGCTCCTGCGCCAACTGTTTAAAATCTGTGTAGAGCCACAACTTCTTTAGAGTCCGCGTATCGGCGAACTTCGTGGGCTCGATGGTAACGCTTTGCCAAGCGTTGTAGTAAAGGCTGTTAAAATCATCACACTTCTCGCTTAGGGGAAGATGTGTGCAGTCCCTCCATGCCACTGCTTTTTTTAGGGTTTGGATAGTCCTCGAATGTGAAAAGTAAAGCCTTCTCTTCTTTGGGCCAGGGGTCTCGGCATGGAGGACCCCGTGGTGGAGCGCTGGAGCCACCAACTTGGTATCGCGCTTTAGTTCTCCTTTCGTCCATCTGCATATAATCATACAAAACACAAATCAGAATCGATGTCGAGATTAAAAGAGCAACCGTCGATCAATGGTTCCACAGGGTCATCGATCTACAAAACCTAATGGATATCGATCGACGGCGACTCATGGGCATCGATCGATGGTTCATAGCGTATTATGGATTATGGAATCAAGAATAATGAACTCCAATCGTGCAAATCATGTGCAAACATAGTAGATAACTCCTAATCTAGTACTCCAGCACCATCAATCATCCTAAATTCTAAGTTAAACCACAAAAGATTTGATTTTTCTTCAAACCATAAAATTTCCTCAAACTAAATATTTGGAGAACATACCTTGAATATTGAGTAATTGACTAAATTAAAGAGGCAGAAGTGGTAAGAATCGAGTGATCTAGACTCAAAAATGAGCAAAATCGATAAAAAATCAGAGGACAAATCGAGTGATGAACTCGTGTGTGTTTTTGGCGGTTTTGGAGAAAATGATTTATGAATCAAGGTCGTGTCGAGTTAACCTACTCGACACACGACCGTCGAGCGACTCCGTATTCACTTAAAAATATGTAATTTCATAAATAATAAATAATAGATAATTATTATATTTGTTATTGATTAATTAATTATGGCTATTATAGATATTTTTCTTTTTGTTTTATGTTTTTATTATGATTTTATTAATATTTATAAATTTTTATTTAATTATTAAATTAGTGGGTTGTCTCCCTCTCAGCGCTTATTTAAAGTCGTTAGCTTGACGAAAATGGGCTTGTCATTCGGGGTTAGGCACCTCTAGACATGCGGTCTGAGTATCCAGAATTTCAGCGGTAGCCCAATAATGTATCACTCGCTGCCCATTCACCATGAAATCTTCTCTTTTAGGATTAAATAAGACAGTTTTCCGTAAGGTCAGGTTATTTGATGGTGAAGGGTCCGGACCTACGAGAATGTAATTTTCCAAAGTTATCAGCTTCTCCGCGTCAATAGCACGCTGACACAGTATGTTGAAGTAGTTACATACTCGAGTTACGGCAATTCTTGGTCCTTCAGGAAGCAACCCTCGTAATACAGCAGGTAACAGATTTTGGATTAGTACATGATGATCATGGGACTTAAGACTCCCAATCAAAGGAGGGTTAATTGAAACACTGTTTTCAATATTACCGCAGTAGCCGTCAGGGCCTCTGAACGCAGACAACCTTTGACAAAATATCTTTTTCTCTTCCTTACTGAGCCAATAAGATGCTGGAGGCAAGTACAATCTCTTTCCCCGTACCTGTGTGTGCAAGTTTTTCCAGATTCCAATATCTTCTAAGTCTTGTCTCGCTTTGAGACCATCTTTTGACTTAGCACTCTGCATCAGTTTTGATAATAATGCATCAGACAAGTTCTTTTCCACGTGCATCACATCGATGTTGTAACGCACTGGCAAATCCTAACACATTGAAAACAGTATGATCAGGATAAAAAATAATGTGACCATCGTATCTTAGTCTAACAATAGCTTGTAATACCTTCCAGTACGGTAAATCGAAGAATATTGATCGCTTCTTCCACCTCCATTGATCACTCGTTTCGTCATTCTTTTCGTCTTCAGCCACCTGATCTTCTGACAAGACATTTCTCTTCTTTTTTTTCTGTGGTATAGGTCTTCCAAATTCATTCCTGAAGTGGTTTAGTGTTGCAAATATTTCTGCACCGGTTTGAATCCTGTTTGCAGTCCCGTTCTCTACTGTATTATCAAACCATCCTTTCCTGCGTCTGTAGTGATGTCTAGGGCTTAGTCGCTTCCTATTCCCAAAATACACATACTTGCGACTAAACTTGAGCCACCTATTTGGTGTATAATTTCCACAAACATTGCATGCTTGTTTCCCTTTAACTTTACAACCTGCCAAAGTCCCTAGAGCCGGATAGTCGCTAATAGTCCATAACAACATAGCTTTTAGTGTAAACTTCTCTTTCGGGAATGAGTCGTATACCTGAATCCACTCACTCCACAATTCTTTTAAGTCTTCTAACTGTGGTTCTAGATAAACATCAATGTTGTTGCTCGGAGCCGTTGGTCCAGGGATCAACATAGTCAACATGATGTTCTCAGCCTTCATACACAGAGTTGGTGGCAAGTTGTAGTTGACTAACAACACTGGCCATGTACTATACTTTGTGTTCTTGATAGAGAAAAGGTTCATTCCATCTGTTGACAGACCGAGTCGAGGGTTTCTTGCTTCACTAGCAAACTCTGGTCACTTATTATTCACTTGAGTCCAAGATAACGAGTCAACAGGATGTCGCATTATACCATCTTCAGTGGCATTGTTGGCATGCCAACGCAAATCCTCAGCCATCCTTACTGATCTAAACATACTCTTGAATCTGTCTTTGATCAGAAAATACCTTAGGACTTCGCTGGAATTCCTTTCTTTTATTCATTATTGTGCTTATCAATTTCCCATCTAGAAGCACTACATCTTGGGCAGGTTTCCATTTTATCATATTGCTTCCTATAGAGAATACAATCGTTCTTGCACGCATGAATCATATCGTAGGAAAAACCCAAAAATCTTCGAGAACTTCTTAATCGAATCTGTCGACTTTGGTAGTACATTTCCTTCCGGTAGCATGTCATGTAATGTCGACAGTAGCTGATCAAAGTAAGCCTCTGACATTCCACTCTTTACTTTGATGCGGTAAAGGGCCATGATCGCAGAAACTTTGGTGTGCTTGCTACATGTCAAGTACAATGGAGTTTCAGCATCTCTCAACTTCTTCCTAAACTCAGAGTCTTCATCAGGTTCACAATGTACAGGCTCTCCTCCAATGTGATCAGATGGCGGTTCAATGTCTTCACTATCAAAATAAGCCGTCCTTAGCAAACCATAAGCCTCAGTTTCAGATTGAGGGACACTATCAGTCGTATCGGACCTTCTTTCACCATGAAAAATACAACAAGAACTCCTCATATACTTCTTATCCATACCCCTGATCACAAGATGCTCCGTTACTTTGTCTAAAACTTGATGGGAAAGGTTTCTGCAGTGAGTACAGGGACATAATATTTCTGTCGGATCTCCTAACCTCCTCGCTGATGCAGTAACAAAGCATGTTGCTCCTTCCAAATATTCGAGGCTAGCCCTATATATTTAATCGGAAAATTTATCAGAATCAGAACAAAAATTTTGTACAGAAGAAGAACTCCTCATGAATTAAAATTTCGAAAAGATTACTACCTTGGAAGCCAAACCCATGCTTTTTCCATATCAGAACAATATAACTTTAAGGGAAATCGATTGAAACCTTCGATTTTCGAAACTGAGGCGTATGATGGAATGGAACTAAACCTAGAATTGAGTTATCGCAGAAGGAGATTGAACAGAGATCTCCGATGGAGATGGAAAGAAGGAGATTGAAAGATAATAAAAAAAATCAGATCCTACGGCTTCTATGAAGGCACGTCATCTATCTGCACCATTTCTTCTTATTGGTTGAATGAAGAATACTATATTAATTCATTTTTAAATTACGAAAATGCATGAAAATGGTGGGAAATAATGTTATAAAACAATTTAAATTTTTTAACTTAATTATAATTAATTGCAAATTTTAATAAATTTTAGTGTTAATATTTTTACAAAAATATTATTTGTATGTTTGAAATAAGTATAAAATGTTTACTCCATATGGAGAATAGATGATGATAGGGTTGAATCCCTATGTGTTATATAGTGTGAGAATGTATTGCGGTTCACTCTGTATGGAGAATAGATGATCATAGGGTTGAATCCCTAAATTCGTTACAATAGGGTTCAATTCTTAAATTCGTTACAATAGGGTTGAAGCCCTAAATTCATTACAATACAGTTGAAGCCCTAAATAAACCCTAAAATCTAAATTCGTTTCAAATTATATATATTTTTATGGACCACTTATTTTTATACTTATTTGTAAACTATTAAAAACCATAAAAATAATCCGTAAATGATGATAGGGTTGAATCTCTAAATTTGTTACAATAGGGTTGAATCCCTAAATAAACCCTAAAATCTGTATAAATTTTTATGGACCACTTATTTTTATAAATTTTTATGGACCACTTATTTTTATACAATTTGGATATTGATTTCTAAACCATAAAAAATATGATCATATATGCCAAGCCTACATAATATTATTAGAAATATGTCTTAACAACCAAACAAAATATGTCTTAAAACCAAACAAGCATACTCGATAAATATGTCTTAACAACCAAACAAAATATGTCTTAAAACCAAACAAGCATACTCGATAAATATGTCTTAACAACTAAAAGAGTACAATCAAACATAAACTTTGTTTTTAAACATACAAAATCTTATCATTTGGCCAAGCCACTGTGCTGCCCACAGCATCTGATATGTCTGTGAGAAAAGAGTTTGGTCTCCATAGAGCTGCATCTTCAATCAAGGCCACTTCAACCCAGACCCGACTTGCATTGGGACCTAACGGGACGTGATGGACAACACTTAATGGTTCAGTAGAACTTAATCTGCCTTCTGCGACTATTCGTCCTGAGTTGTTCAAGTTCAACAAGATGCACTTCTTTTTACCACCTGATCGAGTGGAACTAGTGCTGCCACTTGGACTCTACAAGCACAACAAATACATCACAGCAAATACATCTAAATAAAATGTTGTAACATTATTTACAAAAGAGAATAAGTTTGTAAATTTACCAATGAAGGCCTTCTGACACTAGCTTCGCCTTGATCTTTAGGAACTTTAATTACTGATACATTATGGAGCGGCCATGCGATCTTTTCATTAACAGCATCACTCATTGTTGTCATGTCACTTGTTGGCCTCCATAGAAAAGCTTTCCCATTAATCACCTTAGCAACTCTCAGAACTACAGCATTCGGACCCAAAGGAACATTGTTCACCAGCTCATATGGGTCAGTCGAACCCATAAAACCTTCAGCGATTACCTCGACGCCCTTAACCCAATCGTAGATTTTGCACCTTTCAAGATCATCTACAGTAGTATGCTAAATTGATAATGCATATGGTTAGTGATCATGTTGAATTTAAAAATACAAACCTAAGTATACCTGCTAATGGAATTACCTTTGATCCTAACACATCCGAGGAAACTGGATGGTTGTTCGATGCACTATCTAGTATCAGTTTATCAATTGGCCATGGAATTTTGCATCCCACTGCTTCCTGAAGATTACGCACATCCGTAGTTGGCCTCCAAACAGATGCCTTCAGGTTTGATACCGACTTTACAACAACCGCCGCGGCGTTAGGACCAATCGGAATACGACCAATCTTGTATGTACCTTCAGCAGAGCAGAATTCTCCTTCAGCGACAACAACATCTTTTGACTCACACCAATCAAGTATTTGAACTCTAGTTCCTTCTTTGTATCCATAACTAGCCTCAGATGGAGAAACGCAATCATCATTGTTTTTCTGTCAAAAAATAAAATGAATCATAGATTTTATATCACTTAAGCAAATTCTACATTTTATAAGCAGTAAAAACTAAAGAAAATTCACCTTATTTCCAGCTAAGTCACGGACCAGATTCTTCAAGTCTTTAATCTCGCTTTCCAAGTCTGCAAGTTTGGAGTCTCTAGCTGACAAGAATGCTAGCTTCGTAGCAGTAATCCCTCTTCCCAACCCTCTGACTCGTCCAGGTTTGTCTACTCCCAACACTTGACTAACAGCATCTTCTTTTATATTAACACTGGATGTGGAGTCCATTTGACTATCAAGTGAAATTATTTTTTTCCTGAGACAAACACAATATAAGTTATGGTCCTTTTCAATACCAAAAAGAGTAACTTAATTAATCAGATATTGAAACCTTACAATGGTTTCAGCAAACTCAGGTCTAACAGGTCTACCATCGGAGTGAGTGTGTCCTGCTATCCAGACCTTGCTCCGGCTAATCTTCTTAGGGTCTGCACTCTTTTTTTCTACAAGTGATATATTGTTTTACTTATCAGTTTGTTCTATCATTAGATCTAATATAATTATATACTTTTACTTACTATTTCAAAAGCTAGACGATTCATTCCTCTACGACTAGTGGTGTGAGGAATCTGAGCTCTCCTAAGTGCTCTGTACTTGTCACTCTTTGCCTAGAATATCATTAAATCAAATTTCATCAATCAAATCTCTGAAGTAAACACTTAAAAACCAAATTCTCTGTATATTTCACCTTGAACACTGACGAAGTCCTACTCTTAACCCAAGCGCTCCAAACCTGAACAGATCGAATGTTGCTTGGTTTCAGAGCTGCTCTCTCTGTGGGACTTTTTGCATTCGCAGTTGTGATACAAGCCTGGACTTTCCAGATCTCCACAAACAACCCATCTGTTTGAAGACTGAATCTTTTTGCCACTCTTCTTTCAAATCAAACCTCGCCTGCAGTAATGTATGCAAATGCCACACATTATAATCCTTAGAAAGGCATTATACAATAGACTTAAGCGCATATATATACCTGAATTTCCTCCCATAGTGTGTCCTTTGTCTGCTTATCAAGATTCATCTAATCATCAAGAAGTACAATCACGTGTTCGCGTACAAGGGGTCCAAGGAACGATGAAAGTGTCACTGATCCAGGACCTACATGTTCGCCAAGCTCAGTGAATGACACATAAACCTTCTCTTGATGATCCTTGGCCACTTTACGCATCTTTGTGGGTCCTCTTTTCTTCTTTGGTTTTCCATCAGATGGCGATGCTTCTGCTCCTGAAATGCCATTCTCAGCTTCCATGTCAGCTTCTCTCGGCTGAGAAGGTTCTTGAGTAACTCCATTCTCAGCTTCCATGTCAGCTTCTCTCGGCTGAGAAGGTTCTTGAGTAACTCCATTCTCAGCTTCTGTAGGCTGAGACTGTTCTTCAGCAATGCCATTCTCAGCTTCTGTAGAAGGTTCTTCAGCAATGACATTCTCATCCTCTTCAATTTCTACCTCTGGAACTTCATCACCATCACCATCCTCCTCATTAAATTCAGGAACTTCTTTCTGCATAACATCTTGAGAAACCTTTGTTCCTTCTTCGTCAGCACCTTCTTGCCTTATCTCAATGTTTTCTTCTTCAATAGCAACTTCTTTTCTCTTATTTAACTTACGGATTTTGGTTCTGACCGGATTAATGAATTCTGTTTCTGCTTCCAGACCTTGGGAACGTCTGCTTCTTCTAACTATTCCTCCTCGTGTCTTCGGCCCCATGTTAATTTGTTCCTAAAAAACAAAATCACTACTTGGTTCTTACTGTAGATTGTAAAATGGAAGACGATACAGATCTATTGAGATAATAAGCAATCGATTAATTTTCATGATGCATGCAAGTTAAAGAGAAAGATAATGGAAAATCGAGACAGGGATCGAAGAACAGGAGGGTTAATAGAAGACGAACCTGAGATTGGAAGAAGACGATTCTGAAATTGATGATTCCGAAAGGGTCTCACGAAGAACACCTTGGGAGAGAAAATGCAGAGATGGATTATTTTGTTGTAATGAAAAAGTACTTAAGGGGTCAATATTCTTTGGTTTGGTCAAAGATATATCTTCCCCAAAAATTTTGTTTCGCGGGTTTTAATAAAAAAATAAGCGGTCGAGGATACCATAACGATTATTCTTTCTCAGTGCTATAATATAAAGATCAAAATCCCAAAAAGATAGGCGCTTGCAAATTTCATTTTGCCGCTCCAGATATAATAGCGTTTTAGTTAGAGAAACGCTATTATATTTCCAGCCACCAAAATACAATAGCACAAACTTCTTTTCTGCTATCTTACATTGCTATTAAAACCCTTATTTCATGTAGTGAATGGATCGAAAATGGGGTGAGAATACTTGATCAACAAGAAATTTTAGGGTTTTACCATGGATCTCGTCTTCTCACCAACGCCATATTGGATCAGAAAGAAGATAAAGACAATTTCGATCTTTTGGGAGAAGTCTACCATTTAGGTCCTTTTGTAATTGTAAATATACAAAGAGAAACTTCCAAAGAAGTCTACTCTACAGCAAAATTTTCTGGAAATCTTCCTTTGTAAATATTGGCTTAGTTTTGTTTTTGAAAAAAAATGTTGAAAATACCAAAGAATATTTCCCTAGAAGTTTCTCGGATAAACATATTAGTTTTGTAATCGACCGAATTGTGTCAGAATTTTAACTTTCTGTAGAAGACTTCTCAGAAAATCTTTCCAAGAGAATACTTGCCGTGAAATCTTCTCACTGTCGACGAAAGTTGTCTTAGGTTACTTTTTCAATTGACAATTAAAGATTTAATTAGAAGACTTCTAGGAAATCTTCTAATGGAAGACTTCTCCATAAGTTTTCTTTCATACCAAAAGTTTGACCCACAGTCTCAGAATAAAAATTAGGGCGACTTCCATGAAGTCTTCTAATTAAAATGAAATATTTGTTTTAATTGTAAATTGCAAAAGTAACATAAGACGACTTTCACCGACAGTGAGAAGACTTCCATGACAGTTGAGAAAACTTTCCGGGAAGTCTTCTCTCGGGAAACTTCCCGGGAAGTCTTTTATAGAAAATCAAATTTCTGACACAAT